>JAWWML010000052.1:29585062-29630138 GCA_035047165.1 Ormyrus rosae | reverse complement strand
TAAGTTAATCTTTGGAAAGTTTATTAAAAGTATCGCAGCATTATTACAGCATTCAAAGAGTATTCATTTATCATGTACTATTTTGAGAATCAGCATTACTAACAAGTTGTAATAATATACACGTCAATATACACATAAAATATTATTCTTTTATCAAAGATTTGAATTTTACCTTGTATTTTTTATTAATAAAATTGAATATAATCGTAGTATATTCATTGTAAATATTTATTAAGATTGAATGTATATGTACATGAGTAATTGATATAAAAATATTTGTTTAAACATCATCTTTTTTTACAAAGGTGCGCGATACGCAACATTAATAAGGAATGGCACGTTGTTTGATAAATAATCGGTTGGGTTCCCTTTGACTTCCGAATTATTTTTTATTTTTAACACTTCGAGGTTTTCAAGTAGTTACGTTTCATAATTAGAATAGTAAATACAGCTATAGTTAATTTATATCATTCGAACTTACTATAATCAATTTATAAAAATAAAACTCGTAATTAAATACCAAACAAGCATTAAAACATTTTTGTACAAGCACATGTAAAGTATTATATTGAAATACCTCTAAACTTAATAAAAATTATTGAAATTACAGTATTAAAGTAATAAGACACTACGAAACAAATTTTCGCTACTCTGGCACATATTTTTATAAAAAATTTAGTTAAAAAAGTAATCTCAAGAAAGTAAATTGAATTTACTTAAAATGTGAATAACAAATTATTGTCAAATAGAGATCATTTTACAATTTAAAGTTTTTTAGCCATCACTCAGTCGATAACAAACTTAAGTTTGTTATGTTTCAAATTCTTATCATAATTTTATCATATTATTAGGCAACATTTTTATACAATTTTAAAGCTAAATATGATTCAAAATTACAAAACATTTAAATATACAAAAAAACGTATTTAGCATACGTAAAAATTGAATAGTATAAAAATAATATTAGTTATTACGTATTGCGAACATTTAGAGTGAAAAGTGTCACTTTTAGAGAAACGTACTTATAATTATTCACTTATTACATACTTCTTTGTTTGAGAGTATGCAACTAAAATTATAAATACATAAAATTATATTTTATTTGATTGCTGCTGTACTTTTTGTTATAGATTATGAAAAATAATCTGCCAACGTTTCTTGTACAAATAAATTGTCTACCTAATTAGTTCCTGATAAAAAAACTGTAATTGCCTGTTGTAAAAATAGCACTAGAGGATATTTTAAAACTTGTTTGACTTAAATGTACATATGATTTGATATTTTTGATTTATATGAAGTTTCCTATGAAAGTTAATTCTTAACAACCTAATGAGCTGATTATTAAAAATATTACAATGTTATGAAGCTTCCAGAAATGAACATCTTCGAAAAATTTATTAAATTTATTTAATTCATAGTAAAATCACTATGAATTTCCTAACTACGTATTGCTGAAAATTATGAAACTAATGATTTTTCTTAACTAGCGAATTTCATATTAAAAATTTACTGAACACTTGTTCCACCGCAAATCTAACCCTAGAGTTCGAATGGCGCAATCAATCACTAAACATTTAGATTTCAAAAAATGAAAATTGTACGTTAAAATCTAACTTTCTAGCACATTTACGACAGATAAATATAGAAGTAGTATACGAAAAAAGTTATTATCTCATAAACAGTCAGTTGCCACGACAAACAGTCGGGCTTAATCATTTGGAATCATCAAGTCGCAGGGCAACCCAGCCGCGGGAACGACGACCTCTACATTACTCTCGATGCAGAGCATTATTGCGTCAATTGGTAATACAAAACGGGTACTCTCATTTTCTCACGCGCTCAGTTTTGACATAGGCTACGAACATCAGACTTGGGGTCGGGACTGAGAGAACTCCAATCGGTGGTCCCACAGCGTTGCAGTTGTCTCGCACCAGACTTAGACTTGCGACCACGACGACGCTGTTGCTGTTGCTCATCAGCACCCGCGTCGCATATCTTCACAATGTCGTAATGCTCGACTACGAGACTATCCACCCAACGCTCTAACTGCCAGCCCACTCTTGCAGCCTAAATTATACATAATTATGAAAATAATCATTGAGAAATGTTGTAAGAAATAAATTAATCCTTGTAAGGAATTAAAATTTTTTAGTTTATTATAAAATATCTATTTATATTGAAACTTTCTTTCGGCCTACAAAAAGTACTGAAAAATAAATATGTTTCTTTTACCTATTTTAGTTACTCACCTCAGAATTAGATTGATTTGTTGTCTTGGGAGTTCCATGCAGTTTAAGGAACTCGATCCATTTCTCAGCTGCATCCTTGGTTGTGCGATAACTAGATGTGGGTCCACCATTTACTTCTCGTGCTTTTGCAGGGCTGATCGGTTGATTTTTCCAGTGCGTCAACGGCGTTACCAAAAAATTCAATTTGGCAACGACTTTTGACTCTAATACGACAAAGAGTCGCCAGACACCAATCACTAATGGCTCACTTAATTGAGGTTTCAGGTGTCCTACCTTCAAGTTTATTTTCCAAGTGAGCGTGACATGTCCGTGTTATTCTAATGATTTAACATTTGATACAATATTACTTACCAATGCTGATTCCTCAATTTGTAAATAACCAACATCTGCTAATCTCTCCATAGGATCGACCCACAGTACGGTAAAATTTTGCGGAACTGGCACGCTTATATCGAATTCGTACGCCAATACCGGACTTGATAGTGGCCCAATGCTTCCCAAAAAATTCCTAAATATTTGCTCTTTTTGATCGTAGTCAGTGTTGATCGTCAGAACCCCAACCTTCCCCAACCAAGACCTACTGGTTGACAGATTTCTTTTTGGATAAATTAAAGCTTCCAGTTGGTCAGGAAAATCAATCTGTAATATAGTCAAGATTATAATGCATTTCTAAATTGAGTACAGATAATGTTTTTATGTTTTTAATCTTCTCACCAGTAAAGTAGATGATTCCATATTAAAACGATCTGAAGCAGCACGTACAAGAACGCCGGCAAAGCGGTTTTCATGAAAATAGGCAGTGCTCTCAATAAGGTGGACGTTAGTATCAGCGTTTGAAGGTTCACCAAAATATTGGTAGATTAAACGCGCCAGGGAATTAGAAACAGTCAGAAGAGCATCATCGGCAAGAGGACTTCTGTCTTCGTGGTGGTACAAACTTTGCCAATATGCATCGTGACCCTTATTGCTTGCCTAAACAACAAACATTTGACATTATCTTGAAAGTAAAAAAATGTTTTATTTAAATAAATTATAAGTATTTAAAATATTTCTAACCATTAAAGACGAATTATTGATTCTCTCGGGATACAGCCATTGCTCTACTCGGTCAATAATTCTCTGGTCAATTACAGGTTCGAACTTTCTAGCGAAAAACAAATTTTTCTCGGCAGTATTTCTAATTCTATTGAAATCCTCAATCTTGAAATCATTCGGGCTACATCCACACCAATCTACCACAGCCTTGTACTGACATTTGCATCCAAGCTTCCTCTTCCAGTTAGTTACATGCAGATTATTGTCAATGTACGTATCGCAAAAGCGCGAATTTCGTAGGGCTGTGTGAAAGAAAGACTCAGCAGGTAGCAATGTGTAGCGAAAAATGCGCAGTAAACCGGCTATGAGTTCGTCTGGTTCAGGCTGTGATACGTATTCAACAAAATCTCGTGATAAAGCAACCCAATCACTGCCGCCATCGATCTGAATTCCGTAAGGTAATTTGCGATCACCCACTCGCCACATGCGCGCTTCACACTCTACAAATGTCTTATCCAAACCCTGGAAGCAATTTTTAATTAGTAAATAGTAAAATTAACATGCCACATTATGTTTCATACCTGTTTTGTTAAAAATCTTTGAACTTCTCGACCATGTGACTTTACAAAATTCATGCCTTTATTCCATGTAAGAAATTCCACCAGCCGAGCATTGGTCTTTATTGGATAATCAGATTCTGAAAGATTGACTAGAAAGTCCCAATCCTGAGAATGTAATAACATTTGACGAGCAGAGGTGAGGAAAGTCGTCAGTAGACTTGCGCCACCCCAAATACTTGCATGTCGTAATTCCGAGCCCTTAGCTACTACAATATTATTCCTTTTACACTTTCTTTCCACTTCCAATAATTCTCGATACATGTAGTCTTGTCGCTATAAATAAAAAATGATAAGATTTTTGAATGCATACACGCATTTGAGAAGAACAATTAATGTTTTTACTTACCGCATCTACGTGTACGTAGAATAAATGTAAAGGATCGTAAAGAATACTGATCAGACGTTTAACTTGTCGACTAGCTCGGCCGTTAACGGTTAACAAATACGCAATTCTCACTGGTGCTTTATCAGTACTTTTTAAACTAGAATTTTTTGCTTCTTGTGGTTTGAACCCTAAAACAATAAAAAGGTAGTATTTTATTATTTTAGATAATATAAAAGCATACACTATGGAGACACATACTTTGAATTCCTGTTAAAAAAATGTTAATTGTCAAATATCCGCCACAAGATTGCTTAGGATCTCCTGGGCATTTCATATTACAACTAGAGTCTGGTAACTGGTTAGTCTTTGATGGCTCTTCCTTACCGCAAAAGCATTCCATTCTGAAATAAAGAAACGATTTTATAAAATTGAATAAAATTATTTGAATTATAATAGTAACATAACTCACGAATATTCAACACCAGCATAAGGAAAGCCAGACTGCAAACATATGTATGCACAGTGTTCTGGGGAATTATTAGTCTTGAAAACAGCATAATAATTGGGCAGCAACCTGGATATCTTATCATCTTTAAAGCATCCCAAGCTCTTGGGTACCCCATTAAAGCCCAACGAATGTGGGCAGGAAGACTGCAACTTTGTAGGATACAGCAGATTCTGCTGACTAAGGCACGTCACATTGACAATGCGCTCCTTGCATATTTGACTTTGCGCTCGAGTTATGGCACTCACTGCTTCCCTACCTTAAAATATATAATAGAATTTATTACTTGCAATAAGAATAAAAATGAATATTAATGAATTATAATTCAAATAATGCACATTCTTCTGCAGCAAAATAAAAATAAATGTTTCTTAATTAAATAGTAAGAAGCAATCAATGTGCATACAAAAAAAAATTGTTCTTTCTACATTAGAGTCTGAAACAACTTTTCTTATAGAAATGTTAAATAAATCATAAAAATTTCTACGCATAAAGCATACATCCAATTAAAAAGAATTATGTATGACTTTACATACACTTACTTTGTAAAAAATTTTTCAGTAGATAAAATGACACTATTTTTTGAATAAGAAAATTGGTATGAATGAAATAGTTCTGTATAAGAATATATATATATAAAATGAAAATTTTTTAATACCTGTAACATCACACACTGGTACAAAATTGAGAGACTTATGGTCAAGCTTGACCCTAGTACGATTACGATTTAATGTTTTGCTAGAGCTGCCTTGTTTGTCAGGTGGTAATTTCAGTTGGCGGGTCCCTTTTGGCAGTCCTTCATCTTCTTCATCCCGAGAAAAGTCATTCTAAATAAAGAAAAGGAGAAAATGTAACTAATGACACTTATTAATGTTACTTTTAAAACCCTTTTCTTTTATCTTAAGTTGAGTAATGCAATTTAATCTAAATTTATAATTGTACAAAAGGTACTAATTTAAGTAACAATTGAGATCACTCAAATGATCCCTAGAATGTCCTACTTCCTAAAAATATCAATAGCTGATTTACAGCTCAAGTTATAAATCAAATGACATTGAATGTAGCCAAGTAGAAATCAGCAAGACTTTAGAAATGTGGTCATACAATTTATAATGAAATGTACTTTAAGTATTAAAATCAAATAATATATTATTATTTTTAAAAATTAATTTATAATATTATTAATTTTAATGATAATAGAACAACATGTCTAAATTATTAAATTAAAATACCTTTAAATAAACTTTTGAATTTTGTTGTTCAAAATGAATTGTAAAACAAAGAACCACTGCTTTTATTTGCTTTATTTTCTCTTCTTTATTTGTTCTTTTTATTAAATGTATAGCATGCAAAGTATAAGTGTGGATCATATAAAATGATAAACTCAATCAAAACAGGAAGCAAGGCAAGTACTCCCATTACTGAATAATCTACGTATCATTTTACAACTGAAAAAAATTCACCTCTTCGATTGAAGCTTTGAACTTCAAATCATTCTCATTTTCCAGCCCGAGGAACACGTATGCCAGATAGACTTGGGCAAAGAGTAGCAGCAGTCCGAAAACGAAGAATATTCTGTATTTACGCAGGCAGGTTGAGGACCTGCTTTCAAGGTGAGCCTTCACCACCACCATGACTGCTGCTGGTCTCCTTGGAGGGGATCAGCACTAAAGGAAGCAGCTCCTCCAGGACTCAGCTTCCAGCTCATTGTCGCGGCTCACGACGATCGCATATCTTGCGCGCAACTTCTTAACACTGCGGACGACAGTCCATCGCGCTCTGCTCGAACAGAAGAGCGACCGACGGGCTACTGAAGTAGATACGCGAATGATTCGCATCGAGAAGAATTAGAGACGCTGATGATAAAAGCACTCCCGAGCGTGTCGATTGAGTAAACTCTAGCAGAAGCGGTTTTTGAATTTTCTTTTGGTTCGATACGTTGACGAAAAACGAGTTTATGAATATTTGCGTCAATAATTGACGATATTTACCTAAGGTAAGGGATCTTGAGATATATGTAATTTCATACATTGGATTATCCCAGGTTGTGGTTTTCCCGCATCCGAATGTGATTTTCGAATTTGTGACGTCATAATGATAGCCTGTTGAATTATTTATAAACAAGAGAAGATCTTGTCAATTGACAAATGAAGGAATTGATAGTCGTACTTTAAATTACTTGGAAATTTTAAATCAATTCAATTTCTAAATTGAAACTTAAAAATAACAATTATATTAATAATTGTAATGCAAAGCTGTCCTAAAAAAAGAATTACGTTAAGAGTTATTTAATACAATCATCGTTAATGGGAATGATTCATTGACAAGCATTTATCTAGATAATTCGTATTAGTAAGATCCTTTTACTGCTTAGTGCTTATACATGATTGCAAAAATGTTAGAAACATCGAGAATCTAGAAAGTGACTGTCAGTAACTATCAGCAGTGGCAGTCAGTGTCAGAGGTTTGAAATGTGCAAGCACTGCAAGCTCACAATTTCACATTTTATAAATAAAGGAGACAGAATGTTAAAGAAATATTCTGTATAGACTTTTATGCCCCACCGACTAGTAAAAAATGAATATATAGTGAATAACTAAATGTTTATATTTAATAATAGTGTGTTCCTAAAAATAACCTATAAATGTGTATTTATAACTCTAAAAAACTTGCAATCACGTGCAAAGAACTTTCTACCCCAACCAAAGCAAGGCTCTTAGCTATTTTTCAATAAATATTTATATACCTTATAAACATAAACCAAGAATAAGATTGAAAATTTTCAAAATTTGGTTCTTTCAAGCTTTCCATGACGTCACCTGACCACCGAGCTGCCTAGTCTCCACGCGCGATTAGTCATCACCCACACAGCTTCGTCAATAAAAGCCTCGGCGACGTTGACAGAATAGAGAGGGGCGAAACATCACGGCGGAGAGAGCGTTAAAAAAAGAAAGAGCGAGTGAGAGAGCGAGAAGTCACCCGACGTACGCAGCTGAGAGACAGTCTCGAGAGCCAGCAGAAAATGAGCAGCAGCAGTGGCAAAGCGAGCGGCCGCGCGACTGTACCGTGACATTCTCTCGATCTGCAAGGCACGCTCTCTCTTGCACTTCTTCCCATGCTGTAAAAGAAAAGCTCGCCAGTGTTGTTATTGGCGTCAGTGCGCGTGCATGAGTGCGTGAGTGTGTCCAGGCAGGATGACGAAGAGAGCCGCTGTCCTGGTGCTCCTGATTCTCGTCCTCAGGGACTGTCATGGAGCTGCCACTGACATCGAGCTTGATGCTAAGGCCCAATACCTGCACAGGCTGGACAGCCTTAATTTACTTCTGTATACATTTCTGCTAACCGTGACAGTACTCACAGTCTGGACCTTTAAGCACAGACGACTGAGATTCCTCCACGAGACTGGCCTTGCTGTTATTTATGGTGAGCTTTATTGTCTCTTTAGGATTCCTTTATGCCTTTTAGATTTATTTTGATCTCTTTCTGTGACTGTGGAATCATTGACTTTAATCAGTGTTCAATCATTCGGTGTTACTTTGTAAAGCTTATTGTTGCAACATGTTTTGAATTTTGAAGAAATGATTCATTTTACTGATTGATATCTGAATTTGAAGATTAATTATATGAAAATTTGATTTTTCAATAAACTTTGTTTAGATGAAGTACAACTATATATTATCTAATTAATTTGTATAATTATCTAATTAATTTGTATATTATCTGATTTCTGATAGCATTTAAGTATTATTAAAATATTGATCTGTTTATAAATAGTAGATAGCTCAGACAAAAATAATATGAATTGTACATTTATTATAAACTTTGAAATTTCTTAGTCATGAAATCTATTATTTAAAAATGTTGTTATTTGTATATATAATAAAATTTATTAATGAATAATTAATAGATTACCATGTTATATATATATGTATAATAATTAAATTGATTACCATATCTAATTTAGGGATGTTTATCATCACAGATTATCTACTTAATCTGCAAGGAATATTATTTATAAACAATCCATTTATCAATACTACTTTCATTACCAAAACTACTAACACTTTATTGTTACCCAAACAACAAAACTATTCCAAAAAATCAATGATTTAGAAAAAAAGAATTCATTTTGAATAGCAGCTCTAATGTATGGGCTATCATCTTTGATCTAAGATTAATTTTTTATTTGATAGTGTCCTTGACGTTTGACATTTTAGATCATAAATTTTGCACTTGTGTGATTGTGTTTTACAAACTGTAAATTATTCATGCCTTTAAGTGCTATTTTACTGTATTATTACTCTCTATTAAATTATTCACATGATTCTCATCACTTTAAAAAGTAAATTGTAAAAAATTTTATTTTTCTATAAGTTTTTATTATATTACTTGTTTCCATTGATTTTTCAGTACCCAATCTTATTTGAATTCTTATGAACTTACAAATTCTAATGGGTCTTTTATCCATATACAATTTGTCTTTTTTAATTGTAAAATGTGTCATTCATTATAAAATTTACTTTTATGGTTGAATCTGTTAGTCTTTCTTGGTTTAATAGTCATTGATAAATTTCTATTAGATTTTTACATTATTAGTATTTTCCTCTTTAACTAAAGCTTTAGTTATTTAGAGTGCTTTGATTTTCCCTACCATGCAATTTCACTTTTAATTGCATCAAATATTGAAAAAGTGTCATCCAATAAATTATGCATCTCCCGTGTGTTGTAACCATGCATAATGGAACATACCATTTGCTTCTCTAGGAAAAGCTCATCAAGTAACCTTGATCCTTGACACAGTTTCGATGAAGAAGACTTAACACTTCCACAGATATTAGCTTGATTCAAAATTCAAGCAGCACGTTTGATAAGTCTGACATGTATAAAACTTATCTTGTTCTTAAATAAGGTACAAAAGCCTCAGTTTATGCGTAGCAAATACTGTCTGTAACTTATCACCTCCTTTATCAGCAGCTTTCCATGAGTTTACCAGAGCATGAAGTTTTTTTAGGGAACTTATAAAGTGTATGTTTGTCTGAAAGTCACTTAATCATTTTATTTTAAGACAGGAAAATTACTAGTGGAGCCTATTTATGTATTGGAAATTGCTTTCACAACTTTATTGCATAAATTATACTTACATGTACAATGAGTACATGCATTCAAGAATCCATGGCTTTATATAAGAAATAATTGACATTCTTTCGAAGACTAACAGTAATAAAAGTAACCAAACCTTAGCTTCTAAAGTTACTGTTGAGAATTTTAGATAATGAAAGTTTTTCAAATCTGTTATTTACAAATTCTTTAGTATTTCCATTGTTTTGAAAGTTTAATTATTCATTCTTTACTTTTGCTAATTAAATTTTATAGTTTAAAAAACCTGTAGCAAAAAAACTTATTATATAAATTGTAATTTTCAATTTTCTACATATAGAACTTATAAATTATTTATACTCTGTACTACAAAATGTGTTATATAATATTGAAACAACAATTTATTTGCATGTGGGTTTCAGGGCTAATTGTAGGAGCAATAATTCGCTATGGATTCACAACTAGCAGTACGATACAACGTTTGCCAGTTGTACCAGCGGTTCCATATAATCAATCCATCCCTCCCGACATTCTATGGTTTCAAGTCAAGGAGAATAAAAGCAATGGAGAAATCAAGAACAAAACTTTCGCCTATTCGTTTCGCGGCGAGATTTTCAAACAAGACAGCGAGATCGATAAAAAGGCAAGCACTTTTTAAATAAGAACATCTCGTTTTATTATTCGTTTTTTCCGTAAGTTTTATAACGCGAAATTTATTTTCGTCATCCACCGAGAAAGTCGTAAGAAGACACTCTTGTGTAAAGCTAAAGTTACATTTTTTTAGCCTACGTTAAATAAATATAATCGGCCGTGTAAACCTAGATTTTTTTATGGAATATCACAGTACGCCTCCTATTTTAAGCAAAAACTTTCTTTCCAGGCAACATTTGATCCGGAAATATTTTTCAACATCATTTTGCCGCCTATAATTTTCCACGCCGGATATAGTTTAAAAAGGGTAAGTTTTTCATTTTTTCCAAGGATAATACAAATGCCATTTTCTTTTGTCAATTTATTTCAATCCTACACGTTTTTCTTAGACAGACTACCGTAATGCAATAAAAGCTTTATTACATAAATTTTAAATTAAAGTATAAATTATACATTAAGAAACGATTTAAAAAGAAAAAAAAGGTTCTTTTGTTGCTATTGATAAGAACTGCAGAACAAAATGAGTATTTAACGGGAAAAAATTTAATTTTATGAAATTCTTCGAAATGAACAATAATTTAGTTTTTATAGCATGTTAAAGATTTTTGTTTTAAACTACAAATTTTTCCTTGTAGCTTGACCTAAAACACAACGTCGTTAAATATGTTATTTCAAAATATTTATTTTCCTGTAAAGAGATTACTACTCAACGTTAGTTTATGTACTTTAAAAGGAAAGTTTTTCATGTCTATGCTTATGCTTATTACCCATGTCAAACGGTGTCATAAAACCGCAAATGAGTATTTTTTTTTCTTTTTTTTTTTAAAGCTATAGCATTTCTCTAATTTCAGTAAAACTTTATTATTCATCAAACAAAGAATAAACACGCCATCCAAAGTAAAAACAGAAACAACAACTAATCCTCTCTGATTCTGTTTCAGAAATACTTTTTTCGAAATCTGGGAGCGATATTAATGTACGCGCTGGTCGGCACGACGGTGTCATCTTTCGTTATCGGGTAAGTTTCATCCAATATACGCAGCAAACACACACGAGACGGTGATGTGTCATTAACCGGGCTCGCGAGGTTCTCTCGTGCAGTGGAGCCCGCATTATTGCGAGCGCATTTATGTAACCGGCTAATCGGCTTTTATCTCACTGCGTGCTTCGTTTTGCAGAACGCTCATGTACGCCTTTATGCAGCTGATACCGAACCTGTCGACGTCCTTCACCTTCTTGGACACGCTCTACTTTGGGGCGCTCATCTCGCCCACCGATCCGCTGACGATTATATCCATATTCAATGATTTGCATGTCGATGTGAATCTGTACGCGCTCGTTTTTGGGGAGAGTGTGTTGAATGATGCTGTGGCTATTGTACTTAGCGGGTAAGCTGATTACGAAATTCTTATTGTCATTTAAACGAAAGAAGCGGTTATAGGAGTCCGTGTTGTGTGCTGAAATAGAAGATTTACCTTTGAGTTGTTTAATTATGTCGCTTTTCTATTTTAAGCTCTACTTTAGATCGAAGATAGATATGTATTTAAATAGCGAGATAAGGAATGCGTGTGTAATATGAAACACTTTTTGCTTATGTAAAAGAATTTTTATAAGGTAGTATTTCAATGTACAATGCCAATAGATTAAGTATAATATTATCTACGTGCGCTTTTTAAGGTTTTTTATGGATTTTTTCTTGTTTTGTTCAACTTTAAAATTTTATAATCTTGAAGTAGGGTTAAAAAACTCGATTATAAGTTTCGATTTCAAAAATTTTAATATAATTTTTTCAATATTTATATTTTATTTTAATAGTCAATAAAACGTGAAAATAAGCTGGTGTACCAAATTAAAATTTTAAATTTTGAAATTTTGTGGTTTTAATTGCGAGTTGAAAATCGGAAATAATAATAAAAACGTCTTATTACTTAAAACAGGTCATTTATACCTCATATTTTGCAATTATTACGATAACATGTGCAACTGTAATGTTATTTTTGCCTTAATGCGACTCAAGAAATACTGATAGTGGAATATCTTTTATGGCGAAATGTTGGAAAATAAAATGTAAAGAAATACATAAAGTAGATTATTTAATTCAGTTATAATTTTTTTAATTCAGTTATAAAGTGTATACTAGTAGTATTTTTAATAAATTTATTGATCAATAATTAATTCGATTAATCAACGACTGACTTGTTTACAGTGCCATCCAGAACTACGGCGAGCGGTACGTGACGGAAGGCTCGAGCAAGTTTGAGGTCGTGGCCTTCTTCCAGGCCTTGGGTGATTTTGTGGGTATTTTCAGCCTGTCGCTCTTCATCGGCGCGACGATGGGCTGCATCACTGCTCTGCTGACGAAGTTCACGCGTGTCCGGGACTTCCCCTTGCTCGAGTCCGCTCTCTTCGTGCTCATGTCCTATAGCACTTTTCTCATAGCGGAGGCTTCCGATCTCACTGGTAAGTCCCAGCACGCGAACATCGATTAGCTGATTAAATTCTATGCTACTTCTGCTATTTAACCTGTGAGTTTAATAAACGAGGATGTGGAGGAATGTTCGTTTATAGCTCCTTATTTAAAAGTATTTTTTTATGTTGTCAATTTTATTGATGGTGGGAAAATTTAAAAATTAGCAAGTACGTTCTAGCAATTGATTTTTTAATCTAAAAATTAAGCTAAAAAATATTTCATAATATATATTATTTTAAAATTATTATTTTATTCTATATACTATAAGCAAAAACATTATAAAATAAAATTTAGTTGATCGTACTTTGTAGATGCGAAAATATTGGTACTTTTTAACATTCCTTAAGTTAGAAGAACGAGGTGCTTTACAACATTTTAGTGTTTTAAATTAAGATTGTAGTACGTAAATTAATCATATACATTGACAAAAAATTGAAGAATTATGAGATAAGAAAAAGAATTTTTTATCACGTATTAACGAATTCGCGAGTCAACATAACAAGGCAAATTTCGCATTAATGCATCGAATGATAAGTACTGTGCTCGCGAAAATAAAGATAATGTTGTCTTACTTTTATATTACATAAAATATTAGGGTGTCAAAAAAGAAAAACAAGCTGCCTTATCTTCAAGCGAAAAAATTCCGATGTAAAACTAACTATTGACAACATTCTAACGATTGCTTATAGAAAAAAATTACACTATTATTAAAGTAATAAAAAAGATAAATGCCCAGACAAGCATGAAAGAGCGTATTTACATTTCTTCTGATTAAGAAGATTGTTTCGTCATGTTTAATTTATGTTCTTTTTTGATCCATATTAAGAGCATTACTCATACTTAATCAGTTATTAATTTGTCTAATTATAGTTTGTTTATTTTCTTTTTAGGTGTTGTTGCTGTTCTATTTTGTGGAATATGTCAAGCGCATTACACTTACAATAATTTAAGCTCCGAGTCACGGCAGAGGACGAAGCAACTTTTTGAGCTACTCAACTTTTTAGCTGAGAACTTTATTTTTAGCTACATAGGTGTATCGATGTTTACTTTCCCGAAGCATCATTTCGACTTCGGATTTATATTTTCAGGATTCGTATCCTTTTTCTTGAATTGATATAATATATTTATATAATAGTTTATTGATAAGAGAGTGACAAAAATAGTCTGAATGATATCACGAATCTCAATTGATTACAGTTTAGTCACAATAGATGATTCATTCAAGAGTTTAAATTCAATTTTTGGATCATTGTATGTATTTTCAAGCTTTGCTCATATTACAAGATTTTTAATATGTATTATCACTTAGTATTCTCATTCAAATTTTGTTTTTTCGCACATATTAGTTTACATTAATTATCCAGTTTAATTTACGCAAATGTGAGTAATATTAATTTCCCACTATAAATGAGCAATTGATCATATCAAATTACTTTGATTCTGCTAATAATCACTGATTAGTCAATGACACATCTTAATTTACAGCATTAACTTCATATTTTATGAATCAAAAATAAAAGAAAAAAAATTTCAAAGTGATTTAAAACGAATAAATTTTTTCCTTAACAATCCAAAACAGTTGTGTGCGCTACTGGGTAGGGCGGCCAACGTGTACCCGTTGTCTTTCTTACTGAATCTCGGTCGCAAACCGAAGATCCCACTGAACTTTCAGCACATGCTTTTCTGCGCCGGTTTACGCGGAGCCATGAGCTTCGCCCTGGCGATCAGGAATACCGTGTCCGAGGCTAGGCAGGCCATGCTGACGACTACGAGTCTCATAGTCATATTGACGGTTATCTTCCAGGGCGGCGCCGCCTCCCAATTTCTCAATTGGTTCAACATACCGTAAGCCACTTTTCCTCTACGTATCGCACGCAAGCTTTTTTAATTTACATTATTATTTTTCGTCTTATTTTTTCAGCCTTTATACTTTTATTTAGGTTAATGTATTTCAGTATGAAAATTAATTTATTTTATTAAGAGATATGTTTGAAAGGCAGTCAGGGATGAAAATAATTTTTTACCTTTTTTGTAGAGTTGGAGTGGATGAAGAAGTAGAAGTATTATCGCATAATGGAGTACGAAGCGTAAGTAACGTTTTATCAGAGATGCTGCTTTTCTTGTAGTAATTTGTGATCGTGGTAGATTTGTGATGTTGTGAAATATAAGCTTTCGATGACTTCTAATTAAAATTTTAAAACAATAGTTTCTATAAATAGAGGAAATAAGGTTATTTCTCTACTTTTAAATTCTTGAGAAGTTAAAATTTATACCAAAAATATAAATCTTGACAAAGAAATAACAAAGGCACCTGCGCACGTGATTTTAAGAATTTATAAACATAATTGCTTCACATATTCTTGCTTTTTTATTTTAACGCTTGCGCCCAGGTGTATAACTCTTTGGATACCGTTGGGGTTCGTAAATTAAATAATATTTTGAATTTTGCTTACGCACATTTGATTTTTTAAAAAGAATTTAACTTTTAAACATTAAATTTAACAGTATTTTTGCAGTTTCTCTTTTCTTTTATATTTAAATTCTGCTTTTAAAACATTTTTGGACTTTCTATTTACAAAGCTTCCGAACGCCTGGTATTAAAATTTTATGGTCATTAATTTGGTTTTAAAGTTTGATTGAGTTACGTACCTTTTTTTAAATTAATCAGCCTGTTTATTCTGAAAAGGTTTTTTATCAATTTTTTGCGGCATGGGGTTTTTATAATTAGAGTAAAGAATTACAAGCATTTTCTTGAAACTAATAAAGTAACTGAAAATTAAAATCTACTGAAATTACAATTTTTGATAGTCTGGTGGCGAAGGTGGCTTTGGCGAACTGGAAATGCGTCGAGAGAGAAGCTCTCCGGTATGTTGCACAAGAATTTCGAAAGTCGTCAGTCGTGTGTTTCATGCTTCATTTTATTATATTACACTACATAATTTTGATATTTTATAATTTTGCAATTTAACATTTATACATTATTGATGCTTTATTTTTGCGCTTGGAATGACAATATAACAACACAAACACTTTACATAAAATATTTTAATGAATGGTTAAGTGATATCATCACTTTTTTGCAATCACTTACAAATTCTGAATATACACAAACTAATATATGATTTGTATAAAATAGTGATTATTTATATCTTTTTAATACTTTTTTTAAATATGATATTCATATTTTATTTTTAAATAATATGAGTAAAATATAAAAATTTCGATAATCAGTATTTGATACAAAACTGTAAGAAAAATGCTTATGTGATTGCTTTTTATTAATATGTGATTTTTGTATTATTTAATTTTTGTATTATTTTTTATTTATCCATTCTGTATGTATTCGAAACGTGGATAGTTATTGAATGACAATTATATTTGCATCCTCTAATCATAAACGTGCAATCCAATACTATCATACACATATTCAATATGATAAAATAACTCAGCACTTAGCATGGCGCAATTTGACGAATAATTATATTAATTAACCCACGATGGCGACATTAATTAAGGCTTGTACACCTGCAATTATCAAATGCTCCTATTTACAGAAAGAAAGTTTTTAAGTTTTATCAAAATTGTCGTTTAAAACAGTATTATATGTAGTATTAGAAAGTAAAGTTTTTTTTTTAATTCCTTTCGTTTATGATATTTATTTTGTATATTATTTAGTTTGTAATATTATTGAATTATTTTCTTCATAGAATCTTTTTTTTCTGTTCCAAAATTAAACTTGACCTGCACCTTTGTAAAATATTGTGATTTGTTCGCACTATTTTTTTTTAAATTTATTTATTTAATATCGCATCCCCTAAGAAGGTATCAGCGACTTCACTAAATTTTTTTTGGTGACGTATGAACGCTTAAATAATAAAAAAGTACTTCTAATTATTTTCTCCGGTAAATTTTGTTGTTAATAGATTTAAAGTTTCTATAGATATTATAAACATACGGTAAAGTATAAATTCGTATTCAGGAATTTTTTTACAAATCTAAATAAATGAAAATACCCATTTTTTAATAATCTAAAAATTAATTTTTTTAATAATTTTTAAAAACAAAAAATATATACTGACATCAATAAAAGTAAGGCTGTAGCTAAACAGAAGTAAGTAGAATTCGCAGGTGAACACAGCCCTAATTAAGCAAATGCAGTAAATAATCAAAGCATTGCTATGACATGCTCGCATCAAATGACGCACGATCCAAAATAAAGAAGTCAGCGTGCCTTGAGCCGAAATCAAAAAATCATAAAATCCTCATATTCTAAAAAAAAAAAAAAAAATCGAGTCGATTCGTTAATCTTGAGAAAAATGATGCAAGAGAATAGAGTTTTGTAGTCTAGATAATCATGAATGAATTGACGTTAGCAACGCTGGAAACAATCATACAGGATGGATACTGACTAAGCCGCCTTGTTCACGTTTCACAGTATAATTCTATGCAGGACGGCTCCGTGTCGAGTTCGACGCCAGGCGGAAAGCCCAACGAAAAAGCACTGCTCGCCAGGATTTGGGGAAACTTTGACACCAAGTACATGAAGCCCCTTCTCACGCACTCGAGGCCCACGCTTCTGGAGACGTTGCCTGTCTGCTGTACCCCAATTGCTAGGCTATTGACTACTACCCAGCAGATGACGCAGGTTCGTTGAGATGCGTGCTTTCTTGGGAAAACTTTGTGATGGGAATGCAGAAAAAAAAATTTGAAATTTAGACAATTTTTTATGAATTTGAATTTACTTTTTGATTTGACAGTTTAAATTTGGGAAATGTACATTATTTGTTTGTTGTTTATATTTAAAAAGTTACTAAAAGTATAGTTATGCTATACATTTTTTTATAAGTTATAAAATTCAAGTTAAATATTATTTTGCTTAAAAATTTAAATTATTCATGATTGAATCACATTTTTTTTCTGTGAAATATATGGTGTGTGAGAGTGATGGGTAAGCTTGGAGAGGCGGTGGAATCAAACATGAACGCGGTAATTAAAGACTCACAAAAGTTTATAAGTTAATGATTTTTTTTGCCTATAAGAGATAATTGTCTTTAAAATTACTTTATTCTTTGCTCACTTCTTCAGTAATAAACTTTAAGATGAAATATTCACTTAAAAAGAACTTACATTCTATATGATTCTAAGATTTTCAAAAGATAAAGTTTGAAATTGTAAGAAAATTTGTACTTAAAATAAAAAAAATGTATTCGTTCATACTTGATTCGAAAATAAAAATGACGCTTGAAATTTGACGCTTTTATAAACTTGCATTTAACAAAGGACGATATGGGTCACAAGATTGATTCAGATTCCGACCTGTGCCTGGACGATCAAGAGATCGAGAGGCGAAGAACGAGCAGTCAACCGGTGAGTTATCATCAACCTAGTCTGAACTATACAGTTAACCCGTGTTATCAACCTAACGGCACGGAACCCACCAATAGGGATGAGCCCTACGTGATCCTCAATCTTAACAGGCGATAAAATCGAGCCCGACTTATCACTTACTATTAACAACAATAACACTTTGCAAGCTGGGGAATTTTAACTTGCTTTTAACAAACGATTACTTTTCTCCAACCCCCTTATACTTTATTAACGGATTGATCCTGATGTTACTTACTGTTGTATCTTCTTATGCGACACGTTCTTTTTCTTGCCCATTGTATGCCACTAACTTAACAGTCTATATTTATTTCTATCCTCTTTGTTGGCTGTAAATTTTTAGCCTTTATCAATGTAATCAGAGTTGGACGCGTTAACAAGCTTTCTACTCTTTTTTGGAAAGGATTTTTATCTAGTCATGTACTTTATACATAAACCTGCATTTATATAAACTGTTTAGCATAACAACTTTATTCTCAAGTATTTAAAATTTCTTAACTTATTAGATCAATGTAACAATACCTTAAATTATTATTTCATAATTTTTAAGTGTACATAGTATTTATATATTATTAAAAAATGTATTACAACTAAGAGTTTATTTAACTAACGTATTTGCAAAACTGTCCAACTCTGAGCTTAATACGTTCGACTTTGCGCGAAAGAAATCGCGAAATCCAAAGCAGTATTTTTCGTGCAAAGCTCTCGATTCGAATACATGTTAAAACTAACGACCTTAATACTTAACAGTTTCTTTCTTCTTATACGTGTAATGCCAAAGATACACGCAGAGAAATTCGCGTTTCCGCTGTTTTTATACAAAAAAAAAAAGTATCAAAGCATAGTTGACAAAAAATCTGTGCAAAAGAAAAATTCGAAATTCGAAAGAAAGAAGCGTAACGATAAAAAGAAAGTGCTTGTGTGTATCCGTGTTCAACGATTAAAACTGTGATGAAAAAGTAAATTTGTAAATATATAGCCATTGCGTAACGCTGCTCGCATTGTTGCTAAGATAATAATCGCACGACGAAAAAAAAAAACCGAGAACCAAGGATTTTTTCTTTGCACGCATACGTGATTTGCCAGTTTATCGCCGATGTATAAAAAACGAAATTGAGCTGTTGGGCGATCGAAGAGGTATTTGCCGGATATGCGCATTGATCTGTGTCCTATCGAACTGTGCATGACGGGGTAAAGAGAACTAATTACTTAACATCTTTGTTGACTGTTAATATGATCTAAATCTTTTTCAAGTTGGAATGATTCAGAGTTGATGCTAGACTTTTATTTTAAGTTACCGACTGCGTAAAAGTGTGCTAGAATGCTTTTAAAGGATGCAAAAGCTTGGAAGTTCAGTCAGTTAGCGATGATTGTTGTATTTAGCTTGGCAATCCCTTTTTGTATTTACTTTAGGAAAAGTTTTGCATCCTTTAAAAAGTAAAGTACAACTAATTTCTTTACTTTTATTTATTTATAGTGCAATCGCCTTAGTTTTATCGGCTGAGCATGTTTTACTAACGCGTATTAAAAGCTATTTAACCCTTTCAGTCACCGAAGCCGCGATAGTGGTTACCAATTTTATTTCCTTTTTTCTTCATTAAATTTGTGAAATTGTAGATAAATCCGAAAGTTTTTGCATTTGTAGGTCAGAAGTATTTAATCTTCAATGTTATGAAGATATTTTATGAATTTTTAGATATTAGTTATTGTTATAAACAAAGATATCCAAGAAAAAGTGTTTTCAGGTCTAATTGCGTGACTGAAAGGGTTAAAAAAATGTATTTTAGAATATAAAGTTGTGCACTCGATTTTGCTTAGTCCAAAAAAGACAATATCCAGTTGGTAACATTCATCTGATATAATTTCTAATAAGTTATAGTGCCTGCTAGCATGTACTTTTTAACCAAAACTTCTATAAATATTTATTAAGTTAACAATCCTTCATACCACGAAAATTATGTTTAATGTTAATAGGGGAGGAATGTACAATAAGCAGAAATAAACATGTAAAAAATTGCTCCATAGCTCTGCAACATAGTTTTTAAAACTTTTCGCTTTCTGTTTCGTATAAGCAATAAAATACTTTTTTTTACAAAGTACTTTTAGCCTGATGAGAATTTCTAATCGGTTTTTTTAGAGCAAACAAAACAAAGATGATGACGAAGACCTGAAAATCATGGGAGCCGAGGGATATATTCCATTGCGCACCTTATAAATTCTATGTCATATTTTTTACCAAAAAGAACGCGAATCAAGACTTGCCTTGATAGATAACTTCTGTGTTATTCAACAGTGATGGACAGGTGAAATTTGAAATGATTAGCATTTACAAAATTTCGTAATTGCATATTTATTCTAGAACCGTATCTAGAAGAGTAGCAGTTTTACCTGTCTATATAAAGTTAAATGTGATTTTACAGAATAATATTGTGCCAACTGACTGTCGACATTTTTTACAATTTCTACTTTACCGATGTTAAAGCTTTTATATATTCTAAAATATTCTAAATAGAAGAAAAGGATATATTTTGTGCACTAAACTTTTACAATAAAAGCCTTATATATATCAGGTATCGAAATAGAACCGCTTTATCGAAAGACAGTCTAAAATTGAATCTAAGCGTCGGTAAAACAGAACTGAAAATTCAGTCTAGATAAACTTTTTTAAGTTCTATTGAAAGAAGAAGAACCTCGAAGAAAATCTTAACTGAACATTAAGCATAATTTTCTCATTGTAGTTTCTTCTTTAATTCGATTTTCAGTATCCTTTAACAGCATTAACCGTAATTAGTCGACAGAGTGGTGGCTTGTACGAACTTTCCTAGATTTTTTATTCAATTAACATTTCGTTGTGACTGTTATGTTGTTTTAATCGATGTCTTATACTATTATAATTGTAAGCCTGTATTCTATCTAGAAAGTAAGTCTGTTACTTTAATTTCTTTTCCAATAGAACGATATTCGAACGCTTCTGCATGAGGCCCCAAAGGATCCGTTAAGCTGGGCTTGATTAAGTACGTCAAATCACACTCACCGAGTTGCTATTATCGCTGCAGAATTTTTAATTTGCTGGTTATGATTAGTTATTAGCTTTAAAGTTTCTTACGAATCGAGGCGGTAATTGTTGCGTTGTTTAAAACATGTTCCAAATATATGAATGGCCTCTTCTTTTGTCTGTTTAGTCACTTGGTCTTTTACTTACAGAATAGTACCACTAAAATTTTATATTACCCTTTTACCAAAGTACTTATTACTTAGTTTTACATATAAATCATTTTGTTGAATATGTTTATTTTATTGAAAATTGCAGCTAGTAATTATTTATTATATATTAGTTTATGTAGTTATCTTTCTTAAAGTTAAGCAATTCTTGAAATCTTTTCTAATTAGCACCATTTATAAAATGGGGCCTAAAATACAATAATTATACAAATATTATAATTTTTACTATTCTGAAGTACCAAGTCTGAGTTTGTAAATAAAGTCAAGTTTATAATGTCACAGATTTTCTGTACGTATTTAACGACATTTGTAAAATGTACATTTTAGAACGTCCTATGAACAGTACTTAGCATAATAAAGACTATATTTTTTAGATACGTTACCATTAATTGTAGTTTGTTGTCTTACAAGGACACTTTGCGAGATGTCCGCCTCCGATTTTCTTGAAAGTTAAATATATATGTAGTACATTCAAAAATAAGAGACACGTGTTTTTTATCAGTCGAAGAATAACTAAAAAGATGTTTGAAGCAGATATAATGAAATTGGAATTTTCTTTATTACCAATTACAAATTAAAAAAAAATGCATCTTTACTTTTTAAAAATTAACGGGTGTAACGCCTGAAGATAAAAATTACGATCGTCGAGCGATCTTTTTATGACAAATGATTTGGTGTTGATTTTATTAACGAATCCGAAATCGTTTTTGAGATATTAAAAAAATATCATTTTTGAGGGGTGAAATTTAAAGGACATTTCACCCCTTAAAAACGTTTTTCGGTTGACAAAAAAAAACACGTGTCTGTTATTTGGATGTTCTACAACATATTTAAATATCAAGAAAATTGGGAGCGGACACATCGGTAAGTTTCCTTTAGTTGCATTAATGAGTTCCGAGCCAGCATGCTTTCACAGTTCTCAATCACAACTTCCATCCCAGCCTCCTCTTTCTGCCTTCTAACTCTTCTACTAAAACCGTTCTAGAGTATTGATTTATAATTTATTTTAATGTTATTTCTTCACAGACACACGTAAGAGGCATCACAAACAGGTCACACGTATAATCCAAGGCTTTTGTCTTTGCCAAAAAAAAAAAAATTCCTCCAGCGAATTGCGTTGTTGATTTGTGTTTTGTGAGTTCTTTTTTGACGTGAGTGCTCCTTAAGCACCGTTACTTTGTGCACGTTTGCCATGCCGTTCAAGAGTTTACTTAAATGTGAATTTCTCTGTAAAAAAAAAAAAGTCTTGACACGTTCTGTCATTATTATTTTCTCTAAATTCCTCGGTCGATTTGTGTTCTCACTTCGGCGCACCTCTAATGTTAAAAAGCAAAAAGTAAAGAGTAACGTTACTGCGTGCAATATTTATTTATTAATGACAATCGGAGTCATTGTCGCTGAGTAGAGTCAATCAGTATTATCCTGTTGCGACAGGTCGGAAGTGGCAGCTTCCTCGTTTTAATTGCAAAGTATGTAAAATCAATAATTTAAAAGCTTTGTAGATGTATAAACGATTTGATTGACACCCTTGCTGGATCCTTTTCTTTGATTCAGCAACTACTGTATTGTACACCATAAGCTTCAGAACCTTGATATTGATTGTTAAAATACTTTGTATCGGCCGAACAGCTGGGAACTGTGACAGGAGAGGTTGGTCCGGGACCAGAAAGCGTCGCCCTGCCAGGTTTCACCGGCAGATATTTGTAAGCATAAATGTTTTACTTTATTTACTTTGTCTCTCGCGGTACCGAAGATTATCAGCTTTTTAAATCAAAATTCAATTTCGTACTTGAACCGGTACCTTTCTGTACAATAATATTCCTTGATAGGACTGACTAATTGTACATCAAAGTATGCATAATACCGATAGCCGCGTTTTGACGGGACAGCCTGTTGATAATAATGATGCCGAATGCCGAAAGATAATTGTACTCGAGAAAGTTCCGATAATTCGATCCTTTGTATCAAATACATACGTTGTTTCAAGTGCAGACTGCGCATAATGTTGAAACAAGCATTGCCATATTAGCCCTGCTTAAGATCCATTTTTATTGTAACGTTTAAATGCAGGAGCCTGAATTTAAGAGCGAGGCGAGTACGTATATAAAAAACGGTTTTTTTGTCAATCAATGCCGTGTGCATGTATTTTTTAAAGAAAAATATAGAAATATATATTGTGACCGGGTCGATCCTGCGCTAGACGGCCCGGAAAAGTCTAAGGATATGAAAGTAAAAGACAGAGTTTCGTTAAGAAAGAGTGTGAATTTATTGTAATAAACTATAGAGTGGCTTAATTTTCTGTTTGTCCGGCAACGGATGAAACGTATAGATATTTTATTTGACGTTTGGCTGTGAATGTCTCTTGTAAAATCGTTTTTAAGTAAGAGTGAAGAAGGTACCGAAATATAATATACCATTACCACCCTGTATATTTTCGGGGTTGTTAGAAGTAGCTCTGCCTATATTTTAGTTGGAGCGTTTATATCTTTGTTTGATTTTATTACATTTATTTCTTGCGGTGTAGAATGATAAATCCTTAACTAAATGTCTGTTTATACATGCAACACTAACAGGCGATAGTTATATTCGAACTATTGGATTAACAGTAATGTTGTGATATGTAATACACGATGCGGTGTTTAATAAAACCTTTGTAAAAATATTTTTGTTGCTTGAAAACTTTCTTAAACCTTTCCTTATAAATAAAAATTGTATAGTATAGTTGAAAAGCGAATTAAAAATTCATTATAATAAAGTGTAAGAATAGTTCATAATTTTTATTTTTAGATTAATAATACTTTCAACAGATGGAATTTATTTATAAATAAATAACAGTAAACTAAAACTTATGTGTAATTTTATCTTACAGTAATATCTATTGTTAAACAAAAAAAATTTAACTTAGATCTCTTTCAACTTTATTTGATACAGCTGTTTTAAAATTTCCTCTCTGATTTCTGTTGTCACATGGAAAGGTGGGCCATGTCCAGGTATGATCACATCTACTAGGTTTGCAATATTACACCTAGAAAGTGCTTGTACTTCTTTCAGTTCAGGTGTACCAAGGTTTATCCACATTTTCGGATCAGTGATATCATCTTCTTTTTCAAACAAGTCACCTGTAAAATAAACTGTTAGTAAATTTTCAAAAAGTTAATATTTTCTACTCTATTATTCAAAATATTTGATACCTGTGATTGCGATAACAACATTATCTTTGTCTTTATATTTTCCTTTCACTATAACACTAACATCTTCAGCTGTATGACCAGGAGTTGAAACTACTTTGACTCTTTCAGTAATTTCATACTCAGCTGCAAAGTGTAAAGTCTGCACAATTTTTTTCTCTGATAAAATATAATTTTTATTACTTACAATTTTTAATATCTCTTTCGTGAAACAATGTGCGTTGGTGAACAGTTGTTCCGACTATATGTTCTTCAGCTTTAATAAATAAATTGTTGTTTCCTATATGATCTGCATGACTGTGTGTACATACAACATAGTTTATATCATCTGGAGTTAAACCACAATTAGCCAAAGCTGCGAATAAATTATAATAATTGTAGAAAATATTTAGTACTTTTAATGACTATTTTCTGAAAAATTAAATATATTTTTTATACGAAACAAAATTTTATACGAAACAAAATTTGCACAATTGTTTCACATGATACAATACGAGTCATTGTATGAGTATAAGTATAGATGATTCTACAATTTATGTTGTTGCAGTTTAATTATTTATCAAATTAAAAATTGATATCAACCTTTTATTACTTTTGAAAATATTTTTAAGTGTATTTTATTTTATTTAAAACTGTATTCTTTTTCATAATAATATGAAATTATTAAATGAAATTAAATACCGAGAACGATGTCTTGACCATCCCAAGCTGTCATAGTATCAACAATAATGTTTTTTGTTCCTTTAATTAAAATGCAACTGCAATTTGCATCCATTGTGACATCGTCAATTTGCGTCGAGAATCCTTCGTGAAGTACAATAACTTCACACATTTTTATTCCAAAAGTAAGAAATGCAAAATATTACGATTCTTCACTTTTACGAAATACTTTCGACAGCAGTTTGTACACTAAAACTTAAAAAATTAGGAAGAAATAATACTTCTTCATGTTTACAGATATATTTTATGAAGAAACCGGTTGTTTTAATAGGTTATCAGTCATGTATTTTTTGCGAAAGTTGCCTGCACTGAAGTACTGAAAATTATCTTATCGATTCTCACATTCTGTCATAAATTATTGCGGGAATTTTCGTTGAATAATAAAAAAATAAATAGAAACTCTTGTCTGCAGCGAAAAAGTTTTTTTTATTAGGTTATTTTTTTATAACTTTTTGATTATATTTTACGTTCATAGCATTTTCAATTTCAAATCCCGCAAATTGATTTATAAATATATAATTATCTAAGTACATTTTTTTCAGATTACGTGCTTTTTCTATTATATATATTTATATATTATAAAAAATATATTATTATAATTATTATATATTATATTATAAAAAAATATACTGAATTGTATTGCACCTTGTACATTACGATCATTGATAAGCGTCAAGAATATGTCTGTAAATTTGAAAGCTCACGCAACGTGTGAAATGTCAACAAAACATGCCGCTTGTCTATCGAGAAAGTAAAAGAATTATAAAAAATGAGATTTTTTTATTCTTACACCAGTAGTTGTTAATAAAACATTTCAAGATGAAGCTAGTAAGTATCAAACAAAATATTTTTTTAATTTTCAATAATTTGTAGTTACTTTTCTAACCTAACTATCGGTTTTTAATTGAACTATATACAGTAAAATAAGTGTAACTTGCTAATTATTTTTTTTAATTTAAAATTATTAAAATTCATGATTAAAATGAAGTTATTTTTAAAAAAATATTCATTGAGAATGGATTAAAATTTTAATGACGAAATTTCTAACCTATAAATTTTTAGCACAAACAAACAAAAATTAATAACAATGTTTTGTTTCTAGTATTGTTTGTCAGGTGAACCAACAAAGCCATGTTTGGTCCTCACATTCAAGGGCATTACATTAATGCTCGATTGTGGATTAAACATGAACTCGGTGTTAAATTTTATGCCAATGCCAATGGTACCTAGTGCTAGATTTAGTTCATTAGCTAACTGGGTACCTCGTGATAACTATCAAGATTGGCAAATTGAAGGGGTATGCTTAGTTTTCTGATAGTTATGAAACTGTTTTAAATATTATAATTTATATGAAATTAATTTTGTAGGAACTGAAAGAAAACACTGGAAGAGTATTTGTAAATTCAACACCAGAATTCTGCCCCCCTTTAGAAAAAATTATAGACTTTTCAGAGATAGATGCTATCCTGATATCAAATTACACATGCATGTTGGCATTACCATTTATAACAGAAAGTACAGGTTTCAAAGGGGCAATTTATGCTACAGAACCAACTGTTCAAATAGGCAAGTTCTTCATGGAAGAGTTGGTAGAATTTATTGAACAATGTCCAAAAGATACAATGGCCAAATATTGGAAAGAGATGCTACATGTTCTTCCACCACCTTTAGCAGATGCTTCAAAACCAAAGTCCTGGAGGCACATTTATTCAATGGCTTCTGTTAATGCAGCACTTGCAAATATTCAATTAGTTGGGTATGACCAGAAACTGGATATATATGGTGCATTAACTGTGACTCCAATTAGCTCAGGATACTGTTTAGGAAGCAGTAATTGGTTGATATCCAGTGACCATGAAAAGGTTGCTTATGTTAGTGGATCTTCAACGCTGACCACTCATCCAAGGCCCATGGAGCAAACAACATTAAAGCATGCTAATTTGCTTATTCTCACAGGCTTGGCTCAGATACCTACAGCTAATCCTGACACTATGTTAGGTGATTTATGTATGAGTGTTGGTAAGTTCAAAATCAATTTATAATGTCACTCAGAATTCTCAACAAAACAAAATGTCTATTTTCAGCTATGACGTTACGAGGAGGAGGTTGTATTTTAATTCCCTGTTATCCATCTGGTGTAATATATGACTTGTTTGAGTGTCTCAGCACTCATTTAGATAAATCAGGGTTTTCTCAAGTACCTTTGTACTTCATATCGCCAGTGGCCGAGACGTCGTTAGCGTACTCGAATATTTTGGCAGAATGGCTTTCAACAAATAAGCAAAATAAAGTATATCTACCGGAGGAACCGTTTCCGCATGGGTTTCTTGTAAAAAATTCGAGACTGAAACATTATACATCGACATATGCTGAAGGTTTTAGTACCGATTACAGACAACCTTGTGTTGTATTTTGTGGACATCCAAGTCTTAGATTTGGGGATGCTGTTCATTTTTTACAAATGTGGGGAAGTTATGCTCATAATACTATTATATTTACAGGTAAAAATTTCCTTTATAAATTATACAAAAACTGAAGAATTTTAAAATTATGAAATTAACTTTGAATTGAAATTAAAATTTGTTGCAGAACCTGATTTTCCATTTGCTGAAGCCTTAGCACCTTATCAACCAGTAAACATGAAAATAGTGCATTGTCCAATAGATACATCATTAAACTTTACGCAGGCTAATAAGTTGATACGAGACTTGAAACCTGAGAATCTTGTAGTACCTGAACGTTATGTACAACCGCATGCAACGGCTCCTCACAGAGGCGATCTTATGGTGGAACCAGTTCAAGTATGAAAATTAATATATTATATTCTTTCAATTCTTTTGAATTCAAAAATTTTAATTACTTTTTATTTCTACAGGACAAACCTTTGATAACGTATAAAAGAGGCGATGTCATCAAATTACCGATGAAAAGGAAAAGAGGACGAGTTTTTATAGAACCAGAATTGGCAGAAAACATAATTCCTAGTGAAATCCGTCCTGGTTTAAGTTTAGCTTCAGTTAGTGGAGAACTTGAGGTTAAAGATAATGTATATACGATAAAGGTAATTTAATGTCCCAAAAATTTCTTTCACTGTGAATATATTGTCTATAAGATACTTGATTTTAATCAGACAATGATTTTATAGAATATTAGGGATAAACCGAGTGATAGAAAACGAAAATCTTCAAGCAATCCAATACCACTTAAAGAAGAAGTAATGAGAGATAGAAAACATGAATATGGAAGTTTAGATCCTCAAGAGTTAATGCAAAAACTTAATCAAGAAGGTATTACTGGCGCAAAATTGCAGCACACTCCAACTTCGATCAGTATTCATCTGGTATATAATATTTAAAAAATTTAAATTATAGACTTATTCTTATAATATAAATTTATAAAAACAAACTAGATAATATACATATTTCTTTTTATCAGGATGAAGACACCGTCATTCAAATCGCCGATAATTCTACGCATATATTTTGTAATGGTGATCAAAAGTTAAGGCGAAAACTTAGAAATTTAATACTGCAGTGCCTGAAAAGATATTAACTATTAGACTGGTAAATAATGAAGACCGAACGAATAAAATTTATTTCTTTTTATTTATGTTATATAATCATCCTTTATTGTGATTATTTGTTCGTTTATTGTGAACTAAACATCATTTGATACCTTGCTAAAGCACAAGGACACAATTTGATCCAATATTACAGACTTCTTGTTTAGGTGCTACATCGTAAATACTATTTAACAAGTAGTTTTCGAGGAAAGTCTGAAACTTTCATTTTTCTTTTACATCATTGTTTCGTTGATGTACATTTTTGCCTTTCATTAGTTTTTCTTTTTTTCTCAAAAGAAGAATCATAAAGAAGCAAATTACATCAATAAATATAAATAAAGTTGTCCATCAATGACTAAGTGCGCTTTTGTTAGTGCAGACATCATCTTTTGCAAGTTCAGAATATAGATGATACAATATTTACATACTGAGTAACATTCCAAAATGCAAATTAATCTCAAAAGAAGCGGATAAATAAAAATCGTAATTTTTGCAGAAATAATAACGTCAATCAAAAAAATCTAAGACTAGCTGATTAAAGTAGAAACGTACAATACATAGAAAATCATAATACAATATGAATTAAGTTGATTTATAACTACTGGATTGTTCAGATAACAGTTGACGAGTAGCAGGTTTGTACGGTCTAAAAGCACGTTTACTAAGTTACGACTTCTTTCTCCTTCTCTTCTTTCTTGATCGTGCTGCATTTTGAACGTAAATACCACTTCTGTTGGTTGTAGTTGATTTAATTTCACCGAATCGACGATATTATGTTTAAAATTGTAAAGATTGTAATACAATTTCACAGACACTTTGAATTGTTTGTATGCTGAGAGAGTTCGACATATATTTTATCAATTTGAAAATATTTTACTCTTTAGGCGTTATTTTTATTGTAACATTACTTAAGAGAAGTAGTTATTTCATAAGGTTTAGATATATGTATATATTTTAATATATAAAAATAAAAAAGATGTTTGGAGGTGTTTTATAACGAAATGTATAAAAAAGTCTTAGATATCGCGTATTTCATACACAATTCATGCAATCACTTTATAAATATATAAGTAAAAAATACATAGATATGTGATAACACTGAAATCCCATAGAAATTAACAGACTAGATTCGAACTCAGGGAGCCATTTAAGATTGTCAACTCATTAAAATAAAAGAAAATAATCTTTTCCTTAAAGCAATAATCAATTCTTCACAGCCCATTTGGCACCTCTCTTTCAGCATCCAAACAATCTGTGCGTGTCTCCACATCCTTTACAACTTTAATTCGGCGAAGTTCTTCCTCCAAAAGTGTGTGAGAAAAATCCACCGCTTGCAATTCTCCGCATCAGCGAAAATTTACAGGTACTCGTGGACCTTGGCTCGGCAAACGGCCCTGAACTCGTAGAAGTTCCTTTTGGCGTCCTCGAAGAGATTGAGGAGGATCTCGAGCAGGTCCTCGGTGGCCGGGGCTGCCTCCTGGACAGAGGCGGCCTCGACGGCGAGCGGTTTCTTCCTCACTGTGTTTACGACCAAAGCGCAGCACTCGCTTACCTAGTTGGCCGAAGCCATGCCAATCGCGACACCCGCGGCGAAGGAAAGCAGGAAGAAGTGGGTCTCCCGTATGCGGAAGTCACTCTGGCCGCTTCCGCACAAGTTCTGATACCAGCGCTTGGTGCGGCTCTCACCGTTCTTCAACACTTCCTCCGCCTTGTCCAGCTTCTTGTCCACGTACCTCTCCATCTGCAAGCACCCCCATGTGATTGTGTGCGATTTTCTTTGTCGCTTAACGCTTGTGATTTGTTAATTATGAATTTGTTCGAAAATTAAATGAAATTTTGTGAATTTTAGATGAAAATTAATGTATTTATTAGTTTACATAACATAAGAATGATTTTTTAATTTCGATAACGATTTATCGAAATATTAATAAAATTATTAGTTATATTGTAACACATTTAAACAACCTATTATTTTATTATGCTTATTGCTTATATTTATTTTCATTTGAGTATATTTTTTATTTACTTAAATATATTAGAGGTGCACTGCATTTTGATCAAATTAATAAGACAAGATTTTTCAAAGTTATAAGAATTACTTTTTATTTAGTTTTTTGTACATAAGGCAGTCTTATGCTTTTGTTTGTCTAACAATAATTTCTATAATGGTAAAATATATTATTATAGAAAACCTGTATATTCACACATTAGCGGCAAGTGATTAAAGTGAGAAAGCTGCTTACTGTCTAACTGATTGAATATGTACAATATTAATATTTGAAACAATATTAAAATGCTAAAAAAAGATAAAAAATCATCGTTACGATATCAACGATTATGTTTTAAATCGTTCAATTTCATTGGATAATATTTATAACAGAATTTAATAAAATGTTAGTACAGAATAACTTTAATTAGTAAAAAAGCAGAAGTTAAAGTATAATATTAAATGTAAAAACAGATACAATTTTTTTGAATTATACAGGAACTCTAGAATACATACAATAATCTTATTAAAAAACACTTGAAGTATTGAAAATAGTTTTAATCAGTCAGGATGTAACCACTTTCACACTTTTGGAAGATTCTACAATAATTAATCTGTCCTGTTAAAAACCTTAGGCAAAGTTCTGGCATTTTTTACAAAGGCGTTTTTTAAGCATTCTAAGCTATGTATATATATATTTGCTAGATTATTTAAATATTTTGAAAAATCATTAATTTAATAACAATCACCTAAAATGATGATAACAATACTTTATATGTTCCCAAAATTAATTGATTTTCCAAAACTTGGGCTAACTTATAACACAATAATACAGAAAACTGAAATATATTGTAAAGACTTCAATATATTATAAAAGGAAGAAATTATAAATAGTAAATTATGCAAATTGATATAAAACTATCAAAAAAGGAAATGTAGATCTGATTTTTCATTATTGTTGAGGTCATGTTTTTGACATTTAGGAAGCTATGCCGATTAAAAAGCCACCAAGAAAACTAGTAGCCAAAATTGTGTTTTCTTGACAAAATTTTCCTACCTGAAAATCATATATAATTTTTTTTTGATTCCAATTCTGTTAAATTTTTGGTACTTGGTTCATACCAGAGAACTGTATGAGAAAATGGACTGTAAAAGGTAATTTTCAAATTTTTAAATGATGATATGATACATTAAAAAATTAATTATATTGACGTAAAATACATAGACTTATGAAAATCACATCTACATAGAAAACTTTAAAAGAACTTTACCTGTCTACTAAATTCAACCACTCATATGATTCTCTAGCATAAAGAGCAGTAGGTATCAATTTCAAGTAAATATGCTTACCTTGTCTATTAATTTAGGACTTTCGCCAGTTAATTTTTCTTCCACTTTGTCAGTGATCTTGTCTGCCTTCTTTTGAATCTTGTCCCAATTTATTTTGATGTACCCATGATTTGCTGCAATTTGAAGCATAATAATACCTCCACCTACAGCGAATGCTGCCACTTTGCCTACTTTCATGGTGATAAAGCCAGTGGCCCTGTTGCAAAAAGTTATTGGATAAAATGTAATATTTATAATTTTACTATTCAAAATTTGAATCGTATGTTACCATCCTGATGTAGTTCCAATAATAATCTGCTTAGTCGCAGATGTTTTGCTGACATCCCCCAAAATTTTATCAATAATGCCTTTCGCTTCCTTGGCAATGTCTGATGCCTCGCGGTTGGCATTTTCCTTGCCTTTCTTTGTTGCGGGAAGACTCATTTTGATGCTACATAAATAAAAAAAATAGTTATTTACTAATTTATTATTTATATTATGATTAATATTAAAGCACAAATAAAATATAAAGTTAGGTAAGCATATAAACTCTAATTTTGATAAATATAGAATAAAAAAACCACTATTACAAGGTTGAACAATAATGAAAGTTATTATAAAAAAGTTAACCTTCTCAAGTACATGCGACATTAAATTTATTATTTTATTTAGGAATTTTTTAAGTTGTCATAAAAATCAAAAAGTTTCTCTGCTAATAATTAAAAAAAAATTTAAGTTATTAATGGAAAAATTGCATAATTATCAATGTATATATTGATCTATGTATATCTGCCTTACATAAAGAAATTCTCTTGAATTTATAAGAACATGATTATTGATATTTTTGATAAATAAATAAATAAATCATTCAACTGAAATGCACTTTACCAACTGATAATAACTATCCCTTTTTCAATATTAGTGAAACAATAAAAGTGACCTGTTACTTATTAACCTAAGGTGATCGGAATCGGAAATAGCATTGAACAAGTTGTTAAAATAAAAATGACAGAATAAGATGACGAAATTCAAGATGACTAATAAAGAAAAAAAAGATGCACATTCCGTGGCAAAGAAAAGAATAATAATAGGCTTCGAGACCTCTATAATTAACAAATAAACACAAATAACCACTCATTCCAGGAATTCAGAAAATATCGATTTTGCCACACTGAACATAAACTGAACCGCGCGCAGGGAGGCAACAAGATCAACAAAGCTTGAGAATTTCCCAGCGAAAATAGCTCTCAACAAAGCATCACATCCGCAGTGTATTCATGCGCACTATGACTATAACAATAAAACAAAATAATAAAACAAAACAGAAGCCGTACACTGCAAGAAAATATGAAAATCAGGTCTTGGGACACTTTCGAGGCTCTGACGGAAAACGTCGATGAAGGAACGGGCACGCATACACACACGTACCTAGGTGTAACTACGTGATACTTCGGTATGGCCGAGCGCGAGGCGAATACAAAAGCAGGCGAGAGGAATGGAGAAGGCGGCCGAAAACGAGAAAATGCAAAGAGTAACTACCGTCTCAGTGCGCTGCTCGCTCCGCTGAGCACTGACTTCTTTTTGCGCGCCTCGGGCATTTATATATTCACACACTGAGAGAACGCGGCGGTGCAGGATTAGAGGCTTCTAACTCGGGGCGGAAGCAGCGCCGTCGATTTTTATTTGGGAATGGCGCAGAAGAGGTTGAAGTAGTAGGACTTTTTTGGGGCTTTTCTTTTCTCTCTCACCTGGGCTGTGACGAGTCTTTGGCTGGGTTGAGGGGTCGGCGATTCGATGTGGCTGCCGGTGCACCACTGAACGCAGGCTCGGGGATCCGATGCTCCAGATTCCCGTTGACAGATCGAACCCAATGCGCGACCTCCCCATCGTTCGTCTTTTCGCGCAGAATTGCGCTTTTGCTTAGGGAGTAGTAAACGCGGGAGTAGGAAACGTGAGGTGAAAATTCAAATTGGAAAAATCATTGTTGGATGCTATATATTCTTATTGTTAGATGACGAAATTATGGAAGGGACTAATTGAGAAGATTATACAGAAGTTTATTTCGTCATTATGAATACTGTATTAAAAGGATTTCGCAGAGCAGCAATATTGCTGCAATATTGACAATATCACATCTCGATATTGCTAATATTGCAGCAATATTGCTGTGATAGTCATTGTTATGGGGGATCTTCTCATGCAATAAAATAATAATAGACTAAACCTTCCATCTATTGATTTTTTATTATAGAAGCATTATTTTTATCTTTACAGTAAAAACACCCACGCCTTTTCTTCCCGTCACATTTCCTACTTAGTAAAATACGTTTTATTATTCCTATTTTATACGTAAAATTAGCAACACAAGCTCCTCACGTGGTAATATTTTGCGCTTGCGCATTAATATAAATCTTACACCGAATATAAATTTTCAACGTACAACGCTCCTCTTTTTATTAGCAGATTCGACCAAACTTAAAACTCTTCTCCGTTCGCCATCACATCTTTTCTCTCAAATCATTCTCCGCACCTTTTTAAGATTTTTCATCAAGTTTTCGTCGTATGCAATATCTAATTAGGCGGACTTAGCTACTTAGCCCTGCTTTCAGGGCTACTTACTCGGAACCCTTTCACGTGGACACCAAGACAAATCATTGATAACTTGCACCTCTTCAAGGATTCTCCTACTAGTACAGAAAACCTTTTTTTCCGTCACAAGTCTAATTATACGAATGATCCAACGATTACGCACAGTTTTTGAAACTCCCGCCTACTGGAGCGCGCAAGCGCATTGAGGCGGCACTAATGCGAAGAAGAAAATGAATACAAATTTGTATGTAAAAATTGCTCTCTTCTTAACAATGCAAACTAATTAGATGTCAAGTACGTCGCTTTGTAAAATCTGACCCAATTTTTGTTTTTTGTTCAAAAAAAGAATGTAGTTCGTCTTGCCGATCTTTCTTTGTTACTGTAAAACAGAGTGATACATCCTAATAATGCCCTTACATAAAAGCTTGGAATGTTGCTTGTTGTCATGCGGTGTAAGTGATATAATACCATTAGATATAGACATTAGATACCTTTTAAGCCTTCTCGTGTTTACACTGCATAAGACCTTGGCATAAGACACTGCATAAGTTATTTTAAAACGCGGAAGATGAAAACAATTTTAGGTTTTTAATTAAATTTGATTTAATTTAATTACGGCGTCATTGATACGTATAATTAGACAACTGCAACATTTTCGACTGAATTAGTTATTATTTTGATTTAGTAATTGGAATTAAATGAAAGTTATAAAAGACCGTTTAATTATAGATATTTTAACATCAATTAATTTAATAATTTAAAAAAAAATATTTTAATGTTTAAGCTTTATAAAATTACGAATTGAAGATCATTAAAATTACTTGAACAGTAAAATTATCATAAAACGATATTCAAAAATGCCGCCGACAATCGTTATGTGCTTCACCCGCCATCTATACCAAAACAAGCCTTTTGCTCGGCAGCTGGTTAGAAATTTCTAACCTCTTCGGCAAAGCCCGTCTCGGACACTCAGTACACACTCACGGATGGGTGCACTTTGTTCGTGCCTCCCTCCCGCACAAACACAAACAAGTCCAGGCTTTCTCTCTCTCTCTCTTTTAATTCAATCCGGTCCCGCGTCACGCACGCAACGTATCGTGCCCGTATATATGTGCGATACACTCTCGCGCGAGGAGAGCGGTGTGTTTAACCTGAAACCGTCCTCTCTCTCTCTCTCACACAATCTGCCTCCGGTCGAACCGCGGATAGCCGCGGTGTATAACATGAGTTGACGTCCGGTCGCGCGTCTTCCCCGTCGCGTGTGTGCGTCTGCAGCAGCCGAGGAAAATGCCGCTGCCCCGCTGACCGCTTAGTGCCTCGAATAAACCCGCATCCGCAGCCTTGTTTTGCGTGTCTTATATAGGCGTATAAAGTGCCCCGTCGCTGCTTTTTGGAGTTGTTTCTGGGAAATACGAACCGCCCGCCGGTACCAACGTCTAGCACGATGGCCCAGGAAACCGACGACATTAACCTCACCCCTCAGGAGCTGCAGATCCTCTCCGAACTCGATAGGTGAGCGATTTTTTGTAAAAGCAGGCCTACTGACATCCTTGCCTACATTTCCTGCTTGGTCCACTTTTTACTGGACTCTGGAGCTTTCTGGCCTGGTTATCACGAAGTTTCAGTTGATTAAAATTACTGCTGGTGATAGAATTTTTATGTGGGGCTGTTAAAATTTTTTTTATTAAAAGGCATGGCAATGTTTACATTATACTTGTATAATTTGTTCTGTTGTTGATTTGTGGAAGATTATTTTTTATTTAAACAAATGCTTTATTATTTGTTATTATATTTATTTAGTTAGGTGCATTAGGTTTCTTTTCTATTTTTAGATATTAAATTTTCTTTCACTGCTAACTACAATTTAGTTAATACATCATGTTTTTGATCCTCATCTAGAACTATCCATTGTTTTATGTTTATTTAAAAAAATATATTGACATTTCAATTCTAATAAGAAAAATGATTTTCAGCCGGCAGTTTGGTTTCCTTAAACTAAATTCTCCAGAGCAAGCCAAAAAGAAGGCCTTAGTAGTTCGTGCAATAAAGTATTTAGAAAGAATGTTAGTGCAAGCGCAATCTGAGAAGCAGCGCAGGAAAGCTGACAGTACAAAATCAAATTTAGAGGGTTCTAAGGACGATGAAGACGATGATGACGAAGAAGATAAAGGGATCAGTATTGATCCAAAAACTTATTGTAAATTGGGCCATTTTCATTTATTACTTGAAGACTTTACAAAAGGTGTGTAAAATTAAAATGAAATAATTCACAACTTGATGTTGATAAGGAAAATTTATTCTCTTAATTAATAAAAAATATTTATTATAGCAATGTCTGCGTATCAAAAGTTTTATGAATTAAAAGGAGATTACTGGAAAGATGCTACATTTCTCTATGGACAAGGGCTGGTGTATTTCCATTTCAACGCTTATCAATGGTAATTTCATCAATAAGATTTTAGTACTCTTTAATTGATAAAAAATTAAAATCAAGTAATCTAAACTCTATTACATTCATTTCAGTTTTTGTTGATAATTGATTTAAAATCTAAAACATTTTCATGTTTATGATTACTAATACTCGTTTAATATGATAAACTTATCTGAAACATTCAATAAGCTTCATAGCAGAAACTTTAAAACTCTTGTGCATACCATGCATACATTCAGCATTTTTTCCACTCTGAAGTCTTAAAAATGACTTTTTAAACCATGTTCAACATTTACAAGTCCCAAACTCATTTATTTATGCTGCATAACATCCTGCAGAACGTCCTGTACAAGAACAGAGCAGGAATTATCTAACCCAGGCTTGGTAGCCTCTCTCCGGGCTTGCAGAGGGTGCAAAAGAAGGCAAAAAGACCTCTGAAAAATGCTGTAATCTCGCTGGAGAGAGTCGCTCACCTTGAAAAGGGGGCGTCGGCCCCTCGCGCGATCGCGGGGGTTCGTTCTCCTCTCCAGCGACTCGTTTCCGCTGCTTTTTTTAATTTCGCGCGGAAGTGCCGGTCGGTAATTCAGGGAGGGATATGTGAAGGTGCTTCCGTATCGACTGAAGGCTGGAGATTCGGGGTTGTAGTTAGATGGCGTTGACTGCCTGTAAAATGAAATGTTTACCAATGTAAATTATATATTTTTCGTTTTATCGATTTACCTGCTTGTTCAAGCTCTCTGTGTGTTGTAAATATTTATTTGTGTTTTATTGTTATTGAATTCAATTTAATTTTTATTTCACAAAAAACAATTAAAGTAAATTTGACTTGTTTAAATATATGTTTTTCCACTTCACTAATATATCTTTTAATATATATCTTTTTCACGCTAACTTATTTTTATTATTTAAAACAGCAATAATAAACTATAAAAAAATCTTAAATAACAAATTAATTTTAGTTTAAGTAAAGAGAAATATTGTTAAAATAAAAAATGTAAATTATTATATAAAACTTTATTTAGCTATTCGAAACCGAGCAGAAATGCGCGAACTGCTAAACGAATTATTTATTGTTTATTCATCGTCAATATTAAATTAGGTCGAACAGAAACGGATAGGAAATGAATGAATAATACCAGAGATAACTTATCCGACCTAAAATTGATTTATTAATGCAATCAATTTTTGCAAGAGTGATCTTTTCTTGGTAAACTGTGGAAACTTATCGAGGGATGGTCTTACGTCAATGAGGCCAAGCGATCAAAGTTAATACTTTATAAATAATTCGTTTTATAAAAGTTAAACGTGATTAAAAACATGAAAGTTTTTAAATGTTTTTCAAAGAATACAAATGTAAGCATTTAAATATTAGTTCATATATGTGAAATTGTGCGTTAAAAGGTTAGTCATTATAGACGTGATTAAGTATTTATCGTTCTAATTAGTACGCAAAACGCTTTGTTAGTTAATTAACAGTTTTGTAATATACTGTTTATCAAACGATCTTTGTAGAGAATTATTCGATTCCAGTTAATTACAATTGAAGTTTGAATCGTACTTTTCTTTGACACTAGGAAGGACGGAGCAATAAATTTGATTGCTTTATGGAGAAATTCAGGTGTAAATAATTTCATGCATTCGTTGCATTTTTTTACTCCAATTCATTAGAAACGGAGAAAACAAAATCGTAAATCAAGTAAAATAATGTATTCTAAAAATATACATTAATTTAACATTTTAATTTACGAGAAAGCAGAATCGCAATCGCGCTTTTCGTTAAACAAATACTAAACATTCGTCGAACATAAAATTCCAAGAATCCCAATCGTTTCTAAAACATCGAACCTCTTTCATCCCGACGAAATCCAAAGCAGCCCTCCCAAAAAGCACCCCTTCGCCATCGGCCTCTTCTCGAATAAAAATCAGTCGCCCTTCATCCCCGATCCGCCGAGGCACACGAGGCCCCTTTCTCGCATTAGCTCGCGATCCGCGCGCATAGACTCTCTCGGTCGGCTCGGCTCGGCGGCCTCTGCGCCGCTCTCGGAGCTACGTGCCTGTCTGGCTCGGGCGCATGGCGGCCTCCGCGGCCTTTGGGGCGTGGGGGCGCGCCGCGCCGACGTCGTAGATGCAGCCCGGCCGCTCGAGCTGCGAGTCTACGAGCGGAGAGAGAGAGAGAGAGAGAGAGAGCTCGATACAAGCGCCTTTTTCAGCTGGCTGCTATTTCGTCGAGAGTTTTTCGGTTGGGCTTCTTTTTTTGGGCGCGCGGGTAAAATTAAGTGGAGGGCCGAGGTTTGTTTTTGGGACGTAGACCGCGGGACTTTTAGAGGTCGGACTGTTAAGTAATTGTAAATTGAAGGTGAAGTAAATATTTAGGTTTGAGGCTGCGTTTAACGCAGGTCTTCATAACCGAGTAATTGATTCGATATACATTTTTAAAAGATTCGCCGAAGAAAAGGTTGTAAGATAATTGCTCGGCAATAAAAAAACACCGCAAACAACAGGACGATTAATTCAGAACTTCATTAAATATATATAAAACAGGCCTTTCGTTCATCGACGGCGCCTTAAAAAGCGTTTAAAGCGCCCGAAACTTTTCCTCGGCATCCCATAACTCTCCCCAATCAATTATCGAACAAAACGCAAACCCCGTTGTTCTCAAAAAATTTCACCTCCTTACCAACCGTAACCGAAATTCCTCCCAGACGCGCATACCGAGCCACCTCTCTCTCTCTCTCTCTCTCTCTCTCCCGGCAGAGCCAACGTTCGCCTCGATAAACCGACGACCCCCCGTATAATTTTTACTGCGCAAGCATCGCCTTTTGAAAAGCGCCGACGCCGGCGAAAACCCACGGTGGCACGGAGAGCAGCGCGCGCCGCGCCGCGGGATGGGGGGAGGGAAGCACGTGCTCAGGCGGCGAATGTGTGTGCGTGGCTGCATTGTTCCGCTTCTATTCGGCCGACGGCTAGGCCGCCGCCGCTCGACAATAGAGAACGGGGGAGATAGGAACCGTGCATGCGTGGAATGGTAGACGAATTTCTGGGCCGCGATCGGCTGGAAGGAGGTTTGGCGATTGGTTTTTGCTCCGCTGAGTTTTTTCTTTTTTCTTGTTTCTTTTTTTGGTGGGATTTGGCCGGTTTTTGGATTCGGACTGAATGTGCACGAGTGGATGGTGCGACGAAGTGATGGTGTTTCAAGTTTGCGGGCGAATGGGTTGGTTAAATTCGTGTAGTTATTTTATTGCCGAATAAAGAAATAGAAATCTTTGTTCGTGACGATGAAAGGTTTGAATCTACACGTTATAATGTCCGACTACTTGATTACAAATACTAAAAGAAAGATTTATAGCAAAAAAAGTCTTCAATCGTAAAAAATATTAAAAGATAGCTATTTTCATATGTTTATCTGTATACCGCTGACGTTGATGCTAAAATTGATATCGAATGAATGTGGATTTTCGCGTAATGTAAGATTTGCAGTGTATAAATTATGTATAAAATATTAATTTACATGCAAATTTTTCGACTTCTAAAGGACAAGATAGTTTCCACTCTCACATTACCTGTTGCTTGAAATTTTACTCCGCTCCTCGAAAAGTTAGCATTTGCCCACATTCTTAAAAAAAATCATTATTTAAGCGATTCCCGAAACATAAATTAAAAAACCTACCGTTCGCCGTTAACCAATAGAATCCCAACTTTAGCATTGAAACACAGTCATGCTGAACATTCAAATTGCAAAACGGCCTGCGGGAAAAAATTTCCCAATTCAAGCACGACGCGCACATTTCAGCAAACTTTATATCTCACTATAAAGCAAAATAAATACCCTCGCGCCGATCCTTGGGAAAATCCTTTCCTCGGGGCGATATTTGTCCCGCTGCAAACGCAAGCGGGGCTCGAATAAAAATCGAAATTTAACGCCGTCGCTCGGGCTGACTTTCTAATCATTAACAGCCGCGGCGGCGGCGATCGATTTTTCGCAATGACAAAGTGTCGCGAAGGACTGCCGCGCGAATTTGTCGCGGGGAGCGACTAGCGCCGCGCATTATTTCGCCACGCGGCGCGCACACCAGCAACAGCAGCCGGATACGGCTCGGGCAAAAATAACCGCGAATCGGGTCATCGGCTTCTCGCGCCGCAAATATAATCGCCGCCGACAGTTCCAGGACTCGGGGCGCGCGCGTGTGTGTGTGTTTGTGTGCGCGACGGCGAATCTTTTCAGCGGGCTTTTCGACGTTTGCCTAAGAGTTTTGACGCGCGCGGCGATGCACGCCGGCTCGGCTCGCCGGACGTAATCGAATTAATGAGCTGCTCTCGGCGCGTAACTGCGGCTCCGCGGGCTGATAAGCCGTCGGACTGACGCATTGGAGCGCGAGCCGTCGGATTGTTTTTTGGGAACGGGTTTTTCGGAGCGAGTGGAAAGTGACAGGTGTTTAGGTTTTTATTGCGCGAGGGAAAATGGGGAGACGGGGGGTTTATTTACTTTTTTAGCGGAGTACATAAATTTAGAGTGTAAGGTTTTCGTTTGGTTCGAAAATGAAATTGGACTAATAAAAGTTGGTGTTAGATGCATATCTCGATCGATAAGTAATTAAATTTACGATATGCGATAAATTTATGATAATTTTCAATAACCAGAATTCAATAACCATGATTAAATTAAAATATATATATGCGAAACTTAGAAATATTAAATATAGGTAATAATTCTTCAATGAAAAAGTATACTCGAAAAAATTTTAAAATAATGCGATTAAAATGAATTGAATCAGTAAAACTCGATATTTAAGTTTGAGAATTTAGGAATAGACGTTTCAAAATCCAAATCAATCAATTGTTCGAATAACGCAAAATTGAATTCCTTTCAAAACTGTATATAATGGAATTTTAAAAATTACAACGAATCGATGATATAAAAGTATAATAGAATAATGGTCTCTCGTCAAGCACTTAAGCAAAGCCATAAACAACCATAAACGATCGAATGTCAAAGCAGCCTCGAAACCAAGCAATCGAACATACAATAATATCGCTTCCGCGCGACGCAACAATAGACGAGGAGAAAAAAAAAGAGTATCGGAACACAAAAAAAAAAGAAAAAGGAAAGAGAACCGAGTCCGAGACAGGCCGTCTGCCGCGCAGCAGGGACAATGGCCTGGCCGCCAGTGAAAAAGGGCGAAAAAAAAAAAACGTGAGCCAGGCGGCCGAGAAAGAAAACACAAGGTACACGTGACTTTCCGCTTGAACATAGGCGCAAAACGGGAGGAGGGAAAAAATATCGATTTCCGGTGCAGCGGCGGCAGTGGCAGCAGCAGCCAGACCTCCCCCTCCTCCTCCTCTCCCCCTCGTTGACCCAGATGGAAAAAGAACGAAAGGAGAGCCTCTTTTGAGAGTGAGAACTCTTCCCACGGCTCTTCCGCAATCGCTCTTCGCCCGCCTAGGCGTCTCTTCTCTCTCTCTCTTCTTTGCTCGTTATCTCTCCGCGGGCGCTGCCGATGCGGGCCTTTGTTTCTCGGGCCGTTGCTCGAGCCGAGTTTTTGGGGGGCTATATTGGTTTTGCTGTTGTCAGGATGTTTGATCGCGGAGGAGTTTTCGGGCCAAGTTCCGGGAAACGCGACCGAGGTGCTAACGAAACTGGAGTCGGCTGTTTGGCGTGTATCTGGGACACCGAAAGAGCGGCAGTTTTAAAACGAAAGCTCTCGAACTCGGGCGTTGGTCAATTTGGGGGTCGACTCGATAGGCGCCCCCCTTCAATCGAACGAATTTCGAGACGTCTCTCACCTTTCTCCAATCTCTTATCTCTTTTCACGGTGGTGCGGGGGTGAAACGAAGCCCTCGACGCCGACTCCCTCGTTCGCCCGCATGTCGAGAGCCCTTACAAAAATTATCCTCTCCTTTCCTATTCTCTGATTCCGACCTCGTGCTTTTCATGCCACTTTTGCCCGGAGCAGGTGCTGTAACGTGGGGTGGCAATATGCTAGTAGATTACTGTACTCGGCTGACGTCTCTTCTGACTTCGTTTCGGCATCAAAATAAATTTCCTTAAAGTCACCGTAGCGAGACCTAAATCCACCGGGAAAGGTGAGGCATTGATTCGGAAAAGTCTCCGGCGCATAAAGCCCGCAGGGCTGAAAAGCTCCCTTCTCGTCGGCAACCCATTTTTTCTCTCTCCATTTCGTCTAGGGGGAGAGTTTATTTTGGCAACGGCGACAAAGTCTGTTAGCAAACAGAGAGACCGTCCGCGGAAACTAGAGCAGGTGGCTCGATACTCGCGTCTTTCTTTCTTGGTGCCGCGGCTCTAGCCCGATATCTCCTCCCCCCGTCTCTCTCGGCGAGGCGCAGAAAAAAAAAATAATAATGTGGGTCTCGGCACAGCCCGTCACCTCGTGCTTTTCACGAGTTATCTAACGCAAATAACGTAATGAGGCTATCTCCTTTTACTTTTACAAAATTACCGCCTGACGACAAGACGACGCTGGGAGGTTGTATTTTCAGTCGTACTTGCAATTATTCAGAGGAGATTCTGGGGGCACGGAATTTGGGACAATATACTTACTGATTTCGTACAAAAGTGTTCCTATTCTGATTCAGTCCGAAATCAATGAAGTAAGCCAGGAAAATTGGGAAAAATCCGCAGATTCTCGATTCCTCCACCCTCAGGAAAACGCGGCGTTAGCCACGTGCAGCTTGCATCGCGACAAGCGTGTAGGTCGCGCGGCGTACGTGCGAGGGCTCTGTGACCCAGATCCAGCAATCGATACTCCCTGGCCCAGATATGCGCTTCCTCTAATTCGCTGCACCTTTTCCTCCGCTCTCCCCCGCTGCTGCTTTTCGTTCCGAGCATTTTTTTTTTGTGTCACCGAGCCGCGGATTATATACTTGCCCTTTCATTCAACTTCATCGATCTTATCGTTGCTTCGCCGACCCCGCCAGAGCTTCATTAAGGAGGAAGTTCATTGATCGGCGTGGAAAAGGTAGTCGTCGGTGCTCCAGTTTGGTACTTCCGCGTTTGGGATTTGTTTTTGTAATTCGTTATTTGGTTGCTTACTTTTTTAAGCTTCGAAGGAAATATATAATTGGGCGCTTTCAAAATTTTAACTGCTTTTTTTATAAAAAAACTTTTCAAAATGTCGACTTATACTTTTCCAAGGATTATTACAGGTTCTGAGTAATCGTTAGAAACTCTTTACTTTGAAAGACTTTAAATAACTTGTATTATTCATGTTTCCTCATAACAGTTAGTACTACTTACTGGCAGCCTTGAAAATGAAACGTTAATTGGAAATCTATATTAATTTCTTTAAAAGGAAAAAATTCGCAGAGTACAAATGTATAGTTTATTTTTATTAGTTGAAACTTCTTTTAGTAATCATACTTCTGATATTTAACAACAGTCCAGAATACTTTTCAAACTTTATAGCGTAATTTGAAAAGTTCCAATGCTACATTATTGAAATAGCAATTATCATAATTTAGTGGTTTGCTTTGAATATGTTAATATATAGTAGATTTAACAATAGGTTTTGTCATTCAAAAATGTCTCGTTTCAAAGTGTAGTACGCAGTTTATTCAAAATGTTCTTTCAAATATTTTTAATTGCAATTTTCTCTAATTTTTGTTTAACTACAATCCAAACCAAACTTATTAATCAATCTACAGATGTTAATCCGATGATACAGTTTATTAAAAACATAGCTTCAAAAAGTATTTT
>JAWWML010000052.1:29482418-29584962 GCA_035047165.1 Ormyrus rosae | reverse complement strand
GTTTCAATAGAAAATGCATTATTTCAACAATTTTTCTGTTGGATTAACAGACTGGAGGCAGTTGTCGGAATTTAACAACCCAAAGTAGTTGTTTCGACTAGTTTTTTCTCTCAGTGAGGGAAACGCTCTCGGCCGTCACCTCGTAACAGTTACGCAGCCGGGCGCTAACCTCGTCGTCGTCGTCGAATCGGCGTTAGAGGCGCCTTAATCGCGGCTAACGATTTCCTTCCCTAATTAACCCTCGGGAGGCGATCGCTATCGAGCCGCCGCTCGACAGTTTAGCACACAAGCCGACGTAAAGGCCGGTATATCGGACGGATCTCCCTTCTTCTTTTTTTTTTTTTTTTTTTATTCACGCTGAAACGAGGCGGCGGCGTCTCGAGAGGAAAACGAGCGCGGAATTCGGAGACCGTCGGCAGGGCGGTGTGCGCTCGAGGAAAGGGAGGAGACTTTCGGGGTTGGATTTGAGGTATCGGGGGATTGACGTTTGTGTGTCTTTAATTTGGAATTTAAATTGAAACTTTATCCTCCGACGCGGGGAATGAATTAAGCGAGATTTAGAGATTTGCGCCGCGTTTGACGAGATGAAAGGGGTCGTTCGGAGATATGCCTTGTATTTCTTAATCAGACGAGATTTAAAACGCCTTTATCCGAGAAAACGATCGCGACAATTCGCCGAGGAGGAGAAAAATGCTTGTCGAGTTCTCGTGCGCGAGGTAGTTTTTTTTTGCAAGATTGCCGCGCGATGCAATCTGACCCCAAAAAATATATACGCACAGGAAAAATTTATATACGGACAGCCGCGTGCGCGGCGCGTTTACGCAAAAATTTCTGCGGCAATCTTTCGCCGAACGTGACGTCAAGTTTCTTTTTTTTTATCAAAATCTTTCCAGGTCAATGCGAGAGAGAACGCGCGAAAGCAGAAAAAAGAAGCAATTAAAGCCATTAAGATTTACCGCGCGACGACGACGACGACGTCCGATTTACACTCGCGGCTCAATGCGACTCTTCCGCGGGGCCGTAAAACGCTTTGACGAGAAAACTGCATATTTTTTTGAGGCCTCGAGCTTGAACACGACACTACGTGGCACCGCGCCGAGGTGAAAGTGCGTGCGAGCGAATAATTGAATAATTTTTTATTCACCCGGCGCGCGGAGGGGCTACTCGCGCATTAAGCGCACGCGGAGGGTGGAGGGCGTGAAAAAAAGATGAAAATCTCGGCCTATTCAATTAGGCAAACAAGCGGAGGCCTATCTGGAATCTCGCGAGTATCCCTCGCGATTAATCATCTCTCGAGAAGCGTAAACTCGCTTCGAAATTCAGCAGCGACTCCGAAATTAAGATGCAGACGCCGCACAAAAGGAGCTGCCGGCCGCTCGAAAAAAAAAGGAAAAAGAAACGGAACGGAACTGCGAGCGGTGGATATATTCTCCGCGGAGAGAGAGAGGAAAGGAGGCGGCGGAGAAAAGGTGGTCGCGTGCCGGATTGCGCACCTGCTCTCTGGCCGTATTGGCAGAGAGGCAGTTTTTCGCCACTTTCGCGTGCTCGCTTCGTCCTTTGTGCGGCGGGCCGTCGCGCGGGGCGCGTGCCGCGAGTTAATCGCGCTTTTCAGGAGTGCGCGCCGCGCGCGGCTGTACATGATTTACGAGTCGCGATTAATATTTATAAATGCCTTCGGCCCGCGCGACTTTCTAAACCGACGCGCACACCGCGAGACTGCAGGGGCGTAATGAGCCGATTGTGCAATGATTCTTTTTTTTGGGGGGACTCGGTAGGAGAGAAAGCGGAGGAGCCGAAATGCCGGAGCTTTGTATGCGATTCGCGAGCTCGGTTTCTAAAGAGGAGACGTTTCCGGAGAGTCGTGCGTTTTGCGTTTATGCTAATCTTTTTTTTGGGGGGGGAATTTCTTCATTTTCATAAAGTTCGCGCGAGTTACTCGAAAAAAGAGGAGAAAACGCGCTGAATTTTTTAAGCTAATACAATGTGTATTTTTAATCGTCGAAACGGAGAGAAATACGAAAAGAAGCCCGAGCTCCTTTATTCCCTGTCTCGCGAATAAATAATTACACGTCCCCCGTTAGTAATTCCTCCTCTAATTAAACCCACCTCAGTCTCCTCCCAAAAGAAATCACTTATAGCCAGCGAGAACCCCCGCTCTCCACCTCCCTTCGCTCGCGCTCAGAAAACCGTTGGAACTCCGTAGAAGCAAAGAAAGCGACGACGACCTCCGGGCGCTCGCAAAAACCGGCCGATCGCTCAAGATTTACTCGGCGCGGGCTTTGCGCTCTCCCTCCCTCTCTCTCACCTGCAGCTGTCCGGCACGTGGCGAGATGCATCTGCCGGGGTGGCGGCGGCGGCGGCGACGACGCACATGCGCCCCGCACCTGCACGCCGAGCGTATTAAGACGCCTATCGATGCCCGATCGAACGATTATCGAGCGCGCGAGCGTCGATGCTAATTTGTTGGGCCGCTGTTTTTGCCCCGCGACGACGCGAGGCAAGGCGCGGCCTCGCCGCCGGCTGATGACGGGATATGGATTACGAATGCGGGGTTTGTTTTCGGAGCTTGTTCGCCGGCTGTTTAGGGGCTGTTTTGGTTTCTTTGGAGTTTATTAGGCGCTCTGGACTTGGAAAAGCTCGGGGAGATTAATATGGAAGTGGGACTTAACTTACGTACGACGGCTATTAGTTGCTTTTTTTAGAGGCAGTTAGTGATGCGGTGTTGATGAAAGCGAAGATTGCGAAAAGGCAATGTTTTGATTGTCCTGGAGTGTTTTCAGCCTCTTGTGACGGTGAATCAATGTTTATACGCCACGCAAACTATTTGCCGTTTAGCTCAACAGTTTTTCCATAGAAAGAATGTTTGAACAACTTCATTAATTGTGTCAACATATATATAGTTTACTTCACCCGACCCGATTATGTTGCAACTCGCGCGCTTCATCGACATACGGCGAATAAACAGTTTTTCAATAAGATTTATACGCGAAATGCATTCGATATCTAACCGAAGCTCGCTCTCCGACAATGGAAACAAATCGATCCGCGCGGACAAAGAAATCGCTGCGTCCAATCTAATCCCCCCCGAAAACAGTCTCGCGCGCTCAGCTGAAAATGCACAGCGGTTTCTTCTTCTTCGTCGCGATTGCGAAAACTCCGCGGCGCGGCGATCGCTGCCTGCCGGCAGCAGCAGCAGCAGCAGCAACAATGCAACCAGCCGAGCTCGGAGTTTGCGAAAGGCTCGGCTGTCGCAATGCGCGCAGCCGTGCACGGCTCGCCAGAAGTTCGAGGTTGTGCAAAAACAGAAAACAATTTGTCGGAAGCAGTCGTCGGCGGGGGGAATGCGCCGATTGCGACGTCGCCGAGGCTTTATATTCGATTGAGGTGTTAAAACGCGGCTGCGGTTCTCGCTCTTTTTTTCGGCTGGGGGGGAGGTTCGTTTGAGAGTGACTGGTATAAAATACGGGTTATGGGTTATTGTTTGTTGGTTTTGCTTGCGCAAAGATACGGTTAATATCTTCTGGAAGTGGTACTTTGGGTAATGGAGGAGTTAATTGTTTCGAGTTAAGTATCTCGATGGCTACTTATTACTTTTTGAAAATGGAACGAAGCTATTAGATTTTTCTTGGAAATGTCTGTATTTTCTGGACTAGGCGCTATTCAATTCTACCGTAATAATTTTCGTGGGTTATATCATTTCAGATAACGCAGTTTTTGCAAGAAATTGATCTTTAGATGAACTACCTTTTGGATTAAAAATGAAATTCAAAATCCTTTTAAATTTTAGTACTTCATTGCAAACAAAAACATTTTTTCTCCAACCTAACGCAAAACTTATCTTTTTCATCAATCTCCCTTTAATTAAACAACCACAATTTTCATCTTCCCCCCGCCAGATCCGTCATCCAAAATCTACGCGTGCGAAGAACTTCTTCCTCAGCTAATCTCCCGTACAGAGAAAGTAGCTGCAAACCGCGAGCGCTCCTCGGAAAATTGAAAACGCGCCGACGACGCTGCACACGGCCGTTTGCGCAATCGGCTCGCTTTGTGCAAGCGGATAATCGCCTCGCTGCAATCTAGCCGCGTAATTCGAATTTCGGCCTGGCGCCTGCGCCTTCTTCGTTTATTTATTTATTTTTTCTTCTTTTTTTCGCCGTTGCGCTCCGCGGGCACCGATGGCGCAATCGAGAAAGCGCCAGGAGCGGTGCGGTTTAATTGGCGCGTCGCGCGGCCGAGGATTTAATTAAGCGACACTTGCCCGGCTTTTGTATTACGGGAGCCGCGCTCGGACGTCGAGCTTGTAAGACACTTTTTTAAAGGGCTGGATTTAGATGTCGAGCGATTGGAAGTGTGAAGTAGTTTGGTTAACGAACGTCGTTTGAGAAATTTGATTTGCGCCTGGGTATTCGAAGGCCTGTTTTTAGGTCAGCAGTGCGCACTGAGTTTCATGAAAATTTCGTGGTTTCTAAACAGTCTCGGTTAGCGTTTTCGAGCTACTTTTAAAGATTAGCTGCAAGCAAACGAAGAACCGAGTTTGCAGTTTCGCAAAAGCACCTAATCGGCTGCAAACGAAATCTTCCTGCTAACTCAACTTTCGAATTAACCACAGCACTCGGAGCTACATCCACTCTAATGAGCCTACTCGGCAGCTCCGATCGCGCCCGGATAAACGAACAATCATCGGCTCCTCGCTCTCTCTCCCGGAGCGCGTTTTTCCGCCTCATTCACGCGTCGTCGCCGATCCGCAGGACCGTAATTCAATATATCCCCGGCCCGCGTTGCGCAACGCCCGATATCGCGTGCGCCTCGCGCGCGCAGCTCGCGGCTCTACTCTCCGAAACGAGAGAAGCATTCCCGGCGCGAGCGCCTTCGAAATTTCACCGGCCCCCCCGACGTAAAACGCGCGAAAGTGAACGCGTTCGCTCGCGCTCGAGCGTGTGTGGGAAAATCGTATGCACGCGCGTGTGCGCGTATCGTACGCGCGAGCATTGCGAAATGTAGGCGCGCAGATATCTCGGACCTTCTCCCCCTGCCGAGAGGAGGCCGGGGTTTTTGCTGCTGTTTTTTTTTCTAAGTCGCGGTGACCTTCTCTGCTCTTTCTTTGTCCATTGTCTTTGGGAGCTTGGCAAAAGTTGGCGCGTTCTGCTCGAGCGGACGTTTGACGCTTTGCTGCGTTTGCAGGCATCGAGTTTGGAGGAGCTTTTGCAAAAATGAGCTACCGGAGGTCAAGTTTTGAATCTACAAGCTAATTTTATCGATTATTGCTCTTCAATGAATTTGTAAAATCGTTTTAGCCTCGAGTCGTGCAAGTCGCGCAGTTGTTAAACGGGGTAGCTAATGCTGATTTTCCAACAAAAACACTCCTCGGCAATACGCTTGTATCGAGTTACAAAAACACAAAACATTGCGCCAAGTCCCCGCTAAAAAGGCAGTAAATCACGAAAAAATCGAGCGCCGCCTCCGATAGCTTCTGCGAAAGCCAAGCCGAACACTCGCGCGTCTCGACCGAGAAAAGAAAAAGAAAAAGAGACGAAACGGGGCAAAAAAGCTCCGCTCGTACAGCGAAATCCCGCGTTGGCTCATCAAAGGCCCGGGCCGTAAAATCGAAGAGCTATGAATCAATCAATTCCATTCCGTTTCTCCTTGCGCGCCTCGACTCACGTTATATATGCGCGTCCTGCGCGTTAGATCGCACGCGAAAACCCCACGCAGTCGAGAGAGGCTGCTGCACGCGCTATGAAAATAAACGCGCGGGGACGCGTCGGAGTTGTGGCGCATGCGCGTGCATTGTAGTGCGTATATGGGTCGTTCCACTTTGGCTAAGTGAGGTGAACAAGGTGGGCTTTAAAATTCTATTAGAGAATTGCGCGTGAATGGGCTGAAAGGACGGTGGCCGAGAGAGTCTCGGCCTGAACCCCGATTTTTTGATGACGCTCAATCTCGAGATTGAGCCGTTTCGCCGTTTAAGAGCCGATGTTTACGCGGTTTTACGTAATGCATTCCTAAATTTAATCCAACAGTAAATAAGCCCCGGCCGAGAGTGAAATACACCTTAGGAAGCGTTGTAAATTAACGGAATTGTTCGCGAAATCTAATACTCGACAGCTTTCGTCATAAACCCTCCCCCCGAGCATTGCCCGCCGCGAACAGTTAAATTTCACAGAGCGATCTTGATAAAACGAGATTCGAGATCGGATTCAGGCATCGACGGTCGATGGTCAATATACGTATGGTATACTCTAAGCGAGAAAAAGGGGACGACGGGAGAAAGTGAAAGAGGGCGAAGGCTCTATGCAGGCGGGAGTCGGTCCGTGGGACTCGAGCGAATCGGCTCGTAAATTAGCTGGAATTATGTTAATTTATGCTCGGCGGTGAAGTAATATCAATTCGTCCGCCGAAAAATTTAATGGCTCGCGCGGCGCGTGTAATAGAAAAGCGAGCGAGTGCAGTGTGTATATTATTCGAATGTTACACCGGTTAATTTAAATAATTGATAATGAGCGGTTCCGCGGTATAACAATGAAATTTTAATAATCCCGTGCGTTACTTTTTCGAGCGTATATATAATAAAGGGGGTTTGCGCATTGTTTTGACCGGCGATGTTTCTGCCTATTGTTTGATAATCCATTTGAAGATTCATGAGTTTCTGCTTCAGATTTTAATTGTCGATTTACGCAGCGAATTTCGAACTGTAATTACGTTACTTTCGTGCGTTCGTAATCCGACAGCGAAGACGAACGTTTACGTTGCTCGCGCCGACGTGCGCGTTTACAATTATGGAAATGCCGCTTTATGAAAATAATTGCTTCGATTTCGCATGCAAAATTATACGAAGTGCGGGGGGCCAATCGGCGAGATGACAAAATTTGCTTTCACTGCTGGTATATATGACGGAGGTTCGGGAAAAATCGTCTAAAATATACGCCAATTATTTCTAACCCAAAAGCACGTTAATATTTAGTGTTTTGCTTAATTAAAGTCGTACACCAAAACTTATGGTGTAATAATTTTAGAGATTGCATAAAATACACTTGTTTTTTTTTTAAATCAAACCTCTACTATCTACTCCAATGGAAGAGTAATAATTTTGGTTTACGAAAGCACTCAATTCCTTTTCTAACAACCATAAATTCCACGCATTATAACTTCCGCTTGCAATTTATTAGACCATTTCCTGCAGCACTTAATTAATCCTAAACAAAGGGAAACAAACAGACCAATTAGCGCTAACCAGCCAATAAATCATTCACGTGCACAGAACCGATCCGCGTCTCAACCCAACCTGAAAAACCAACCAGTTCTCCTCGTTAATCCGCTGCACTCCATTATAACCCAGGCCAAAAAAACCCAATAACCCGCGAGAGACCCGCCAAAAAAAGTGTGCCGCGCACTCGCGGATCTCGCAACGAGTCGCGCGGCACAATTCGCCCGGACGATTATTTAGTTAGGCAGATCGCTAGATACAGAAAGCAGAGAGAAAGAGAGATAGAGAGGCAGACACAAGTCCCGATGTGGGTCACGAGGAAATCGTTTGTCTTCCTGCGCGGCGGCACCCCCGAGAGACTCTCGCTCGCTCGCTCGCGCGCTTTCGCTTATCGGAGAGAGAGAGAGAGAGAGAGATACAGCGCGGGCGTACCGGCGTTGCGCAATGTTCTCTCTCCCCTTTCCATCGGCGTTCTAGGCCTTTTTTTTCCTCCCGATGCTTTCGTGCCGGATAATAATGCATGTGCAGCCTGGAACGAGCGCTGGTATATATATCGAGAGCGCGAGATTAGGCGGAGGCACGTTGCGGAATAGTTGGCTGCAATGGGTGTTGGCGTTGAGTCACTTTGATGCGGTTCTGGGGTTTTTAAATGCAAGTCCGAGCTGAAAGGTGGTGTTGACACATCTTCTACGGTGGAAAGTCGTACTTGCCTGCGGATCGCTTCCGCGTCTAATTTGTTAAATATGAAGCCGAGGATTCGTATATGATATTATTTGAAGCTCACATCGATAACGCGTATATATGGTAATGCACGCTTGTGAAAGCCTCGGGATGTAATTCCCAGGGTTTTAAAGCTCATTTATATAGAGATTGACGGATTGGACGAATGTTTATCACTTGACGGCTGAAGAATTCTTTAGCAAGCTCGGGAATTTATGGTCAGTCGTTCCTTACTTCAAACTTATCTAACTGATTTGCTATCTGCTGTAGCTGATCCTTATAGCCAAACAACGTTGAGAAATGTATGTACGATGGGTTAAAATTTGAAATTCAAAAACTTACGTTTAATTCCTAGAAAAAATCTCCATCTAGAAATCGTTTGCTTTTTTTTCTCTATTAAAGTAGGCAATTTCATTCAAATACCGATAAAATGACGCTGCAAATGCTTTTCATTAGATTAATTTATTTCACGACTGTACTAATATAATTTAGTTTTTCTAACGTAGGCGCTTATTTTTTCAGATGTTTACTGTTGCGTTAAAGATAAGAGTCGTCAGATAACAATGCTCAAATATTCTAGAAATTTAAATTTGCCTATTATCTCGTGATTATAAGGGAACAATGAAATTTTATACTCGATAGAACTCAGCTGAGTAGATAGAGAACTTTTTTGTCGCCACCAGTATAGGTGTATAAATATTGATCACTCATTGAATTTTAAACCTGATCTTGAAGAAGCCTTGAAAGTTAATTAAGAAATTTGTATCGGTCAACGGTGTTTTCAACTTACCCCAATATTTTCGAGGCTTTGCGAAAAATAATTCAAAGAAATCGAACAAAATCTTCAAATTCGGATCGTGTTTATGAACAAGAAATATATTGTAATACTCAAAACATCTTAACCAAATTCCACTAAAATACTATTATCTCAAGTGCGCAGCCGATCCGACTTAGAAAAGCCCGAATTAATTTCCCTTCCACCTCGAAAGACTGGTGCGTCAGTGGAAAACAAACACCGTCCTCAGCTCCTCAGCGTTGTCTCCCGGCAAAACGAGAGCCCCGCGCCGCATTTCATCTTGCCCCCTACCTGCGCATCCTCCTAATCTCCTCCGGACTTTACGATCCGGCATATCCAACTTCCCATCGCGCGGAACTTCCCGGCCGCTCGGAAGGAGAGCGACTCGAGTCCGGAGATTACGGCTTTATCTGCCGTCTCCTCGCGACTCGTCTGTAAATAGGGGGACAGCTGCCCCGCGCCGCCTGCCGGTACACAATATTCGCGGCCGGCGCGACGATTGGCACGCGACGGCGCGGTGTGGCGGCCCCTGGAGAGGGAGGGAGCCTCGCTGATTTTCTTACGGGGAGTTGCGCGGGAGATTAGTCAATTTAAGGTTTTTCACGAGGTGGGTTGATTCGTTGATTGGTGATTTTTATCGAACTGATTTTGCGGGGTATGTTTTTTCAAGTGTTGTTTTAGTTTTTCCGATGCGTCTCTGCGAAGCATTTTTTTCGATTAAGCGTCGCGACTCAGTGAAAAGTATTCAATTAAATTTCTGGATTTATTGTGATATTTTATCTACGTTCTCTTCAAGTAGTTCCACGAAAAGGATACATTCCAATATTTTAATAAAATTGTTGTTTCAGTCTAAAAAATCCTCCAAAAATTATCGAACCGAATTCGTTAAACCGAAACATCGAGCACAATATCGCTTAATGGAATTTGTTTGATCCGCGCTTAATAACGGCCGCGGCAGAAGCGGTAGCTCTTCCTCCGCTGCTCCTATCACTTTGTCAAAAGACGACGACTCGCGGAAGGCAGCAGACGCTCGAAGACGGCGGCGGAGAGTACATATGCGCGAGTGAATGAACGACTGAATGGGAGCTCTCCTCTCTCTCTCGCCTGAATGAAGGCTTATATATGCCAAGACTCGCTCGCACTCAATGTGTCTTCGTTCCTCCTTTTTTTCTTTGTTTCCTTCCTTTTTTTTTCTTTGCTTCGGCGCTCCGCTTCTCATTGTCGTGCTACTGCTGCTGCTGCTGCTGCGAGAGAGAGAGAGAGAGAGAGAGAGAGGAGAGGGGGAGCGCAATTTAAAGCGGGTTTAAATTGCGACACGTTTTCAATTTGTTTCCGCTCGAGATATGCCCGCGCGCGTCGTCTTGTATGGGCTCCCTTCTCTCTTCTTATTCCGGGGGCTTTTTGCTTCTTGGGCGGCGATTTTCGAGTTCGATTGGCGGTCGGTTCGAACGAGGTTCAAGCAAATTGCGACAAATTTTGAGAATTGTTTTTTTTTTTTATTGATGCTTAAAATGCTGTTTGAATCGAGTTAATATACAGGAATCTATGAGTGCTAAAAAAAATATAGATTTCTTCTAACGACAAAATTAAATTTCTTTTGTATCTTTAATTCTTGACTGAAATAACGGAAACTGCTACAATAGCATACACGATTCGTCAGTAGTACTTTGTCGAATCCGCGTGAATCATCGTCCGTTCCATTCGTATTATCACACAATACCAAGAAGTCAAGGCCGCTCCTCGCTTTTTTCACATCGAGCACTGACCCGCCGCAACGACTAACCTGACCTGCCTCCACCGCGCTTACAACCGGAAAATGCAAAATTTCCAGCTAAAACCACGAATATACGTAACCGAACTCGCAGCCTTCGGCCGTTCCTCAAAAGCGGCGGACAGATTTCGCGCGCCAGCTGACGCGGGAAAGACTCTCGCATCCTTGGACGGCTCAGGGCTGCGCCTCCCCTCTCCCCCCGCGCGGAAAACGCGCGAGAGAGCTGGAAAGCGGCGGCAGCACGTGCCGATTGCATATTCGCGAGCGCGCGGCGCGGCGTACAAGGCCGATTGCGCAATGCGCCGACGCCGTCGCCGCTGCATTGTGTGCACTAATTCGACGCTTTGTTCGTACACTGTGTCCCGCTTTGTTTGCCGCTGCGACGGCGATTAGGAGGAGGAACGGTTTTTTTCTTTTCTTTTTTTTGCGAGGCTACTACCTTCTTTTTTGCTGGGAGCTGCTATGTGGGTTTTGGGGTTGGGAAGATATATATTTTTTGTTTGTTTGTTCGTCGTAAAAGGAAAATGGATTTAGCGTGATTTAACGTCCGTTGTAATATCGCGGTTGCCTTAAATAGATACGCGGTGAGTCTTGGAAAATGTTTGTTTAATGGCTTTATTACTTCATTGTTATCGAATATGGATCGTAAAGTAGGTACTAGTTTGAAAACCAATGTAATTTACTGAAAGATATTATCTAGATATTAGTTGCCAGTTCTGCGAACTACCAGTTATTACAAACACCTTTTTAATAGCTATCGTAATCTCAATTAAGCTTGTAAAAAATCTTGTAATGTACTTGATATTGAATGATTAAATTGTGTTACAATGATTCGCACTCGAAACACTTGCTACAAGGAGAAAAAAGTAAAATTCACAAGAAAAAGGTTTATAATAGTCGATTGAAATTTGGTTACAGACTTGAAAACTAATATGCTTTTCCTTGATTGTCGAATTCATTTTAATAAATGATAAAAGAACAAAAAATTTAATAATTTACATTTGGTCAGAACAATTATTATTTTATTATCATGAATTAAAAATTTACTGTTAAAAAAATTATAAAATTCACCGTGTTCTGTAGAAAAATGAACCGCACCTCAAGTCTCCAACCAAATGACAACGTTTTCTTGTAAAATCCTACAGCTTTCGTTGCATATTTCAGTAAAGCTTTTCTTTCCGCGCGCATAAAAATAAGAAAATCCCGCCGCTCCGAACGCAAGTCAATCTGCATCACAATAGATATAAAGCACAAAGAAAAAAAAATCAGGCACATTACAGAGTCGGATCCTGTTGCGCAACGAGCCCGCAATAATTATCGAAACACTTATCGCAACTCTCATTATTGGACGCGATCGTCAATATTACATATTCCAGCGCCTCGGGCTCTCGACTCCCTCGCGGAAATGCATCTCCCGCGGCCGCGCGCGTCCTCTCGATCGCTGCGCGCGCAGGTGGAGCTCTTAATTCACTCGGTTCTGCCTCGGTGCGGCTCTCGAAACTGCATTCAGCAGCGGCGGGAGAGGAATGAAACTGCTCTCGCGCGGCGCGCGCGAGCACGCAGGAATGTGGAGCGCGAGAGTCTTCTGAGAAAAATACACCTTCTCTTTGCGCGGCGGCCGACGCGACGGAATGGCTTCGGGCGGCGCGCGAACGGTTTTTTTTGCGTTCGCGCTGCTTAGTTCCGAGCCGTGGAAATCTGGGTTAAAGGTTGGCCGCGGCGTGTAACAGTGCGCGCGGGGATTTGAATTCGCGCCGAGAGCTCTGGAGAGCGGTTCGTGAATTTTCTGATGATTCATCCGAGGCTGTTCGCCGCTTTTTCATAATGCTCGAATGCCCCGGATAGAAAGGAATCGAGGGGTTCGAATGAAAACGTTACGCTGCATTGAAGTCTATCGGTAAAGGATAGAACACATTTGCATGTTGATTTTTTTTCTGCGGGCGATTCTTTAACTGTATTATCTAATACTGTTAGGTCTAAATATTATTTAAAATTGATATAAATTATTGTAGAAATGAGAACATTTTAAATGGTGTTCAAAGTAGTTCATACTCAGTAGTAATGCTAGGAAAAAGAATCCTGAAAAATGACCACGAATTACATCGTAAATCGTCAAATTTAATATAAAATTTTTTTTCGATTAAATTATAACATAAGATTTGTACAAATAATAACCAAATAATCTGCAATTCATTTATCGGAGTGCTCCTTTTTATTCGTACTACTTAATTATTTATGCCCAATTTATTATAGCAATGCATGGCCATTTTAATCAGACCAGAAAACTGTTGCAAAATTATTAAAAAGAAGTTATATATTTAGGTGTGATATCTATTCAGATATTTGGTTAATATTTGAACATCAGTCAAGTGGAATTGGCCAATTTCTATTAAAAAAATAGAATCAAAAAAGTTTGATTCAAATTTTAATTTGATTTAACTTCAAATCTCAATTTGATTCCAATTTCAATCAAAAGACCAGTGTTTTTACAATTATTGTAAAGCTTCCTTTAAAGCTTCACCCGTAAAAATTACCAACCTATAAAAACCGTACAGCGGGCAAATTCAATAAAAAAAAATTGTACAACATTTGCTCGTCAAACAAAAAAAAAAAAAAAAAGAGGCCATCGGCCGAGCTAAAAATATATCTGCTCGCATATACGGCGCACTAAATAAATATTTCCACTTCTCGTTACAGGGCAGTGAAGGCGTTCCAACAGGTGCTATGGGTGGAGCCAGGATTTCCACGAGCCTGCGAGGTTCACCTACGGCTCGGTTTGATGCTGAAGGTCCACGGTGATTTCGACGCGGCCCTCAAGCACCTGACGCTCGCCCTCATCGACGTCACCACACCTGCCTCCTTCTCCAAGCTCGAGAGTACGTATATATCGAGAGGATCGTTCGAACCGTCGGGCTGACACTTTTTGCGACGGCGATTTTGATGACGATTAAAGGCGGTGATCCCCCCGTGGATCGTTGCTCGTTACGGTCGAGAGGGTGGAATCGGCGGGATTTCGGGTTTTTCGAGAGCGATTTTAATTGGCGGACAAAATGCGAACGTTTAGAGTTTCCAGCGGGATAAAGTAAACTGTTCCGTTATTGATTAAATTTGCCGGTATTTCTCGGGGATTCTGTGCATTAAATGGATATTTATATACATTTAGTCTGCGCAAATACCAGTTTCGTGTGCTTTGACCATTTTACGAGCTTCGGCCTCCGCCAAAAAAGTTTGGTAAAAAGTTTCCCTTATTAAAGTTACGAAAAACACGCCGTAAAACGCCGTTAATTAAAACAAGCGTCAAAATCCCGCCGACTCGCTGTCAAAAATTCAAATCGAGCGATTTGGCTCGGAACGCCGGGGCGCATTTAAATTTCAAAGCAGATCGTCAAAAAAAAAAAAGTAAAAGACCGCCGGAAGAAGAACGAGGCAATTTCCGCTTGAACTTTGCTGAACTTGCAAAACAAAGCCACCTTCGAATATAATTCAGGGCCAGACGAAAATGTATTAGGCGCGCGCTCGTTATTACAACGCGAAAACTCCACCGGCCGCCGACGATGATTCGCCTATGTTAATTCTCGGCTTTTAGCGCCGCTGCACCGAAGGCCGAATTCGACTCGTTGGACTTAATTTTCGCGCGCTTCGGCCTTCCTACGAATAATTGACGCGCCGCGCGACGAAAAATCGAATCGGCTTATGTGTTTACTCGGCTGGAAGAGTTCAGTTTCGTTGAAGGTGCAGCGAGCTTTGGGCTTGTTTTATATTGAGCTTAAATAATTTGTTTACGTAGACGTGCTTTATTATTAATAGTCGTTGTTTAAAAATAGATTAGTTAGCTGATCTTATTTACGGCTTTATCAACGTAAAAGTCTCTAAAGTGTTTTCACTCAAGGCTGTTCGTAACAACGTACGTTAATCTTTATTTTATCATCGGATTTACGTGATATTAGTTTATTAGTTTATATAAAATCAGTAAATCAGCCTTCTTGTCACAAATCAGACCTCCAAAAGCATTCCTCAAGGCGACTCGGCGCCCAATCAAAACAGCCTCAAAAGCGCTCCTTGCATTCCGCGAAATCCAAAAATCGAAGTGAATCACGTCCTCGCGAGAGCGACTCGAATTGCGGCCCGCTCGAAAAAACTCCGTTCCGTCGATGAGTAAGCCGCGCGTCCGTCCGTGAAAAACCGCGCTCGCGCACCTCGAAAGACGTATCCGTCGCGGATTTAAAATATCGGAAGCGGAACCACTGAATCATCTTTGAGCGCCGCTCGCGGAGATCGTGAATCAAACACGACAGCGGCGGGGCCAATGATTTCATTTCGCGCATTACGTCCGAGGAATTTCTGGCGCGCGCCTCTCTAATAATAAACCGCGCGCACACCACGACGATGATACGACCGGGAAAAGGTCTCTTTTATCGCTCTCTCTCCGCCCGCGATCTCTGCGAGCGTGTACGAACGCGCGGCAGTTTGGCGGCGAGGCGCGAGCGAAATAAATCACAATCGATTCGCGGGCTACTCTGGCTGAAGTCGGGATTGGTGGTTGGATCGGCCGCTTTCGAATTTCAGGTATTGGATTGGATTTGATAAGGTTTTGACGATTTTGTAATTGGTGTAATCGCGAGATGAGAGAAGCTTCTTGTTACTGAAAGCCGAAACTCGATGTTCGAGTGCGGTATTTTTGTTTTAGAAAGGAAATTGATTTTTAACTTATTAGAGTAAGTACGTATACTAAAAAATTCAAAAAAGATAAAAAAACCAATAATTTTAATCATCTCCCGTACGCAATAACTTTTCAAGGCTAACCAAGAAATAACCACCAACTCGCGCGTAGCGTCGGACCGTAAAAAAAGTCGAGGCAACAATAATTTCACCCTCGCGACCGTCGACCGCTCGATATTCCGCGCACCGTAATGCCTTCCCAATAAAGTGTCAAACTCGCCGCAGATCGCCGTCGCACAAAGGCCGCGCTCGTGCAGCCTTTCGAGGAACAAAGAGAGCCTCGTAATAACCCTCTCGCCCCGTGTTGCTTCTTTGCAGTAAAGTTCCACGTCGCGCACCTGCACGAGGTTCAGGGCAAGTATCGGCTGGCCAAGGAGCACTACGAGAACCTGCTCAAGGAGAAGGCCGTGCCGCCTCACCTCAAGGCCGATATCTGCCGACAGCTGGGTGAGTAGAGTCTGGGCGAGAGCTTCCTTTCTCGGGGGCCGTTTTTTTTTTTTAGGATGGTTTTTGAATTGGTTTTTGGGAGAATGCGGTCCGGGGAGAATGGTTTTTTGTTCAGGGTAGGGGGTGGAGAACGTTTTTGCCTGGTGAGATTGTTGATTGCGGGACAAAAAATGATGATGCCTGAATTTTTAAGCTGATTATTTATAATTTTTTCATTTTATGCATGTACATTTAACAATCGCGAAAGAATTTTTTGTTTGGGACGTTATTTATTAAAGTTTGAATTACTTCAATTTGAGGGTGTATAAGGGTAAACTTGTTTTTCAGGTTAAGAAAGCTTAGCTTTTTATTGAAAAATTTTCTGTGGTTTATTGTTCTAAAAACTGTGCAACATTATTCTTTTTCGAAAAATTTAAATCTAAACAAGGTTTAAATTATTCTCTCTAAACGTTTGGAATGTAGAAAAAAAGAACTGTCCACGCTTAAATTACAATTAAATATTACGACGAAACGGAGACAATTTTTCGCTTTTAAAAAGTAGTTCATTTCCATTGAATAGATCAACAACACTCCAATGTCAAAACACAAGACTGTAAACAATATTGATTTACAAGTTGAAGCTAAAAAACGAAATTTCCAACACAACTCGTACCCCAAGCTTCGTCGAAACGATACTAAAAAGAAAAAAAAAGAGCTTTTCCACTCGAACTCGAAGACCTCCTCCATCTTCCACACTAATGCGCCCTGCAGAAAAAGAAAATCAAATTCCAATACCGCCTAATTCTCTTCAGACAAGGCCTCTCGTCCCGGCAGCGAGCGGCGCGTGACGCTCAAGGATCGCGAGAGAGTCTTCCCTGATATCAATTTATTACGCGCGACATATTTCCGCGGACCTTTCTCGTGCCGCCGGGGGATTTATGGCTGACGCGAGAGAAAACGGCCGAGATGCGGGGTGTGTGACGGTGGCGTTGCGAGTCTCGCCGGGGACGAAGAGCTCCAGCCGAGTTATTATTTGAGCCTTCGTCGCGTGACGCTGCTTTTCTTATCAAGGATTGAGCTGAAAATTGACGGGGAAATGGATGGTTTTAAGGGCGCTGATGTGGGAGAGTACGCTTTGTTTTCAGGGGCACTTGTGCATTATTTGGCTGCTAAAGTGGTTGCTTTTTGCAAATCGTTTGCAACTATTACTCGTGAAGTCAATTTTTTAAAACTCAGTCTCAGGCCAGGGTATTAAAAATCTAAAATTTTAAAACGTTGAATAGTAAAAAATAAAGTATTAAACAATTAAACTATTTTGTAAAAGAAACTTCCTTTTAATGTCGCAAAAAGTTGCTTTATGCCAACTGCGAAGCACAAATAACACAAAATGCCGATATTTACACGCGTTCCATTTCAATTCAAAATTCAAATGCTGCACTTTACCCAAAATGGCCTTCAAATTTAACAAAATCACTCAATCATTACAAGAATTAAGCCTTCCCCACCCTCGCCGCTCCCGAACCTCCTCAAACCCTAAAATCCCCATTAACCTCCTCAAAACAAAAGCACATCCGTCCTAATCCCATTGAAAAGCCTCGAAATCTCGCTCTCCGCGAGACTCTCAAATAGCCCGAAACTATTGACTCGCCGAGCGGCTCTCTCTCTCGGCCGGCGTGCACGTGGTTTACGACTGCCCACGCACACACACACTCTCTCGGCGCGCTTCCCTCCCCCCTCCCCCCTCGTCCGCTGCCAGCAGAGAGAGAGAGAGAGAGCGCATCGCAGCCTGTTCGGATACAGTTTAAGATTCGGTGGTTGCACCGAGGAGCGCGCGGCAGACACGTGTATTGATTTATTCAGGCGGGGGGCCCGGGGGTGGGTGGGAGGGAGGCATCGACCGGGGATTGGGGGACGCTCCGCACCCGGCGGGAGGAGGGGGGGAGCGATGCGTGCGCGCAGGGACGCGAAATCGAGAGATTCTCGATGTACATACAGATATACGCGCGCACACGCCGAGGAGGCTCCTCTCTTGCCTTTTTTCCGAGGGCTCGATCGAGTTTCTCTCTGTTTACGATTTGCGCCGCCCCCCCGACTCTCGCGAATTCTTGTTTGAATTTTTTCGCCGCTTCGACACTGTTATTTTAACCCCCGCGGATATCGGGATGCCCTTTTCGCGGGGTTCTTTTTATATATCAACGCTTTGCGGGAGGGTTTTTTTTTTAAGCGATTGATCGCGAGGACGAATGAAAGGTGAACGATATTTAAGAATGTACGGTGGAAAAGGAGTGCTGCAATTTATATGAAAGGTACAGGAAACGCGTTTTAAAACTATTTTCGAACGACGGCCGCGCTGAAAATTCAGTGGGACGAATAAAAATTCCGGTCGAAATACCATCCCAAAGTAATAATTGCCCTTTAATCGGTTATTGATTGCATAAGCTGCCAAGTTCCTCGAATTCCAACCCGACAGAAGCGGTAATCGAATCATCGCCAAAATGAACCACTCGCCTCGTCCCACCCCGAATTCCGACGTACCGCTAAAATTCAACTCGCGGCACCGAACTCATTACGGTCTAAAAAAAAAAAAAAAAGAGTCTTCTCAGCCCGCCGACAATCGAAAATTTCATCGAAAAGTTTCGAAAGCCGACTCGTCTGGCCTCTTTCGCCCCCTCGACTCGCACTTGTACAAACACACAGCTCTCTCTCCTCTCTCTCTCTCTCTCTCTCCCTTCGATTTCCCCGTCTGTCGTCCGTCCGGCTCTCCGTCGAGCCCGGCAGATGGCACGAACCAGCACGCGCCCGCTTTTTAAAAAACCCGACCGCAAGCAGCAGCAGCCGAAGGGAATACACACGTCGGCTTCCTTCGCGAGAGAGAGAGAGAGAGAGAGAAAGAGAGGACCCGGGACTCTTTTTAGAAAATGCGCAGGAGCCCGCCTCGCTTACCGAAGGAGAGAGAGGATTTTTCTTTGAAGAATACAACCGGGGCTCGCGCGCGAACCCCGTGGCTTCATTGGGAAACATTGATTTTTTTTCCGAGGGGAAGCTTCAATTAGAGGTGGTTTGTTTCGAGTAAGACTGCCGAAATAGTTTTGCCTCTGTCGTTGGAAGTTTTGTTCAAGGTTAAGTCTCGTGAGCTCAGAGGAATTAATTCCTTAAGAAATGGTTTTCTTAGTAAAATGAGCAGAAGACGGAATCGCGCCGTAAACCTGAATCCTTTGATTTATTATAGATAATGCACGTATTTTTGCAACGGCGCGTTAGATTGATTATCCGACGGAAACCTTGAGGCGCTTGGAAAAAAAGTTGAAAATCATAAAACGATTGCACGCGCGGGGAATATTATGCATTCTAATGAATCATTTTTATAAGGTAATTCATTTTAACAAGGATGCATTAGCAGCAAATCTGTTCTGAGAAATAATAAAAATAAAAAACAAAAGCTTCGCTTCCAATAGTCTTTTTGTTAAAGAGAAAAATTTCACTTTCACAATGAGATAAAAGTGACAAAAAAAAAAAATTAGGTAAATTTCCATCGGTAGTTTTTACACCTCGTTTCGAATCTCCGCACTCACAAATCCATCAGATGTTTTTCAAGCAAAGCGACATACCGCCGAAGCCAATTCCGATACTCAATGCTACTGAAACCTATCAACGCCGTAAAAGCTGATAGTCTCCGAAGGTCACGCTGCATTTCGAAACTGATACGCGACATCGATAAATGAATGTACAATAGCTTCGCTCCAAACTCCTTACCCTCGCCACACTCATTTACTTTAAATAAGCACTCTCTCCCCGCGTCGAAAAATCGCGTTTCTCTCTCCACGTGCTCCCGTAATACCGACGCGCTCCTCGTCGTCGTCGTCGTCACGCGGTAATTGTCTCGCGCCACGTTACGTTCTGGCTCGCGCGACGACGAGCCCCCGACCCCCCGCGAGTCATTCACGCAAGCGCGCTCGACCTACATATATACTTTCGAGGCGAGAGAGAGAGAGAGGCGCTCGTCGTCGTCGTCGTCGTCGTCCTGCCCTTCGTTCGCTGACGCTGAAGCATATCCGGAAGCTAAATTTCGGCGGAGAACTGGCTTTCGAGTCGCCATTGTCGGGGAAGGCTGCTCGAGCGAGTTTTCGAGGGTTCAATTGCGATGAGTGGATGTGTAGTTGGACTTTAATTAAGGGAATTCGAGTGGATTGGTCGGACGGCGACGGCGGGCTGGTGTGTTTTCTAAATAATGTTGAAAAGTACTGTCGACATTTCGTACATGCTCCTGAATTCAAGTCATTCAATTCATTTAGTACGCAATGATTTTCCAAATATCAATTGTTATCCGTTAAAATTCAATTAAATCCGCTAAACCTTTCATCCTTAAATTTCGCGCGAAATCTCCTTTCCAAAGGATTCTCCGATCGGCCGACGGGATTAAATTCTTCTCCGCCGTCTCCCCTCCCCTTAGTATCAAAAGCGCCCCGCTCAACTCTTTAATACCCGAAGCGCGAAACCCGTGCCGGAGAGCTTCGAGGCAACTCCGCCTTATGTACACGCCGAGAGAGACGGCTCCGCGGACTCGGGGAAATTTCAAAGTTTATCGCCGCGCAGTGATAAGGCCTCGCGGCGGCGGGTAGCGGAGGAGAGCATCGTGAGCAGCCGCGAGCCTCGGCGCACCGCGGCTATTTTAAGAGCCAACGGTACTTCCAAGCGGTAGAGGATGCCGCATTCTAAGCTTCCCCCCTTCCCCCCCATCCTCCCCACCACCGTCTCCCCGCGCGGCGCACGGCCTTTATCTCGCGCTCTTCCTTCCTAGAGGAACTCCGCTCGTTGCCGAGAGAGAGAGAGGCGAAGCTGCCGTCTTTTCGCGCTCGGTGCCTGGAAGGGGGGGATTGTTGATTTTTTTTTTTTGGGTTGACGAGCGGAATATAATTGGCTGTGTTTTCGACGGTCGAAACCGCCGCGTTTCCCCAAAACAGTCGAATTATACCGGACGACCCGCAGCTTCGGCCCGAAGTCCCGCTGTTCGCAGGTCATTCGGAAAAACGTGCTCGCCTCGCTTTCGTGTGGGCGTCGTAAAAGGTGTACATAAACTCGTCGGGCGTCTAGTCGATAATTTGTGAAAACCTGCCGTGTTCGGCTCGACCTTCGATTTTCTGATTGTCGTCGGCGACCGTCGGGATATGCTGGTGCCCGGAAATGCGTTCCTCGGAGGCATTAAAACGTCCCGGTCGAAAAGCATCTCGACGTACGGCTTTATGACGTTTTCATTCTCCGCGGAACTCAGCCGTAGAAAGCGGAACTGTAGCTAATAAATTAGACGAGTTGTTTTTTTGCCGAAGGCCGTTAAATTCCTCACTTTCACTGTTTTATTTACAAATCGCGATCGCAAAACAAAAAAACAACAGAAATTATATCCAAATAACTCCGCCCCCCGACAAAAGACGACTCGCCGCCGACGTGTTCCCATAAAAAAAGCCGAGCATAATGTCAAGGCTACGCGCAACACAGGAGCCCCAGGGGAGGGGGGCCGCACGCACTTCCAACTCCAGGTGTGTGCGATATTCCGACGGGGCTTCCGGGGAGTCGCAAGTGTATCGAGAACCTTCTCCGGCGCGAAAGAATGTAGTAGTTTTCGATGGGACGCGGTAATTGGCCGCGCGAGGAAAGTTCATCGAGGTGTGCCGAGTGGCTTATAGGGAGGAAAGAGTTAGTTATTAACGCTCGGGAAATATTATTCAATTAAATCGAGCGAGAAATAAATGAATTTTCCACGAGCGAGTTGCGAGGCGTACAGGAGGATATTGATGAAAATTTTCTATAAATAGTAAAATTATACCGTTGAATGAGTAAATCACTGCATCCTCTTGATATTAAAAGGAAATTAAACTGCATTCTTCGCTCCGCCGATGTTGATACTTATTTTTCTTCGTACGCAGGAAGCAGTAAATAAGATGCACGTTCGAAGTTCAAAAAATCATTAGCTAATTAACTGCAAGCCCTTCGATTTCCCACTGATTTAGGGCCTCATTCCGCAAATTGCCTCGCACTGCGCGCCCAACAAAATCAGTTTGCAGCTAAAATAAAGTAGCCTTTAAAAAAAGACAGCCACGAATATTTCTGAGCCCACACGCGCCTCAATTTTTCTCAATGAATCGCTCATTGGCGCAGCGCCGCCTGATTCCCTCGATTAACATTAATGCGCCCGAATTGTCGCAAGTCCAGCGTGCGACTTGGCTCGTCGTCGGCCGGCTGTGCCGTACCCCTCTTTCTCTCTCTCTCTCCCCTTTCTCCTGCCTCGGCTCGCTCAAAGCTGCTCCTATTCGCCTTCCTCCTCCTTTTTCGTCGAGGCTCCGCCGTGCCGCCGGCGGGCCTATTTTCGGATTTGATTATGATAATTTTAGGTGGGGATGCTGTTGTAGTTTTCGTTCGTCTTTCAGTCGCCGCGCAAAATTAAAGCTAAATCCGTCGAAAACAATTTTTATCCCTTTTCCAACTCGAATCTATAAACCGTCTGATTTTTCCAGCCGAGCCAGAAATTAACGCAGCACCAGCCATTTAAATACATCCCAGCTCCTTCGATTCGAATCACCCCTCCTAATCCGGCAGCTTCCCCAAAGCGTCGCAGGGCCCGTATGCACTTTCGCCTCGATGAATCGTCCGATTCTCTCCCCCGCGCTCTACGCCTATGTTTTCGGGGGAGAGAGAGAGAGAGCGGCGGTACAACTCGAGATCGCTCCCAGGACGGAGGGACGGGAGGGGAAGAGAGTCGGCGACATTGACGCCGTGCCGGGCTGCACGTGCATCGACGCTTAGGTGCGCGCTTAGAGCGAGAGAGAGAGAGAGAGAGCTGTTTGACGATTTGTTTTTGAGAGAGAGAGAGGACGTATTGTTATACCTTTTTTTTTTATTTCGACGATTGTTCGAGGATCTTTTGACGGTGGATTTGTTGGGATTTCGGGGGGTTTCGACTGTTTTTCGAAGGCTTAAGAGGAGAGAGCAGAGCAGTGGCTAAATGTATCTTTTTATAGAAAGGCTTTGACAAGTTTTTGATCGGCTTTGGACAGCTTCCGAGACGTATTTATGCTTGTCGAAGGGACAATTCGTCAAATCGACATTTAAGTAAGATAATTAATTTCAAACTCGACAAAACGCGCGACTCACAAATTTGACGAGCGTCGAGCGACCTCTTATCCCCGAACATCATCGAAATCCCGTCCGGCGGAAGTAGCCCCATAAACCAGCGTACCTTTAAACCCGCACCTTCCGACTAGAGTAGGAGTATCTCGCAACGATCATCCGATCGGTCGGTCGTTACACATCAGCCGGCTCTTTCTCTCTCGGGGGAAGCAGCGGCGCACAGAAAAACGGAGAGGAGTGGGGCGGTTCTCGCTCCTGAGAAAAGGGCAGGGAGGGGAAAAGTGGCGGCCACCCCAGGCCTGCGTGCGTTAGGAGCCCCATACCTGCGAAAATCTATTCAGTTAGCGCCGGCTGGGCCTAACGCTCGCTGCCTCGCCGCCGCCTCTGCTGCCTGGCCTACGTGACTGGCTGCACCGAGAGAGGAAAAACCGGACGGGGGAGAAAATATAAGGCGCTGCCGCCGCCGAGAGACGTTGGATCTTTTTTTGGTGATGCTGCTGCTGCCGCTGCTGATCGTGGAAGAGTTGTGCGCCTCGCGAGACAATACGTCGAGTTGACTGTTGTGCAACTGTTTTGTTGTTGTGTGCTGTGCGCGGATCGGGGAATTTAAATTGCGAGGTTGCGCGGAGGCTGTGTTTAAATCGACGACGGAGGATTGCAGGATTATGGTTTTTACGCGGGGACACGGCTTTTGACCTCTTTTTGAAGGTATAATCAGTTTTCTATAAGAGAGATCGCGGCTTTAAGTTCGTTTTGTTGTTTCACATCTCTGCCAGGGGATTGAATTTGTAATTGAGTTCGGTTGTTAGTCACGTGATAAATGAATATATTACATTATGTTCATTGGAGTGTTGTTGATACAAATAATTCCCAAATGTTTGCTTCCTAATATATTACTGTAATGTAAAATTATAAGAAAAGGATTAGCGAGCATAAAGTCAGCTGACACAATTACAATACCGAGTGAAAAACGGCCGAAAAGAGCCGCAGCCGAGTCGACCGAAACTAACCCCCTCTCTCCCCCCATTCCAGGATGGATGTACCACGTGGTTGACCACGCGATCTTGGGAGTAACGCAGCAGCAGAAGCAAGCGATAGCGATCCACTGCCTGCAGAAGTCGATCGAGGCCGAGCCGAAGAGCGGACAGAGCCTCTACCTACTCGGCCGCTGCCTCGCCGCATCCGGGCAAGTTCACGATGCTTTCATCGCTTACAGGTGAGAGCCGCCGCCGCCGCCCCGGAGATCGAGAGTACATAGTCCCTCTTTTTGCCGGCCGCCGAAGGCGGAAGAATGCGTCCCCGGTCTTTCTTTTTTTTCGGCGCGTCACATAGGATCGCCGAGCTGCCTTTTGTACGCATTGAATCGCGGCTTTTTGCGACGGCGTTCGGATTTGCCGGTCTCGCGATATTTCGAGGCGCGAGCTTGGAAATTGAAACGGCTTTTCCTCGGCTCGCCGAGGGGAGAATTTTTAATTAAATATATAATTTATTTCTCGTTGAATTATTCATAGAGATTACTTGCGCAAGGATTTTACATTCGGTTTTTACTTCATTGTTGGATTTATTTATTTCATAAATATCGCTTACTTTTTATTTTTCGAGTCTGCTCGTGGAATGTTAAAAATTGAAGATAGCTTGGTTTTCAATAATATTACGTAAAAGTGTATTTTAAGATGTAATCATTTTGAAACCGCAAGTTTATTATTGTTTCTGTATCACTTTAGGATTGTATCATCGAAAGCAAAAAGCAGCTCGCGGTCACAAAGCGATTGCTCTAATCTAGAAGATAAAATAAACTGTTTTATTTGCGAAGGAGGCAACTTAGTTATAACATATACATATACCATTATTTAAATTTTCTCACTTATTTTGAATTCTGAATTATTATCTAATTTTACGATACGCGTTGGTTTATGCACCTAAGAATCACTTAAACATTGTGCACTCTTTAACATTCTTTAAATTTATATAAAGATTTATCGGGCCATGCTAAACGTACACAACCAAAATTTTAACATTCCTACGTGCATAAACCGACCCTTATTCGCTAACCCTAAATAATCTTTCAAATCAATTTCCCTGCTCTCCATTCTACTTCGCTTTCTTTTCAGTTCGCTCTACGTACGATTTGAAACATTATTTTTTCTCTCTGCAATTACTAACCCAAGGGGACAAATGTTTTCGCGAACGTTACGGCAGAGTTTCGCCTTCAACATTAAGCAAACTCTCCCGCGAGCGTTCCCCAAAAATTTCTCACCTTGCAGAGGCTTTATAATTTTTTTTTTTTTTTGTTTTTTTTTTCTTGTTTTTTTTTGTTTATCCACCTTTCTCGCACGAAGCTCCGCTAACGATTGTTACTACGATTCGTCAGAGACGGACGAGTCTCCGCGTAATTCACCCGATCTCTCCTACTGCAGAAACTCCGTGGAAAAGTCCGAGGGCAACGCGGACACCTGGTGCAGCATAGGCATCCTCTACCAGCAGCAGAACCAGCCTCTCGACGCCCTCCAGGCCTACGTCTGCGCGGTCCAGCTGGACAAGCAGCACTCGGCCGCCTGGACGAACCTGGGTATCCTCTACGAGAGCCACAGCCAGCCCAAGGACGCCCTCGTCTGCTACGTCAACGCGTCGAGGTAAAAGAGGGAGGAGGGAAGAGAGCGACTCTCTCGCGCGACGTGGTCGCGGGGTTACTTTCTTGCGCGAGAGGAGAAGCTGTGGACGCAGTCGTCGACACCACTGGTTATCTTGGAAAAGCCGTATTTTGTTCTGATTTTTTTTAATTGGCGAGCTCTTTGATGATCTTTGATGAATGGAATTTGTAAACTTGTACGATGTTTGCTTCGTTTTTTTAGGCTGAATCTTTTTTGTCAGGCGTGCTAAAGTGCGGAAGGAATGACTGTGATTGATTTTTTATTGTCGATTCCTATAACTGGCTTTTGAATTTTTATATAATAATAATAAGATGCCGTCGAAGAGAGTGAAACTGTGTTGATATACTTGAATAGTAATTATAAATAATGAATAAACGAGTAATGAATAGATACGTGCTTGAATTTTAATTGATCATTTATACAGATTTTAGATTTTTTTTTGTCGGAGACGTCAGGTTTTTTTCAAGATTATTAAAGGTATATACAGATTATAAATTACTTTCATAAAGATACTCACATGACGTAAATAAACAAAAAATTTCTTTTTCAAATTAATTAGTGGTGCCGATTTCTGGTTCATCAAGACATGCAAGCGCAATAAAGGAACCACACATATATGTACATCATACATTCTAAGAAGTGTTTATATATTTGCATGATAAAAATTCTGTCGTGAACTTGAATCATAGACTAAAAATGAGTAGAGACAATTGAAGCTCTCTGTTCAAAGTAATTTAACTTTGAACTCCTTGAATTCATCAATCAGAAATACAATTGCATGAAGATTTGCTCCCTTCCTTGAAAAGTTCGCGCGAGCTAATTTTCATAAAATTTGCCAAAAAAACAAAAAAAAAAAAAAAAAAAAACTCATCTAGAGAAAAACTTCATATTGTTCTTGACAAAAGCCATGATTCCGGTGTCCTCCATCCTTTAATATTCTAAAACCATGTAACTGATCTTAATCATAGACTCTTTCACCCTCGCCAAAGCCTTCAAACGAGCTCTGAGCTCTGAACGTATCACACACGATGTAAGTCGCAAAATAGCAATTCCATAGCACCCAAACCCCGTTGAAAGCAAAAAAGATCGCCTTGTACGTAAGTCAACGGTGCTTCAGGTGTCCACCTTTTCCAGGCACGAAATCGCCCTGGCAAAAGCTCTCACCTGGCCGAACAGACCAACGCCTGACGGCGCGGGGACGCTCGTTCTGATTTCCGCGGTCTTTCTTTTTTACAGGGGCAACAACAACACGCCCAACTGCGCCAACAGCTCGCTGAACAGCCAGCTGAGCGGTGCCAAGTCGGCCGGCGCTGGTCCAATGAACCCTTCGCTCCAGCAACGCATCAGCTTCCTGCAGAGTCATCTCAGCCAAGCACCCATGCCGTCTGTCGCCACTAAGTGAGTATCGGGGGGCTTTTCTCACTTTTCGATTGGTGGGATTTAGGCACTGATTTACAGCTTGATGTAAAGCTTACCTATCCTACTTGTAAATTTTCGGAGAATATGCTTGTATATTGTATATTTTCAGACCCAAAAAAGAGAACAAAATTTAAATCGAAAGATTGAAACAATCTGCAATTTAAAATAATCTTTGTAAATAATTGTGCTGATCATTAGATATATATATAAATATATATATATATTGAAAAAAAATTTTTTTTACCACTTAAATCTTATATTTAGACCATAAAAAGTCAAAATATACTTAAAAACGTGATATATTATAAATTGCACGAAGAATAAAGTCACTTAAGTACAGACGTTGCGATCTACAGTGTTTACGCGCGAAACTCTAATGTCAAGAACCTTTAGATTCTATTTACGTTTGCATCCCCTCCCGATTAGAAACGTAGGATTTAAATCTTGAAATCGTTAGTGGAGATCTTGCCTCTTCGCCGATTACATCGACTTTGACGACGGACAGATGACTTTATCCGTGAATAAATCTACCTGACTATTTCGTAATCGAAATTCTAAATTACACGACAATGCTGAACCCGTACTTCAACTACAGGTCCAATGCTCAATTCCAACGATCCGAACCGAATCCAGCTCCTGACTCCAGTGTTGTTAATAAATATTTTTGTGCACCCGCAGGCGTCGCCAGCTGCCGTCGATAGAAGAAGCCTGGAACATGCCGATCAGCGCGGAGCTGTCGAGTCGGCAGCAGCAGCAGCAACAGCAACAGCAGGCGGCCGGCCAGCCGGGCTACAAGTACCCCGGCGGCCCGTCCGGTCCACCGCCGCCGTACCCACAGGGCCAGAACCCGAACCTCAAGCGATTCAAGGTGCGTCGCCTGTCAGCGAAATGCGAACTCTTGCACATCGGGTGCATAGTGAAATTACGATGTCGCGCGGTTGGACAGTGATTATTAATTAGTATTCTGTTAGATATGGTTTGTCTCACTTTTGTGGATGATATATTTTGTCTAAAATATCATTTTGTGAGCATTTATTTATGAATCATTTCAATCATCAGTACGTGAATCTTGTCTTTTTTTTTTTTTATTGTTTGCCACTTGGAGATGAGCATTGGCTGGTAAATTGTCTGGCAAAAAATTGCAACAGTATGTTTAAAGATACAGTTTTAGAAGAAATTTTTCGGCAATTTTTATTGTGATCTAATGAGAATATTAGTTTTGCTTGATAAAAATATCACCCACAACAAAGTTCGAACTCAGCATATTTATAATAATAATATTAATTATAATAACTAACTTTAAATTTTTTCAAATTCAGAAGGTATTATCTAAAGCCTCCATCATCGTTCGGACGCTATTGACGTGTCAATAGGTGCATAGCTTCTGTAATCTAGTAGTGATTCAACCCGATCCAAATTTTTCAAGAAAAACTTAATAAATTCAAATTAAAAACACGTTCACCACTAGACTGCTTTGTTGCTCGTTTATTGTCACATTCAATAGTGTCCGGAGGATGGGGGACGTAAGCTTTAAGTGTTCACGAATAGATGCTTTAAAAATCATTCGTTAACATTTGAATTTTATGTTCCTCGTCCGAGCTGTACTCGGCGTAGGTTTCTCCTACGTATCCGGAGCACAATTGGCCCCGAACATCTACGAGTACATGCACTTACCCGATCCGAAAGCCGGATATTTGTATAAGCTTAGAGTGGCAATCAGCGATGTGTGGTAAAATAAAATTATTCATCGAAAATACCTTTTTATGCAATGCAGAGTCTTTAGCTGCCGTTATGGAAACGTATTTTTTAAATGATTTTATTTTAGTGAATTTTCGTTCATTTACCTCTCTGTACTCCTTTTATGCTTTTGGTGCCAATGAGCTGTTAGAATTAGATTAACAGAACATAAGACTCCAATGCATGTGCATTTTTTACGTTCATACATCACACACACGCATATAATATTTTTTTTCATTATCCATTTTTCATTTATTTTAAAATTATATTTTTGCGCAACAAATACAATCCACTTAATTTTGGATTTAACATTTAGAACTCATTGAGAAAATATTCTTACATTCACCCATTTATTATTCAATCGACTTTGTACATTTCATCTCAGTATTACTTTTAAAAGCACTCTAACTTCATTGCCATATTTGTGCTAATTTTAATACCATATTTAACATACTTAACTAACTTATCGAACGATTAAACTGCTTGTAATTGCTGATTATTAAAGTCGTTGATCAGCTCAATGGGCTCAAGCAAACACAACATAACACCATACAATCTCACTAAATACCTCTCGAATAAAACCTAACTATTAACACATCCCTTTCCGGAACGCTCTCTGCACTTACAGCCTGAGGATGTAAATCCACAGCAGCCGGGTCAGCAGCCACCGCAGCAGCCGCAGCGGCCGCCGGCCTTCTACCTGACGCCGCAGCAGCTGCAGATGCTGCAGTATCTGCAACAGAACCACGCCAGTCTGACGCCGCAGCAGTCAGGCCTGCTCAATCAGCTGCAGCACCAATACCGAGCTATGCAGCAGCACCAGCAGCAGCTCAGACTGCAGCAGCAACAGGCCGCGCAGCGCGGACTCAGACCTGGCCAGCCCGGTTACCCGATGGGATACGCGCTCACGCACGCTCAACCTGGCGGCGTTATCAAGGGATACATGCCGCAGCAACCGGTTAGTCTGGATATTATGTTTGTTTGTCAAGCTAGTAATGAGTAGTTTGCGGCTTTTGATTTTTTTGTGAAGAGTAGAGGATAGATTGCACGTGTGTTTCAATCTTTTATTCTTTGAAAATGGAAGGCCTTTGATTACTTATTAACGAATTAATCATATGGCGATAGAGATTTTGAGAGTTAATTTAACTTTAGTATAAAAAAATCGTTTAATTTGACTGATAATTCTGTATAATTTTATACAATTTATTGCATAACACTGAATTTATTATTCATACAGCAGTCAATCGCATAATCGATAAGGCATATGAATTTTCTTTGATTGACGTGTAGTTTATCAAAGACTCCATGCATTAAACACTTATATAATTATTAAAAAATTTTACAGCAAAGTGGTACAGTGGCCTTACAAACGGGTTTCTCAGACTCGAACGTGGGGTACAACGCACCGGCGGCAACGGGCAACTGTCAAGCGGCGGGTATGCCTTACAAATCCGCTTCGGATCCCAACTACCCGCAGCGGCAGCAGCAGCCGATACAGGGTCAACAGCCAGCAGGCACCGGCGCTCAGTTCGGCAGTCAACAGTTCCAAGGTCAGTACGGAGCCCAGGGCTACACGCAGATATCCTCGACCACGAGCAGCTACCCCGAGGGCAGCTCCTCTGCTAACAGCGGCAGCAATGGCGTGAACAAGGATGCTGGTTTGGGTGTGACGGATCAGGAACTGCAGGCTCTACTCTCGCAGAAGGATATCGCGACCTCTTTGGCTGAAGATTTGCTGAAGCATTTTGGCTCCGAGGGCTTGGATGTCAAGGAAGAACCTCAGCAGCCTATCATGAACAATGGTACACTCAGTTCTGGACCATTCTCGCCGTCGAATCTAGAGAACGAGGGAGACAAGATCAAAGAAGTCAAGGTAAAATAAATGTTCTTTTTATCTTAAGCTAAGATTGACAAACTGTAAATATTTCAGAAAATAAGCTTTTTTTATGAATCACTAATCTTAAATCTATTGACCTTTTAGGTTGAGAAAGTAGACGATCAACCAGTAACTCCAAAAGTAGAATCCAAACCGTCTGTAGAGACGATAAAGTGTGAAGCGACATCCAGCACAAATAAAGTAGAGTCGACTCTACATCGCGAGCCTGTGTTAAGACTAGAACGCCTTTGCGAGACCCAAGCCGAACCCGAATTTAATATTGATATGGACTCGAAGACAATCGTAGATTTGTGCAGATCACGAGTACTGAAGGGTGTACCGAACTGTTCGATTTTGAGTGATCGCTCGCCACCACCAGCACCGCCAGATCCACCCAGCCAAAGGCTTACTAAGGAACAACTACTGCCGCCCACACCTAGTGTCTTTCTGGAAAACAAGAAGGACGTATTCAGTCCGATACTGCAAGAATTCTGCCTAAAGCACCCTATTGCCGTCGTGAGAGGTAAGTTAAATTCATTGGTAAGCTCAAATTCTAAATTTAAGATTAAAAAATTAAAATAAATGATTTGGTCAACAGGCTTAGCAGCGGCTTTGAAACTTGACCTCGGTCTGTTTTCAACGAAAACACTAGTGGAGGCTAATCCTGATCATACAATAGAAGTGCGAACGCAACTTCAGCAGACGAGTGACGAGAATTGGGATCCCGTTTTGGCAAGGAAAGTTTGGGGATGCATAAGTCATCGTAGTCATACGACTATCGCCAAATACGCTCAATACCAAGCCTCCAGTTTTCAGGACAGTTTAAGAGAGGAACGAGAAAAATCACAAGGTATTCACACATCCACCGCCAATTTATCAGACAGTGATTCGAAAGATAGCACGGGTATCAACGTTAAGAGGAAGAAAAACATTTACGGACTTCCTGGTAAATCGGGCTCCAAAATGTTGAGATTCGGTACAAACGTAGATTTGTCTGACGAGAGAAAGTGGAAAGCACAACTACAGGAGCTTATGAAATTACCCGCCTTTGCTAGAGTTGTGTCTGCTGGCAATATGCTCAGTCATGTTGGTCACGTTATTCTGGGTATGAATACAGTTCAACTTTACATGAAGGTATATTTAAATTTTAATTTAAAGCTTTGTTGCATTACATTTATCAATTTGCTAATTAATTATTCATTTGACGTGTATTAAGGTGCCTGGTAGTCGAACACCAGGACATCAAGAAAACAATAACTTCTGTTCAATAAATATCAACATTGGGCCTGGAGACTGTGAGTGGTTTGCAGTACCTGATGCCTATTGGGGCGTTATCCAATCTCTTTGTGAGCGCAATAGTATCAATTACCTCCACGGCAGTTGGTGGCCATCAATGGAAGACTTGTACGAAGAAAACGTCCCTGTCTACAGGTTTTTACAGAGACCTGGAGATCTTGTTTGGGTTAATGCTGGTATGTATCTAAAAACTACAAAGCTGTTCAAATCTACTAATGTAAAGGTATAAAAATAGTAGTATATTAATTATGAAAACTTTTAGGCTGCGTTCATTGGGTGCAAGCAGTTGGCTGGTGCAATAACATCGCGTGGAATGTGGGTCCATTGACAGCACGTCAGTATCAGCTGGCAATTGAACGATATGAGTGGAATAAACTTCAGTCGTTCAAGTCCATAGTACCGATGGTTCATCTCTCGTGGAACCTCGCGAGGAATATTAAGGTTTCGGACAGACGGTTATTTGAACTTATAAAGAACTGCCTTATGAGGACGATGCGCCACTGCTGCCTGATACTCGAATTCGTCAAGTCCAAAAACGTCGAAGTGCGTTTCCACGGCAGAGGCAAGAACGAAGCTTCACACTATTGCGGGCAATGCGAGGTAATTCATGATTTTCATAGTGTTGAAAATTAAATTAGCCACCTTCTAAAAAGTACAATTATTATCTTTTATTATTATAAATAAAATCATGTTTGTTATTTCAGATCGAAGTGTTCAACATTCTCTTCATACGAGAGCAAGAGAAGCGTCACGTAGTCCATTGTATGGAATGTGCACGAAAGCAATCTCCCTCTCTTGAAGGTTTCGTGTGTCTGGAAGAGTACAGAATGCGCGATCTCATGGATGTTTATGACAATTTCACTCTGCATGCACCACCGCAGCCACAGCAACAACACCATCAACAGCATCAGCAGCAACAACAGCAGCAACAACAGCAGCAACACATTCTACAACAGCAACAGCAACAACAACCACAACAGCAGCAACCGCAGCAACCGCAGCAGCAACCGCAACAGCCACAGCAGCAACTGCATCAGCCACAGCAGCAATCGCATCAGCCACAGCAGCAACAGCAATTACATCAACAACAGCAGCAACAGATGACGCCACCGCAATTGGGTTCTCAGGGCTCCTGAGACGAAGACGAGCACAGATACCTGGACTACCTTGGACTAGACTGAAGCAAGTGTTATAGTTCACGTGTTCTGTGTTATAAAAAAAGAAACAAACTGTACGGAAAAATATTGTGATAGTGACAGCGAAGTGACTGTTAAAATCGATAATAGGATGAATTTCGCGATAGAAGTTGTATTTGTTATTACAATGATGAAATCATTCTAAGCTTTAGCCTGCAGACGGCTGAAATATAAAATAGCTGTGTTACTCGCCTGTTTTTTCCCGTACAGGATTTACTTTAAAGTGTAAAGTCTGTTCAAAGTACGAAGTGTGTAAGTTACCCCGTTCGTTTGACGAAGAAATCATTTTTTCGTTATGTAGTGTACAAAGGACAAGACTCTTGTTAGCTTAATTATATCTTTCTTTCTTACTTTTCCCCCATTGAATTTTTAAATCGTGAAGGAACTTTATAATATTGTAAAATTGCAGTCCTTCGGCGAGTGATAATTTTTTACACGTTTTTTGCTTCTATTATCGAAGCACGTTCTAGCTTTTTAATGTGATTTAAGAGATACGAAAAAAGAATCATGAATACAATGCTTAGATTTTTGACTTATTTAATGAAATGTAATTATGGAGACTATTTCTTTCTAATTTAATACTTGGGTATTTGAAAGTATAATTTCATGTTGCGTGCTTTTCTTGTCTTCTAAGTTTTTTTGACAGGAAAGTAACCGAATAATTGATCTTTACAGAAATTAATTGATGTAATGTTGCGTTATCAATATGGACAATTTCTTTCGTGCTATGATGAAATATTTTAGGCTGTAATTTAGATTTTTTTTAAAGTAACAGTAACAACAATAATGCAAGAAAGAGACGATTTATTCAGTCACTGCCAAATTAAAATGAAATATTTCAGAGTCGCGCTTCTTGTAAATACATAAATTAATGAAGCTCGAAAAAATAATGATAAAATCATATAACATCAGTTCGAAAAATTACTCAGGAACGTAAATTAATTCATTAATAATCCTCATTAAAACAAAAGCGCAATCAAAATATTCGCGTACATCTGTATTTTTCTTGAAAAAAACTATTTACATAATAAATACAAATATGCTGTGATATACTTCTTAGTATACACATATTTGTAAAATAAAATCTGTAATAAAACAAAAAAAAATATTGAAAATGATTGTTTGATCATTTTCTAATTCGAGTCCAGTGTAAGATGTAGGCGATTTTAAAATTTTTACTTAAGATGTTGCTAAGTCACATAAAATTCAATGAAATTTCAGTACATATAAAGTAAAAACAAGGGCTTATACATGAAATTTTTCTGAATTTACATTTGATGTTCTTGTACTTTGACATTAACTCTTATAAAAAAAACGATGATATAAAATGAAGAAAATAATATTATCGTGTGAACGTGTCAATTCGCTTAGAAACAATGGAAAAAGGTTAAGTTATCTAACCAGCAAAGCGCGCATATTTTTGAAAAGCTTAGCAAAATGTGTAGTTATAAAAATGAAAAGAGGATCATCATATTTAAAGCGTTAATCGACAACAAAAAGTTTCTAGAGAAAGAAGCATTGTGTAGGACACAATTATTTAGATACTAACTAAACAACGGCTAAATTAAAAAGAGCATTTGATTTTTTTAACCGACGTGCCCAATGATCTCACTCTCGCGCCAATGTAGGCAATCGTCGGTGATATAAAAGCAGTTCTGTAATTTTATTTTCTTTAAACTTTTTCTTTATAATTTAGATCAAAGAAATTTAGCTTTCTTGAAAAGATGTAAAAGTTAAAGACTAGTAGCGTATCATTAGCAAACTGGGGAAAAGTTGGTGAAGTTTAAGTAATACGAAAGAAGGAAATTATAGTGAAACTGAATAATATTTTAGAATTAAATAAGTAAATTTTAGAAAATTTGAGAATATTTGACTGCTTTTCATGCATATTGTAAGTATGCTTATTATTCTTATGATTTAAGAAATATTCAAAATTATGAAAAATTTAGGCATTTTTTAATTAAATAAATATTTTAGTATGTACGAAATAATTGTGAAATGTTTAAAAAAAGACTTCAATTTCACTATGGTACTTTCTTACCGTGAATTAGTATGTGGAGGTATTATATCAAACAGTTTGAATGTAATATCTTCACAGTGTTTGCGACGATTTCTAGGCTCGATTCGTTAGGAAATTAAATGAAGTTCGTTAGTTATGTAAAAATATATGTAGAGCCGTCTTTCAACAAATCAATTTTATTGCGATCATTCCAACCGAGCCTTGTGAATGAAATTCAGATATCTGTATATTTTAAATTAAACAAATTTGTTTTATATTTCATGCAATCATTTTTACTCGTATTTTTTCTTAATTTTCAATTTAATTTTAATCCTTTCTTTTAAGTTCTTCGTTTTTTGTTAAAATATTAAGAAAAGGCGAAAAATTGTATAAAAAAAATTATATTGTGACTTGTTTGTCATCTGATTTTCATTCAGCGGCAGAAAATGAATAGGGTGATAAAACGTGAGTTGAGAAAGTCTAGGCCCAACTTTTTGTAAGTTCTAGTTAAATAAAGAAAAAAATGTTAGATTATTGCGCAATTCTATCATCTGTAAATATCGATTTTTTGTTCGCCTATCTTTTCTACTCTCGATGACAATTATCGCTATCGACACGAAAATTTATAACGCATAGAATAATTTATAAATTATAGTGTACTTACAAAGTCTCTGTACCACGTACCATAACCCTCGTACACGAAAGCATAAGAAAAGAATATCATTCTCCGAAATCTCGTATTTTCGTATTCATTGTGCAGAGTTGTATATTGTTAACACCAGCGAAAAAACTTTCAAGTTTCATTTAAGATGCATGGTCATATACTATTTTTATAAGTAGTTTAATAAAGATTGGCTAAGTACTTAAAGTATTTAAGTTAAAAAGTTTGATAACAGACATTTTGGTAAAGAAGAAACTTTTTGACTTTAACATACTTAAGTATAAAAACGTATGTGTACATAAAAGAATCATTTTTCGTGTTGAAAGGTTGTAATTATGTTCGTTGATATTAAGCTCGTAAGAAAACAAGTACAATTTAAAATAATTATTGCGCATAGAATCTATTTTACAATTTACATTAAACAATAAAATTTCGTTAAAATATTTTTATGTACGATCAGTTTTATATTCTTTATTAAAAATCATTTAATGTTATTATAATTAAAGTTTAAATAAGAATTTACAAAATAAAATACGATCAATACAAATTTCTGTGCTTGTAAATAGCATGGAACATGCATTTTTCTACATTTTTGTAACTATATTTTTACCGATTAAATCGTATAATTCAAGATCCTTTTGATTTGATGCAATTATTTTTCTCATTAATATTATAATTCTAATTTATTCTTTTTTGAATGGATAGAAACTAATATAAATGCATTAACACATAGCAATAAAAATGTATAAGAAATTTATAAATCATGTAAGTTTTTTCGCTGGTTTTTAAATATTACAGAGATTACCAGCAATGCAAAAAAATATATTTTCCAACTTCATCTGCCACATGCAATAATTGTCAACGCTCATAAAAAGATATTGTAAGCTGTTGCGAACAAACAGCATGTTAATCATACAAAACAAGAAAAATAGAATTAAAGACATAAGAATAAAAATCCTATTTTCGCTACCAGTAAATTGCCAAGGCTTTGAAAGAAAAATAAAAATAATGCAATAGAAACTCGAAAGTCGACTTCTCAAGAAATGTGCGATTTGGTATTTTTATAAAAAGAAAGAAAATAAAGTCAGAAGTATATTTATAATTTTTTTACTAAAAATGTGAGAATCGTAATACAGTAAATATAAGCTTATGCGAAAACTCGACTTATAAACATCTTTTTCTTTCGGAAGCCTGATTGCATTCTGAATTTTCAAAGTTCTAGAGGTATTTATTTATATTCTTTGTTCAGTCGACGAAATAAAAAATATGATTAAGAATAAAAAGATAAAATGCGATAATACGAAAGAATAAGAGCAAATATGAGAAATGAAGTGGCGAGTTGATATGAAGAGCATTAGAAAGATAAAAAGAGAAGCGAGATGTAAAAGGAGAACATTCACTGCCAAAATGTGATATTCGTAAGCCCACCTTTGTAACTCAGAGCGTTTGAAGCACGGATTGTAGACAGTTTGCAAAAAAAACAAAAAAAAATGAAATTAAAAAACAAAATAAAATTGACAATGGTTCTTTTAAACATACGACATGTTTGACTACTTATCTGGTCAATTCTAAATTTATATATTCTTTGCTAAAGTAAAATATTTGGAAAATCAATAAAAGTTTGACAGAGCGAGGTGATCGGTATGGCTTATCACTGCTTCACAGGAAAAACACCTTGCTTGCCTCGCAAACTTTAAAAACTAAAAGTCTTATATAAGCAAGGAGTCAAGCTAAACGCGAAATGAAATATGAAAAAAATAGATATTATTTTTGAACAAAACTGCTTAACAAGATATGATGTGAAATAAATGATTTAAACCAGCAAAGTAATGCTTCGGGCTGCTCGCAGCGCTCTTCTATGTATGTACTATGTTTACATGTACAGTGCCTTTATAACTTAAATAATACACACATTTAGTAAAAAAGTCACAACGACCTCTATTTATATGTTTGCGAATTATCAACGTCGAACACCGGCTTCAATTTTTGTTTTATACATAATATAAAATTTTCTAATCTTATAAGAATACTTTATAATGTAAACAAAGAAAAATGCAGAAGTCTTATCTATAATCAACGAGTGTGTGTTAATTATCAATGACATGTTAAAACGTTTTTTCTGCGGATTGCGGAAAGATTTAGAATCATTTAGTGGTCGTTGGGACTTTTTTCAAAAACCTTATCAAGCGTCTACTGAGTTTTAACTTTGTAATGATATACTTAGGTCTATCTAGTGTAAGTAGAATCATCATCGAGAATATTATATTGTAAAACTGTACAGTACGTGAAAACCCATTCGTCTAAGGTTCTCTTGCGACGATATTGTAGGTAGTTCTATTATTATCATCATTTACGAATTCTCAATTACGTGCAGCGAATCATCATTGCGATTGATTGATAATATTGTGTTTACCATATTAATGTAATATACAGTTACACTGAAATCACCTAATATTACTGTTTTATTTAATCTCATTGCAAAGTGCTGAGAATGACCTTTCCTAATCCTTTTATATTAAATTCCAAAATAAAGATTTTTAATAATTAATAATTAATAAAAAAATTATCAATCTAAATTTACATTTATGTTTTACAACTAAAAATTTGCAATAGCAGATAACGTTTACAGAACAATTATGTTTACGTTTATAAAAATTTTGTGTAATTTTATTGGGAATTTCCGCGCATCCTAACTGGTTTGAAGCTGGTGGGAGACATTATTATTTTCACAAAAAATTACCTCTTGTATATAAAGGCATACATCTTTGTTCTGAATACCAGTGTCTTCCAAGCTTTTGATCGCACACTTCGATTTATCTTCTGTTGGCAACATGAAGCTGTATTTAATTTGCATCGTATTTTTACCCGCTGTTTTTGTAAGTAAATTATATATACGATTTTTTTAATTTAATTAAATATTTATTGCTAAAAGATTTCAAAATTAAAATTGTAATCGGTCATACAAAAAAAAATTCAATTTACACGTAGAATTTACAAAAATTTATTTTGTGTTCATGATTTTTAGGGAATTTTTTCAAGCTCTATAAATGATAAATTGCATATGTACGAAAACGATTGTCTTCAACGTAGTGGAGCAACTGTGGGTTAGCACAGATTTTTGATACTTTTACAAAAAAAAAGTATTGCTAATACATAATATAAATTCATTTTTTAATAAACGTATTTTGATTTGTAACAGAAAACCTTGAAGCTCTTAGAAAAAGTCGTGTAATTCCTGAAAATCAACAAATGAAAGCTTTTTCAAAGTGTATGCTTGAAAAATACAATGTTGTGAGTATAATCATTAAATTCATGGACAATGACAAACGCAGTTGCATAAAAATCATTACGCCGATTCGTATCACGTTTTAAAATAAGAAATACTTCTCGCACACCATAAATAAAAACGATTTCATTTCCATAAATTAAGCATTGCAAGGCTTCAAATACCATTCTGAAAGATTTGAATAATATTTTTTAGATGAGCAGCGACGGGACAGTTAATCAAAATGAGCAAACGTACACAATACCTGCTGATACCAACAGTGTACTTCTAGCAGCCCCGTTTTGTAAACCTCTCAGTAAGTAATATCATTGCTATTTTACTTTTATTTATGTTATTTATGTGAAATTAGCTAGAACTCATTTTTTTAGGTGGGTCAAACGTTGAAGATACTGCTAGATTGCAAATGAACTGCTATTTGGAATCAAATCAACTTATGCTGGCATTGACTCCATTAACTACTTCGTAACTTATATTTTGAATTTTCATTTAACTTAGACAAAAATGATTTTAAGAAAATGAATAAATTTTATAATTTTTGAGATTCAATAAAGGTTTAAAGAGAAAGTTTTAAATACTTTTTGTTGTGTTTATTATTTTTGTTATATTTATTTATTTGCTACATATTATATACTTGCATGCCATACATTCGTTATTGGAAATCGAGTACATTTTACAGTAAATGTATGCGTAATATTGCAATAACAATAACAAGTCAATTGTGCATTTTTTTTTAAATGTTTTGAATATTTTGAAAGGTCTTGGAATTTTTTTCAAATTATGGACAACTTTTATTTTTTTCGTTTATTTTTAAGCAGGTTTATTTAATAATATATTGTTAAAAAGCATTTTAATAATGGATTATTGCTAAAAAAGTGCACTGCTATAACACTTATTTAAAAATGTTTTTAATTAATAAGATTTTGCGCACTGTGGATTCTCTAAAAACTGCGTTTTTAAGTATTTTATATAATATTTAATCAAATAAAAGTCAATATATTTTTTAGAGATTTTATTATCTCCATTATGCGTTTTTAATGCCAAGAAAACGTCTCTAAGGTTCTTGTGTTCATTACCATAAAATGGTAGACTGAATGATGACAACGACTGAGAAAACATTCCTGAAATATTGGGATAACAAAATGTAGATCATTAAATCACTTAACTAGTAAGAATTACGCAGCTTACGGTAGATAAATTAAAGTGAGTTCCCATATTTTAAAATCAATCGTCATCATCAATCACAGACATTTTTTCGCAGTTTCCTTCTCTTTATGCAACATGTGTTAATTGACGTTTGGCGTGAAAAAAATTTTTACATTTTTCACGATTACTGGTTATTACGTGGAAGTCTTTATTACGTCATTTGGAATCCAGAAATATTAGAATTACGTTTCCTACGTATAAAAGTAGACACTTTTATTCCGAACATCAGTGAATGGCAATCTTTAGATCGAAGCAAGTGTTTGACATCCGTTTTTTTTCTTGTTTAACATCTAACATGAGACTTTACTTTATTTGCGTTTTTGTTTTTTGCGCTCCTATAGTTTTAGTAAGTAAATCTGAAAAGGCATTAAACATTTTCTAGGGAATTATAATATATTATAATATTTTCTAGGGAAGGTTTTCAAATCCATTAGATGATATTATACACGAATATGAGGACGATTGTCTCCCAAATGGTGCTAGTTATGGTAAGTAATAAATTTTAAATTTAGGATTTATTTTTTTTACATAAACACTCCTAAAACAATTGTTTTAGGAATGTTTATGTAAAATGTTTATACTCATAAATAAAAACTTTTTTGGCTTACACGTTTAATTGAAAATAAATATATCGGAAACTTTACAATATAAATATTTTTTAAATCGTAGCAAGCCTTGAGGAAGTAAGATCGAGTCGCGTAATAACTGACAATGAGCAGATGAAGGAATTCGCAAAATGTATGATGCAAAAATTCAATGTTGTAAGTATTGATCTGTTAATCATTCATATAACTAATCACTTTTAGTATAGATAATATGACACGAAGAAAATCTTTGAATTATCGCAGTGTGCGCTGAACAACTGCTTATAAACCCAGGTATAGTTACAATTTTTTTAATGACAATTTGGGATTTTCAGATGAACAGTGACGGATCTGTTAACGAAAATGTCCAAGAGTATAAAATTCCAACGAATGCTCCAAATGAAACAGAAGAAGTTAATGAAAAGTGCAAGACCCTCAGTACGTATTTGACGTAATATTACCTTATAATAATATCATAAAATCATTGTTTTTCACTTGTTTAATGTTGTTTTAGGTGGCGATAATCCGAATGATACCGCGAGATTAATTATGAATTGTTATCTGGAGGTCAATCAAATGGTTTTAGCAAGTACTCCCTTAATATATTTGTAAATAGCGTTATTCAAGTAATATACTAATTTAAGTAATATTAATTTAATTAACTTAACTGTAATTTAAGACAATCTTAATTCTTAAAATGTAAATATAAAGTTAATGTATTACTAGCATGAATGTAAGCAATTTAAAAAGAAATTAACGTATATTTATAAAAACTTGTCTTACTAGAAGTATAATTCAATAAACTTCATTTAGCCAAATCATAATTAACAAATAAAGAAATTTGAAGTAATGTTTACATTTCAATTAACTACTGTAAATATAGATTCGAACTGTAACCGTCTTATTCGAGTGTTCGAGCACTGACGCTCTCATCTCACTTGTCCTTCCGCCTTTGTACAAGAAGGAAGTACACACTCTCGAGATTCTCTCGTCATAAGTCTTATTAAATTAAATATCTTTATACACTCAAGACTAAGCAGTTTATTTAACCCACGCATCAGTTACTTGTTTGTTTCCTACAAAAATATCATCAAAATTATATATAAAAGCTAATGAGTTATTTAAAACAAAATAGATTTTACAAAATAAACTGTAAATTAAGTTTAAAACTTTAATTTTAGTTAGTTCCTGAAACATTAATTATAATTACGCAAAATGCAAGTCCACGTGTTATTACTTTTAAGTAACCGATTAACGTCAAAAAAAGTAGAAATTTTTATTTATTTTCAATAAACTTATAATTTGTGTTAACTTTTCCTATGTATTTTTAATGCTCTTTTCTAAGTCGGTATTTATAAAAACTTAAAAAATTCAATAATTTTTCGTAGTAAATCCAATTTTTCATTTCGATAGTATCAGAAGTAACTCCAATATTGAATAATTGGGAAATCATATATCTGCAAAGCAGCTTGCTTGTTTGCATTTTACAAAACCGTCGTGTCATACCACATTAATAGTTTTTAAAAGTATAAAACATAGCTAATAGTCATGAAAAAGTTCTTAAAAGCAATATTTCCTTTCATTCTTTGAGGAAACACTGGATGTAATTGAATCTGCGCTTCATTAATGATTATCCGAAGTTTTTTTATTTTATAGAATTCTTTGGGGCAAATTAGGAGATTTATTACTTATTTCTTTTTATTTTCGTGAATAAAAACACATATTTTCACTGTTTTCAAGCTTTATTGTCGTTAATTACAGGTCTATACAATAAGTGAATTGATTATTACGCAGTGTGTATGATTTAAGTCACAGCAGATAAGCCTGACTGAAGTGCGAGTTTTGATCACAAAGTGCTATAAATGCAAATGTTGGATATCTATTGGATGGGTTATTGACGAGATAAAGTTTTTTAAAAACAGAGAGTACTATAACGATTACTTTTGTTTGTAAATAGATGTACAATAAATTCGCCCATACATATTAAAACAGAAATAATCAAACCTCTAAAAAGCAGACTGAAACTAATATTTAGATCTTTGAAAGTCACATTTCTATTAGTGTAGTTTCTATTAGTGTAGTACTTGACATGCAAATTTGTGTTTCTTATTAGTCTTCTTTCATATACAATAAGATTGTAGAACCCTCCTTCACACATTCTTGATATAATCCAGTTGATTTTTTCATGAATGGAGAATCTACAGCAAAAACGTAAGAATAAACTCTTTCAAGTAAATTACTTTTTGAAACGTGAATGCTTTCTTGTTCAAAAATATGAGGTAGTAAAGATGCTTTCTTTATAGATACATGCTGTGCATTGCTCTGTAAAAAGACGATTGAAACAATTGCAAATCTCCGTAGCTTCATGAAAATTATTATAAGAATTCCCTTGTGCTCTATCATACCTTTATGTTTTGGCAATTCAATAATTGTAAAATTCGCTTTAAAGAAATCTTGAGCAGAATCCATAATCAATTTACTTGCTGGGACACTTTTTATTGCTGTCAAGTAATTTTGAATGTAAATATTAATTGGGTAGGTTAAAATTACTATTAAAATAACCAGCACACTTTTTTGTTTTTTAAAAACGGAAATATTTAAAATAATTCGGAATGAATCCAAAACAGCTATTGATACAGGTTCCTTTACAGTCCATTTGAAGACCGCTGAATAAATTATAAAAGTAACTATCAGTAATCCTAATAAGAACTTTAGATTCGAAAATGCCAATCAATCTGTCAGAGTAATTGATGTAATCCATTTTTGATATAATTACCAGTGCATCTGCATTAACATAGTGTCTTTGTAATTTCCAGTAATCGCGGTAAAAGTTAAATTGTGATGTTACATCTACGATATCTGAAAACTGATCTTTTAGTAGGCCTACTGGGCGCGCTTCTAGCGCCTGTTTAGTACAGCTCGCGCGGTACGAGCTGCTGCTTTTTTCTAGAGCGGGTTGCTTGCCCGTATGAAGGCGCAGCCACATTTAGTACGATTTGTCTTTTTGAATTCTGACACATATATTGCAGATAATATATGATAATTCTAAGTTATATTTAAAACTTGATTTGCCATTTGACAACCGATTTTAGCATTTTCATTAATTAATAAAAAATATGCTTCCTGATTTTACCAAATTGAAACTTTTAAATTTCTCAAGGACAAATGCAAGTCGATTTGATTTAAAATTAAAATTACAATAACTAATGCAGGATAATTTTTTTTACCCATGGCCTCACTGACATTATAAAATCTTTTCAAACGCACATTTTTTTAAAGTGTGCATTCATACCACCAATGCTGATAACATTTTTATTATAAAAGGAACCTTCAATGATACTTGACTGAAATGCTATATGTGTATTTTGCTTTTTCCGTTCCTTTCGTTTGTACAATCGGTAAGTCAAGTACTCAGTATATAGGAGGTTATATCAACGTCATTACATTAATGTTTCTTTATACCACTCTAACCTCAAAATTACGACTAGTGTTTAAGCTGATTATTTACCTCGTGAGACTTTTCCCCCTCGCTTTGCTCAGGCAAAAAATATCTCATGAGGTAAATAATCATCTTCCACACCAGTGTCAAAATAGTACATTGTGCAACAAGGGGAGAAAATGAGCTATTTCTAGCGAGGATGAGGTCAGCACGAGACGGAGACGAGTGTTGAAAATACCTCACCCGAGTCTGAAATAGCTTTTCATCCCGCGAATAGCGTACACGGTATTTTTATCAACGAGAGTATGGAAGACCCACATTTGGTGTTAGAAAGTTGAGTAGATGATCGTGCATTTCAAATCGTTCACAGAAATAGTAAAAAAGAGTTTAAAACAGATAAAAAAAAAATAAAAAAAAAAAGTTTTTTGAAAAATTTTCAAAAAATCACATTTTTTCCCGCTCGGACAAATAATTTTGACAGACGTTTGGAATGCTCGATTTTCTACGCTTTTTTCTAGCGTGAAATATATGAGGGCCATTTCATGCCCGAGTTGGGAAAAGTACTATTTCAATGAGCATCTTTTGCAAACTGCAAGTCTGCAACTGTACTCTCACTCTAACCTTAATAGGTATATATCATCCATTATTCGCATATACAGATGACTTGTGGCGACACCTGTCACCCCGCGTGAAGGCTCGACACCACCGGCAACGTCGACGGGACGCCGTCACCCCCGGAAGCAAGTGTTGTGCCCGCGCGAGATCTTCACAGTCGCGTTCGGGACTCAATCCGAACCGGGTCGTTAGGCGAGGCTCTCCGGTGATTAAACGCGCGTACAAACTTCTACCGCTCCGCCACAGCTCTGGCGAGCGACATATATCGTTTTATCGTTTCCGACTTATTTGTAAGAGTTTATTATGTTAGTTTTAAGTGCGAGTGATATTCATTGTAATTAGCGTTAAGTAATTAAGTTTTATAATAAACGGGCCCGTGTAAAATGATTCAAAGTGTCTCGAGTGTTATTTTATATCCGGCGCTCTTTCCCTCGGTCCTTTCCCCATGTCCGAGTCACTCGCTTCTGTATTTGGAGGCGCAGCATTTAATGTAGTGGAAACTGAACCACCTACACATCTCTCTGGTACTAAGGCGGAAGTCCAAGTGAGAGAAAGAGCTCTCGCGTTCGAACATTTAAACATGACGGTTACAGTTCGTATCCTCACTGACATGTATAGTTAATTGAACCGCTAGAATTACTTCACGCCCCCTCAATTAACTATTTAATTATTTTAAAATTGTACATAAAACTTAGATTTTTGTTTTACATTTAAACATTAATTCTCAATTCAATAATATATACAAATTTACATTTAAATAAATAATAGCGTACTAACAATAAATATTTAGATAAAATTACGGAAAAAAAATCTACTTAGATGAACTTCTTTCTTGTTTCTTCAATCCTGCTCCGTTGATAAATTCTTCTAATTTCTTGTGAGTTGTTGCCTTTGTCAGTGCGTCAGTCAGTATGAGTCGATGGAGCAAAATTGACTTCTATTTCTTGTTTGTCTATTTTCTCTCTGATGAAGTGGTGGTGTACGTTTATATGCTTAGTTCTAGCACTAAACTTTGCATTATTACCCAAACTTATTGCCCCTTTGTTGTCACAGAATATGAGCAGAGGCAACTTAGTAGGGATTATTAAAATTTCTTGGGCCAGTCGACTCAACCATAGTCCTTCCTGTGTGGCCGACGATAAAGATAAATATTCAGCCCCGGAGCTAGATAATGCTATAGTAGACTGCTTTCGACTGTTCCAGTTTATTGCATCTCCTTGTAATGAAAATACGTAATCTGTTGTAGAACGTAGATCTTCAGCTTCAATCGCCCAACTTGCATCACAATATCCTACTAGATTTGATTCACCATCCCTTGAATACGTGAGCCTTAAATCCTTCGTTCCTTGGAGATACCGTAATATCCTTTTGACGGCATTCTAGTGTGACTCGTCGTAAGCTTGGTTGAACCTGCTTATGGTGCTGACTGCGAAGGTTAGATCCGGTCGTGTAGCTTGCACGAGGTATAATAGAGAGCCAACAGCGTTCTGGTAAGGTACTTGCGATGGATTAAAGTCTGTCTGAGGAGATGCAGGTGGATTCATGGGTGTATTGGTACTTCTGCACTCGTCCATTCCGAAGTTCTTGAGTAGCGAGTTTATATACTCTGTTTGATCCAATTGAATAGTGCCTTGATTTTTGTTGCAGCGTACATTTATGCCTAAGCATTTCTTAATTGGTCCCAGATCCTTAACTGTGCACATCTTGTGCAGTCCTTCCTTGAGTATCCTGAGAAAGTCGACGCTGTTATTAAAAACAATAATGTCATCTACAAATAAGGCTATAATTATACACTTGTTTGCAGTAAAATAGCTGTATATACAAGAATCATAGTTGCACTGGATTAGTCCCATCTTCTTCAGTGATTCGTCTAATTTGAGGTTCCAATTTCGGCTTCCTTGTTTGAGACCATAAATAGCCTTTTTTAATAAACATACCTTTTGCTCTTGCCCTTTACTAGAAATCCTTCTGGTTGTTGAAGATAAACAATTTTCGACATATCTCCATGAAGAAAGGCGGTTTCAATGTCGCTGGTTCTTCTGACTCTGTGACTACGGAGTATATTATATTATCATCAAGATGTTTGGGTTTTAACCTCCTTCGCTGAGTTTTCTTTACAGGACTGGTGACAAGTTCTTCGTCGGAGCTGCAGTTCCTGTCCATTGATCTCGTCTTGGATGTTGATCTAGTTGTGGGTCGAGAAACTTTTGCTCCTGCTTCTGAGGGTTCATTCGTAGGCGTAGTAGGGTTTTCCTTATTTCCGGATTGTTTTTCGCGGATTTTCTTCTTTGCAGGTTCAGTAGGACTCTTCTTCTTTGCATGATCTGCTGTGCTATTTTTCCTTTTTCTAGGTTCAATAGGATTTGACTGGACTGCAGGTAAGTTGCTACAATTTTCTTGATGTTGAAGTTCATTTGAAGATTGATCACGTCGATCTTCATTCAGATCAGTTTCATCCAAAGGCAAAAATACAGACTTAGGTGAGAACGCAGGATGCTCATTTTCTTCAAAAAATTCTACGTTGCTAGCTGACAAGACCTTTTGTTCTTGATTACTCCATTATCTGTATCCTTTCTGGTTTGTACAGTATCCTAGCATAATTGCTGGCTTAGCCGTTGGTGCAATCTTTGATCTGAGATGTTGAGGTACATAAGCCATCCCTATTGAAAAAGTTCGATAAAACCTTATAAAGACCTGGTAAAATTGGTGCAAATGCACACATATAACCTGATACCGGTATCGGGTTATATGTGTGTATTTGCACCATTTTACCAGGTCTTTCCGACAGGGATTGCTTTGCAACCGAAGACATGCAAGTTGCTGATGTCAGGCTTTTCGCCTGTCCAAAGTTCCTCTGGAGTAAGACCTCCCAAGCATCTCTTAGGACTCCTGTTGGATAGATAGCAGGCTGTCGAGACAGCCTCAGCCCAGAACTTGTTTGGTAGCTTGGATTCTGCGAGCATACACCTCGCCTTCTCTAGTAGAGTTCTATTTACTCTCTCCGCTTTTCCATTTTGCTGCGGATGGTATGGTATGGAGGTTTCGTGTTTGACTCCAAGTTTATCTAACGTGGATCTGAGAGTGGAGTTCACATACTCCCGCCCATTATCTGTCCTTAAAATCTTCAATTTGTCTGCAAATAATTGTATGAAAACAGAGTCGGAGAAAAAGCATTTTAGAGTATTTAACGACATATATTTAGAATTTGCAATATGTAGTTCGCTTCACTAATTTAATCCATAGATAATAATGGGATTTTAAAAATTTGAAAAAATTGAATGAAATTGGTTGTTTCGCAAAGATTTTTTACGGATGATTGGCGATGTGTAGTTTGAAAAATTCACGACTATGACTTTATTTCATACTTTGACTTTTTTCCAGAACTCTTTAACAATTGATGCATGTGCTGAAGTATTGGTCATACCTAATTAAGGCAATGAATTTTTAATTAGAATGGAACTAAATTTTAAATACGGTAATGTTTTGTGAAAGAGACTGTTTTATACTGTTTTATATTCGTGATGAAGATGAAAGTTTAATCATTTGTATTATTTATATTAAAGTAAAACAATTCTTTTAAGTCTTTATGTTTTTCAATAAGTTTTTTTCGATAGTCAGTATTATCTCAATTATAATTTTTAAATAATTGAATTTGTCTTTAACTTTTTCACCTACAAACTTAAATAAATATTATTAATATAGTTGATGTTCTTTTTTTATTTTGGGCTCTCATTTTTTGTAAATAAAAACTTTACGCAGGAAAAATGTACTTGAAACAGTTGAAACGTAAATATTTCCAAAATTTTAGAAGGGCATCCTTTTACTGTAAGCTAAGTAACGATGTCGCTTCGATTTGCATAAGAAAAAAAACGGCCGAAAATTTCTATATGGTCGTTGCAATACATAGTAATTCGATGATGAAATAATTTTATTCCATTGATTTTCTAAAAGATTTAAGACTTTGCAACCGTATAATTTCAAGTAAGCTAAAACGCAAAGAAATGTATGTAAACGTTTAATATTATATTTATCTTGACTATTTTTAAGATCATAGTACTTTATACCAGCTATTTTATTAAGATAAAAGAATTATATTATATTAGCGTTTATCAAAATTGTACATAGTAAATAAAAATATTATGACGAAATCAACTTGAATTACAAAAAAATACCGTCTTGATTATTTAATACAAAATAAAAATATCATTATTGATTATTTAAATTCAAAAAGATTTTCTTATTCTTATTCGCGCCTCAGTTTCTTCAATTTACTGCTGTGGCGCTACTTGCCTACAGTCATGAACTGTGAGCGTAGACTTTTGTCAAACCAACGACTCGTAACAACACTTTCATTGCGCGGGATTTTATACTTTGCAGATGTTTTGTAGGCGCGAGATACAACCAGATCTGCCAACAAACTGTATCTCGTTTTATTGAGGAGTTACACTTTTTCGCTAAGCAAAAATGAGTAAACGACAGTTTTCGTCACCTTCGGTGAATAAAAAAGCAAAAAAAGGGTTAGAACTTTTATTTACTTATTACATTGTTCTTTTTTTAAGCTAAATTCATTTAAAGAACTTTATAACCTGTAATTTGATTGGATTGCTAGATATACGTAATAATTTTAATTACTTATTGAATTTAAAAAATATTATTATATTAAATTATTTTTTAGAAATGATGATGATGAACCATCAGCTTTTGAGTCTGAACTTGCACAAATGGATGAATTTGAAGAAGAATTCTCCAGTGAGGCAATGCAGATAACTGGAGAAGTATATCATCATCTTGTTAATCATTAAAATACATTGTTGAATTTATTATAAAATATTTATTATATTTTAAGGGCCCAGAGCAAGAAAACACATCATCAAAATGGAGTAGACCCAATCCTCCACCTCTGGATCCATCGAAGGATAAACTTTGTTTTCAGCAAATAGAGGTTGATCATTATATAGGTGAGATTACAATGTAATATAAACAAATTTTGGCTTCTACTGAATACAAATAATTACAAATTTTAATGGTTTTTAGGTAAAGCTTTGCCTGGAATGCCTGGAAGTAAGGTAGGACCAGTTCCTGTAATGAGAATGTATGGAGTAACTGAACTAGGAAATTCAGTTTGCTGTCACGTACATGGTTTTTGTCCATATTTCTTTGTATCTGCTCATCCAAAATTTAATGAATCGCATTGCAGACCATTTAAGGTCAGTTTTAAGAATTCAAAGTACTCGAAAGCAGATTATAACATTATTTTATCATTTATAGGAAGCTTTGAATTATGCAGTCAAAAATGATATAAAAAATAATTCTGAAAATATACAAGACTTTATTTTGGCTGTAGAAATAGTTGAACGTCAAACAGTTTTTGGTTATACCGGAGAGAAAAAAGATTCTTTTCTAAAAATAACTGTTGCTTTGCCAAGATTGATAGCTCCTTGTAAAAGATTATTAGAAACTCAAGTTATATATGAGGCTCTTGATCATAAATATGCAGCCTTTGAGAGTAATATTGATTTTGATATCAGGTGCACAAAATACATTTCAAAATCGTTTTAAATAAAACCATATCTTTGAATATTTATTTATTTATTTGATTTTTCAGATTCATGGTAGATACACACATGGTGGGCTGCTCTTGGATAGAATTAAAGCCAAAAAAGTGGAAAATAAGAGGACAGAATGGCCATAATTTACCACTTATCACCAGATGTCAGTTAGAAGTTGATGTTGCTTGGGATGAGTTTGAAGCTCATGCACCTGAAGGAGAATGGTCTAAAGTTGCACCATTTAGGATTCTCAGTTTTGATATTGAATGTGCTGGGCGTAAAGGTATGACCACTAAATTTTACTAAAAAATTGGAAAAAATTTTTTCAATAGAAATTTTATTTTTTGTAATATTTATTTCATAGGTATTTTCCCTGAGCCGGAGCATGATCCAGTCATTCAAATTGCTAACATGGTAATTTTGCAAGGGGAGAGCGAGCCTTTCTTAAGAAATATTTTTACATTGGATACATGTGCTCCAATTGTTGGTTGTCAAGTATTAAGTTTTGAAAAAGAAAGTACTCTGTTGCAGGTGAAAAAACAAATCTTGTTTATTTATATCTTTAAATTGCATACATTTTTTGCATAAAATTACATTTTCTTTTTAGAAATGGGCAGAGTTTATTCGACAATTAGATCCTGATATTTTTACTGGATACAATATTAATAATTTCGACTTTCCTTATTTAATCAACCGAGCTCAACATCTGAATGTTAGAGATTTTAATTTTCTTGGTAGAATAAAAAATATAAGATCTGTGATAAAAAATACAGTTTTACAAAGTAAACAAATGGGCAGAAGAGAAAATAAATTTGTTAATTTTGAAGGACGCGTGCCTTTTGACCTCCTGCTGGTAAACGATATTTAAAAACTTAAAAATGCATTAATTGAAAGGTATTAATTAACAGTATTAATTTAAGGTTTTGGTAAGAGATTACAAATTAAGATCTTACACATTAAATGCTGTGAGTTATCATTTTCTTGGAGAACAAAAGGAAGATGTCCATCATAGTATTATTTCTGACTTGCAAAAAGGGAATGCTCAAACAAGGAGACGTTTAGCTGTTTACTGTTTAAAAGATGCATATCTCCCTCTTAGGTTATTGGATAAACTCATGTGTATTATTATATATATGGAAATGGCAAGGGTTACAGGAGTTTCTTTATCAAGTTTATTAACAAGAGGTCAACAAATTAAAGTTGTTTCTCAGCTGTTAAGAAAAGTAATTTTATTTCTATAAAAATTTCCAATCAATAGAATTATTACATATTCATGGCTTGGTCCACTTTTTTCAGACAATTGAAAGAGGATATCTCATACCAGTGCATCATGGTCAAGGATCGGATGAACAATATGAAGGAGCTACCGTTATAGAACCTATTCGTGGATATTACAATGATCCCATTGCTACATTGGATTTCAGTTCTCTGTATCCAAGTATAATTATGGCACATAATCTTTGTTATACGACACTTCTAAGTACTGCTGCACAAAATCAATATAAAGTCCCAGAGAATGGCATAACTAAAACTCCGGCAAATTGTAGCTTCGTTAAAAGTAGCGTAAGGAAAGGAATATTGCCCGAAATTTTAGAACATCTGCTCACTGCAAGAAAAGTTGCAAAAGCTGAATTAAAGAAAGAGACAGATCCTCTGAAACAAAAAGTACTTGATGGTCGACAGTATGCTCTAAAAGTATCTGCCAATTCTGTATACGGATTCACCGGCGCCCAACAAGGAAAATTACCGTGTTTAGAAATATCTTCAGTGAGTTTTAAACAACTTCTTGAGAAATCTTTGTAAAATTTATATTAATTTTTATTATAATTTTTAAAATTTTTTCTAGAGCGTTACTGCTTACGGTCGAACTATGATAGAAAAAACAAAGCAAGAAGTGGAATCTCATTACAAAAAAGAAAATGGTTATGAGCATGATTCGATTGTTATTTACGGTGACACTGATTCTGTAATGGTTAAATTTGGAGTTAAAACTCTCGAAGAAGCAATGAAACTTGGAAAAGAAGCTGCTGAATTTGTAACTTCAAAATTCATCAAACCTATTAAATTAGAATTCGAAAAAGTATACTTTCCATACTTATTAATCAATAAGAAACGTTATGCTGGCCTTTACTTTACGAGACCAGACAAATATGATAAAATGGACTGTAAGGGTTTAGAAACCGTTAGAAGAGATAATTGTCCTTTAGTTGCTAATATGATGAACACGTGCCTTCAAAAATTATTGATTGATAGAAATCCAGACGATGCGATTGATTACGCTAAACAAATAATTAGCGATTTACTGTGTAATCGTATTGATATTTCCCAGTTAGTCGTCACAAAAGAATTAACGAAAACCGATTACACAGCTAAACAAGCTCATGTAGAATTAGCCGCTAAGATGAAAAAGCGAGATGCTGGTACAGCACCTAAACTTGGAGATCGTATTCCGTATGTATTTATAAGTGGACCAAAAGGAGTACCGGCTTATCAGAAAGCCGAAGATCCAATTTATGTACTAGAAAATAATATACCAATCGATACGAATTATTACCTAGAAAATCAATTATCCAAGCCACTTGTTCGTATTTTCGAACCTATTCTTGGCGATAAAGCGGAATCTCTACTTTTAAAGGGTGAACACACAAGGACCAAATCTGTTGCTACATCCAAAGTAGGAGCGCTGGTAGCTTTTACACGTAAAAAAGAAGTTTGCTTGGGTTGTAAAGCTGTTTTACCTGCAGATCGAGAAGCTAAAGCTCTTTGTCAGTATTGTGAAGAAAAAGAATCTGAGATTATTCAGAATGAAATATACAACAGTAGAAAGTTGGAAGAAAAGTTCTGTAGATTATGGGCTGAGTGCCAGAGATGTCAGGGAAGTCTTCATCAAGAAGTCATCTGTACTAGGTGATTATTTTTACAATATAAAATTAGCAGTATCTATTATTTATTTTTTCTACTGTATTGTATAATAATGTACTTTTTTGTAGCCGAGATTGCCCAATTTTCTACATGAGGAAAAAAGTTCAAATAGATTTGGAAACACAAGCAAAACGCATTGAAAAGTTTGGACTTCCACAGTGGTAGAATTATATTTTTTCTATAGTACATCTATGATGTTGTATTTAATACTACTGTTAGCTGTACTTTTACTTAAATATTGTGACTAAATTTGTCTTTCACGTTACTTCAACCAACTTGAAACTACACCTTGAAGTTATTTTTGTATTTTAATTTATTACGTAATCACGAGCAAATCGTCAGTAATTTATATATGTAAATATTGATTTTTATACAAAAACAATGTTATATTAAAAATTGTGTAAATAAAGAAATCAGCGTATCGATTTAAATTCCCGCATTATAGAAACTTTAACTTATTCCCTAGATCTTTTTCCCAATATTCAAATCTCCTTTTCTAAGCTAAATACTCTTAAAATTCTACGTCAATATTGAAAAACAAGTTCAATGTCACCTCTAAAACATAATACATCGATTGAGCGTGGAAAACTTGCATTTTTCGAACCTGCCAATAGCCGTGGATCAATAAATTTCGCGATTCGCGCGCGCGCCAAAGTTACTAGAACTGGCAGTTCATTCGGTGGGTGCGCTCAAGTCGGCCAAAGCCCGTTTCATCGTTCGCAAAAATCGCAGTCCATTTTGAACTTTCGTCGCCGGCTTGTCGCGCAGTGTATCAGGTGAGTGAAAACCAGCTCAATTAATCATTTTGCTTGTTTATAAAAATCCTTCACCGTCGCCTCTTCGGAACCTCACCGCTAAGTGCAGTTTGATAAAGTAGGAATTTTCGCGAATCGCCTGTGCCTTGCGTCACTGCACATGCGGCATTCGCTAAAAAAAGATGATCTAGCAAACATCGCTTTTCCGGAGAAAATCGCTAGATTTCGATATATCCAGTGCTAAAACGTTTCACCGTGTAGATAGCAATCAGCAAACCGAAAAAATCTCTGAACTCTGGATTGCTGACTCCAATGACCTTGGCAAGGTCACTGTTATCCGCGGGAACGTAAGTGCAAGGTAGACTGTCTAATTGTGGTGTCGTCAGCACTTGGAACAGATCTGAATCTTTGAATCTCGATTTCCACGATTCGCTTTTGTCAGTCAGTGTTCTATTTTACGAATTAAACTCAAGCTTTGTGGCGAAATTCATTGATTAGTTACATAAGAATATTATAGCTAGGGAGAGCTTAGAGGAAATAAATTCTTTCGGAGGCAGGGTTGATTTTTATATAGAGTGCAGACGAAAAAAGAACTGCACACGAGTTTAGGACAGACCTTGGCATTGTTACGAGTTTAATTGTGCTTTCAGGACTTTGACGGTAACATTCAAGCGAAGCATTCACAATATGCCGATCGTAAGCATCAAGGCTCGTCAAATCTACGACTCTCGTGGAAACCCGACTGTCGAGGTGATTATGATTAATTTGCAAGGATAATGATTCACTTAGCATCAATGACTTTATGAACATTCAATTATTTTAAAAATATATCTTAAACATTTTAACTGAAAAATTCATTTATTTTTACACTTATTAATTATTGTTAAATATAGGTTGACCTTGTGACTGATTGTGGACTCTTCCGTGCTGCTGTTCCTTCTGGAGCTTCTACTGGAGTTCATGAAGCTTTGGAATTAAGAGACAACGACAAATCCAAATATCATGGAAAATCAGTTTTCAAAGCTGTTGATAATATTAACAATATAATTGCACCTGAACTTTTAAAGGTATGAAATATAATTTTTAAATAAATGAAAGGATTAACATATAAGATTGATAATACATTCTTGTTCTATCAGAGCAACTTGGAAGTTACCCAACAAACAGATATTGACAACCTTTTATTGAAAATCGATGGAACACCAAACAAATCAAAACTTGGAGCCAATGCTATCCTTGGCGTTTCGTTGGCTGTGTGCAAAGCAGGAGCTGCAAAGAAGGGTGTTCCTCTTTACAGGTAATTTCAATTTTCAATTCAATTATTATTTAATAAAAAAATTTTCTTTTTATAAAGTACTTAAATAAAACTATTTTATTTGTAGATACATTGCTGAGTTAGCTGGAAACAAAGAAATCATCTTGCCAACTCCAGCGTTCAATGTCATCAATGGTGGTTCTCATGCTGGTAATAAACTAGCCATGCAGGAGTTCATGATCCTGCCCACTGGAGCTCAGAACTTCACTGAAGCTATGAAGATGGGCAGTGAAGTCTACCACCACTTGAAAAATACAATCAAGAAGAAGTTTGGTCTTGATGCCACTGCTGTTGGTGATGAAGGTGGCTTTGCTCCCAACATTTTGGAAAACAAAGAAGCCATAAACCTTATTATGGAGGCCATCAAAGTATATATTGATTTATTTATTGCGTTAAAAAAAATTTATAGTATTTATGATAGGTAATGTTTCATTAGATTGCCGGCTACGAAGGCAAAATCAAAATTGGTATGGATGTAGCTGCATCTGAATTCCACAAAAATGGCAAGTACGATCTGGACTTCAAAAATGAGAAATCTGATCCAAGCACATACCTGGAGCCTTCGGCTCTGCAAGACTTGTACTTGGGATGGGTTAAAGAATTCCCTATTGTATCCATCGAGGATCCCTTCGACCAAGATGGATGGGACTCGTGGAGTTCTATCACTGCTTCTACTCCAATCCAAATTGTCGGTGATGATCTTACTGTAACAAATCCAGAAAGGTAAATAATTTTTGAAAGTTAATAAAAAAATTATAATTTAAATTTTTTTTAAATTTTAAATTATATTTAATTAATTAACTGTGCCCAATTTTAATGAAAAATATCAATGAAACAAAATTTTATTTCAGAATCAAGACTGCCATCGAAAAGAAAGCTTGCAACTGCTTACTTCTTAAGGTTAACCAGATCGGCAGTGTCACCGAATCAATTCAAGCACACAACCTTGCTAAGAGCGCTGGTTGGGGCACGATGGTCTCGCATCGTTCTGGTGAAACTGAAGATACGTTCATCGCTGACTTGGTAGTTGGTCTGTCCACCGGACAAATCAAGACCGGTGCGCCTTGCCGCTCCGAGCGTCTGGCGAAATACAACCAAATTCTTCGCATTGAGGAGGAATTAGGAGCTTGCGCAAAATACGCCGGCGAGAAATTCCGAAAACCCCTTGCTTAAATATTGTTCAACAAGACAAATCAAGTTCAATCGTGTCGATGTTTCCTATTGAAATTATTTGTAACATTTAGCGTTACGTAATTATTTGTATTTTAAAAATGCATAATTTGAATTTGAGTTAGTCGACGCGAGTTTATTATTAACGTAGAGAACCTTGCGTTAAACAAGATATTTTTCAAAGCTTTATTATTCCATAATTTCGAGCACTCTAAATCATAGATTTTCACATCATCTGTGATGTTGCAGTGAAATAAATCTATATTGAAAATTCACGGTGGGAGAGGAGCTAAAGTGAAGCATTCGTTGAAAAACTAATTGGTTTTTTAGAATCAATAGTTCTATTGTGAAAGCAATTGTTGTATTCCGAATCTAAACAAAAAAATATAGAAACACGATATTTTATGTAGCATCAATACAGATTGACTGTATGTGCATTGTTCTGACAAAAAAATTTAAATAAGTTAATAAAACAAAAAAAAAAGTAAAACTACATGCCGAAGTCTTTATTTCTCGCTTGCGCACCCACCTATTATTAACTAACATAAGATATACCCATTCAAAAAATTTTATAAATCAAATGAAACCTTAATCTCTTTGGACCTAAAAAGTTTCATAAACTGCGCAACGAATTCGATTGAAATACATATACAAACAATCTATCTTTTCCCAAAATTTCAAGCCAATTGAAATTTTTACTCCCGTAATAGTTGGACATAGAAAATGAATTTTTTTCGTTTTCAACTATTTACTCAAAAACAAGTTGACAAAATGACGAAATATTTACAGATTATAGCTATTTATATTCTAAGTTACCAAACATTTTTTCAAAACAGTTAATTTAATTTGAGAGTTATAAGCTTTTTTTAATAAAAACAAGTTTTTGTTAAAAACAAAAGAACTATAATAACTAATTTTTTTCTCGGTATTCTTATGCTCTTTAACATGCTTTTTGTCCGATTCAATGTCAATGCGAGTGTATTCCCACGTTTCCGTGTATAGCGGGCTATCCTATCTCGCAAGTGAATTTGCGCCGACCATAGTACATCACACCGCCGCTAGGCGGCAACCGGTAACCCGCAATCAGATTTGCGACAAAGAAACTTATGTACCGCCAGATATGCCAGGCAATTCAGTTCGTCTGGGTTCAGTCTAAATTTTATTTTCTACTACAAAGTTCATTTAAGAACAAACCTTGGATGTACTGCTGAAGTCGGACAGAGTATACAACCTTTTTTCCTATAGATTTGAGCCCATTTCATTTGAAACTTTTTGCAACCGATATGGCAGCCGACGTCCGTTGTTCCATGCAACCACTCATCTTCTCTTTTATATACCCTTCTTCTTGTAGATATATTGTGTGAATTGGGTTGACTTATATACAAGAATCTACTTAGAGAAATATATTAATTGTAATAATTAATATAAGTTAAACTGAATTAGAATAATAAAACAGAAAGTATATAATTTTCTTAACATTACCGCTTTCACCAACAATAACTACGACCGGGTTTTCTCTTGCAACCTTGAGAAGTTCTTGTTGGATAGTTAAATTAATACGGGAAGACGTTTTCTCCGTTTCAATTTTTACAATATAAAATAGTAATTTTTTCTAACTACATATAATAAAATTTTTCCTTATTTGGAAAAATTCATTACGAGGAAATATAGTAATTTTTAGTAAGAATTTCTCTCAGTGTATATCTCACCCGAGTCTGAAATAGCTTTTCTCCCCGTGTTACACACCGTGTTTTTGTCAACAAGGGCATGAAAAGCCCTCATTTGGCGTTAGAAAATTGGATAGACGATCGTGCATTTCAAATCGTACACAGAAATCGACAGAATAGTTTAAAACATTAGACAAAAAAAAAAAAAATAAAAAGCAGTAATGTTTAGTTTGCCAAAGTCGCAGTTGCAATTTAATACACCGAATAGAGCAGCGGGAAAATATGTCAAAATTTAAACTTAATTGCGCCCCATATTGGACAACACACTCTGACTATATGTATATAACTTTTTCGCTTTTCTTCGCTCAGATTACGTCAAATCTTAAGTAATCTACAACGCATCTTTTCTTCTTCGTAGCGGCGAACGGCAATAGCCCGGTCTCACGCGAACTTAAACACGCACGCGAGTATCGACTTGGGAGAGACCTAAGGTCAGTATACTCCGCTAATATACCCCTTTGAGATAGCCAGAGCAGAGGTCCTTCACGTTGTACCCGCCAGCCGGACGATATTCATTACCCGTTAAGCGCCTTTTTCTTGCGCAATTTGCATCCCTCGGACAGGCCGAAATTTTTTTTTGCTCGCCCTTTAAATCGTCGGACTATTTATTATCTTTGATTCTTGTATTTTTTAGCGAGATTGCAATTTTTGCCGTTGTGCCTCTCCCGCGTCGGGCCGATATTTCTTTGACCGCCGTGTCCTATTTACTCGGTAACGAGCGACAGATGCAATTTTAGATATTTCATTTGAGGCGGGCGATTTGCAGCGAACAACTGGAAAGATCCGGAGATTTCGTCATAGTATTTTTCTTTAAGAAAAAAAAAAGCGAATGTTTACAAGCGTCGTACGAGCATGACGACAGAAATGCAAGAAAATATATTTAGTAAGATATTTTTTGTTACAAAGATATTTTAAAATGATGTCGGTGCGTTTTGAAAAATTTTAAAGCCAGTCGGTAGATCAACGGTTTTTTACTACTTCGAATTGTTTATCCAAATATTAAATTTTTTTTCTGCAAATTTAGAATTACAAAAATGCAAAGTACATCCTCTATTTGTATTTCATAATCTTACCTTTGTGCATAGTTAAACAGCCACTTTACTTTCTGCGGATATAGTTAAGTGTCCCATTTTGTAGTTAAGGAATTAATGTTTGAAAAACCATTCTTTTCTTTTAAATTAATAGTTTTTTTTTTTCGACACGGGTGTGGAAGTTGATTATTTACCTCGCGGTTGAACTGCGCATTTTTTTGCGCTTGGCAATATTTTTTTTTTTTTATATTATCATAATTTTTAATTTTCTTAAGAATTATATCAATTTTATGATACCTGCTTTATGCCAGCGTAAATTTTTTGTCCCACCTGAATGTTAACTGCGCATTGTCCGTTACCTGGGATTTTTTTGTAGTTCGTAGCAGAATCTGCTTATCTAACGCAGTTAATTTCGTGAGATCAGATCTATCCGACCTACTTTTAGAATGAAGAATATTTTACGACAAAAAATTAGTCACCCCCGCAATAATCAGATTAAGAGGAAAACAGTTGGGATACAAAGTTGATTGTGTGACTCTTATAGGTAAAGGTGCGATGTTACTTTGTGGATTACTTCTTGTCGTACTGCTTTGTAAAAGTGAGATTTAAATTCATTAAAATAGTTTCGAATGTAAATAAAAGAGCAACAAATAAATTTCGAGAGAGCAAAACTGTTTAATCCTGTGACAGTCATGAAAATTTCAGTTAATGACATTTGTGAAAGAGCTGCGATCGAAAAGTTATCAATAATTATTAGTTGATTCAATTAATCGATAATCAACGTCTATTTTAAGCATCTAAATGTTTGAAGCGAACAAATTTGCACCAGCGCATCCTTCCCACAGTTCCTTGAACTCAACTTTTTTTCAAACCCTCTTACCAAACGTTAAAACACAACGCGACTCTTCCCCCCCACCCGCCGTCCCTTACACCCTTTACCTTCCAACCGGAAGCGTCAGCTCGTAAAAAAGCCGCGATCGTCGCGCAAAACCGACAGGTGAAAAAAAAAAAGAGGCCCCGCGAACTCCAGGATCATATCATCGATTGCGCCTTCCAGCGAAAAAAGCTCAAAAGAGCGCGTAATAACAATCGGCGCGCGTGCAGGTGGTCAGTCTTGCGCACAGGCGGCGTTACCTGTATATATATATATATAGTGGCGGTGGCCAGTGGCCGCCGCCGCCGGCGATGGGTTCAAAGAACGAGCGGAATCACGGGGTGTAGATCCCGTGTGCGTTCTGTGCCGCCAGCGGCGAAGCCGCAGTCAGTAGAGCAACGCGCGTCGAGCCGCGAGTGTATACCCGCTGGCTTTTTGAGCGGCTGAGTTGAATATAAAAGCGAGTTTTTAAGAGGCAGTTGAGGGAAGCTCGAGGTGGTTTTTTTGGTTTGGACGCGTTCCGTAGCCGGGGGTTGTGATGTGACGCTTCGGGGGATTTGAGCAAGTGCGCCGAGAAATTTGTAAGTATCTTCCTTTGAGTTTGATATTGTTTTGAATAATTTTTGGGTGTAAATTAACGACTTGATTTCAGTTGTAAGAATTGCTGGGAATTGAAATCAAATCGAATTTGTATATGGACTCGCGGAAAAGTTGGGTCGCAGCTTTTACGGTTAACTTTTATGCAAGAAAATTCTCTCTCTCCGCGTAACGCGACTCGCCACAGACGTCTATGTCTATTTTTACGCCGCAGTAAAGCTTTCTTTCCTTCCGCTAAACTCGAGAGAAGTAAAATTTTTAAGTGGGCTGCAGTGCAGCGCACACTGCACGTGCGATAGATTTTAATACTCTTCGCCGTGCAGTCTCGCGAAGAGCTAAATTTTCCCGAAACTCTCCGTCGCGCGTTATCGTTTTCCGGCCGCAGTCGATCGCGCTTTCCTCGACAAATTTATTTCTCTCGGCCTTTATCTTAACGTTCCCAATTTCAATTCTTATTTTGAAACTTTGATTATCAGTACAACTTTTCGTCGACGGACGAAAAAAAAAAATAAAGAAAAAACTATAAAATCCCTCTCTGATCCTACAGCGGCAAAGCCAATCTTCCCACATCGACCCCTCGCCATAGAAGCACCGAGAAAACATGTTGATCAGCGAGTCGAGAGCCGGCACAGATCAGCACTCCGGAGTCATCGTTATTTGAAGAGAGAGGTGTCGCACAGCTGCTCGCGTCGTTTGGCCCGCCGAAGCGATTCGCGGCCCGACACAGAGAGGTAAAAACATTCCTTTTATCCCTCCGGAGAACGTCCGGCTTGAATAATTGAACACGTCGCGTGATGCGCCGCGCCCGACTTTTCGGATATTCCCTCTGCGACGGGCTGATTGAGGGTCCTGCTGCCTCTCGTAAGTTCCTCCGGCGGAACCGAGTCGAGAGGGAGAGAGAGAGAGACTTTCTCCGCCTCTCGCGCGGGAAAGCAAAAGTTTCCGGCGCGGGAAATTTGCGAGCGCGGCGGGTTTTAATTGATTTTAACGCTTGGAGGAGCGCCCGGAATGAAATGTAACGCGGGTTTTGTGCGTCCGCGGATTGTTTGTTTGCGGTACTTAACGGGCGCGAAAGTCGACGTTCCATGCCGGACAAGGTGGACTTTTGGTGGACTTTGACCGAAGATCGAAGCGGCGCGGTTCGTTTAATTTATCGGTGAAAATTCGAGCTATTCGCTGTTCACGAGTGTTTTTTTCTGAATTCGTGTGATTATTTAAGAGTTGATTTAGGAAACGTATAATTTATCCATTAAGACTAAATCCCTGATTTCGTTCCTTCAAATAAAACTCGGATATCAATCTCGATTCCGCTTTGGTATAAATATTAACCTATTTTTGAAATATTATGCTGGTAATCTCCCTCGTAATCCTCCGATAAAATCTCTGGCTCGAAAAGTAAGCCCCCGTCATTAGCCCTTTTATGAAACTTAATCAAACTTCTTATCCGATTTACTTAACATTTTATCACCTTGCAATCGTCATCGCGACAAGAGGGCGCTTTATCCGACCCTCGAACAAAAGCTCCCGACTAAAAGTGTTTTAAATTTCTAGATAAAATTTTAAGTGATTTCTGTGACTCGGATTTATTTACGATTCGGACTCGAGCATCATTAACCTTATTTTCGAAATCCATTTTTCGCGTGCTGCGCCCTTTGGATATATTCGTATAGGAAGATTGGAATAATTTTGCGCCAAAGTGGATGCTTTACGAGTCGGAGCGTCGGTCGACGCGTCGAACGTGCAGGAAGTGAAAATGCCCGATTTAAAACGTAACCAGAGTGATTTTCCGTGTTTCGAAGCTATTCCATTGTTTTTTTTTCTTTCGAGCTCCAGAAATGTTTGACGCATCCTTCTTGCAATCTTCTTTCCTAAATAATGCAAATTTGAAGTTAACTATATAAGCATTTAGAAGCCGATTTAAACTATTTATCAATTTCCATTTACGTATTCGTTCTCCTACACGGAGAAAAATTTTCTAGTAAAAATTACAATAGCACATTTTAATTCGATCGCGGACTGTAAAAATCTAAAAAATTACCATAGTTTCTAGTAAGTCTTACGAGGTCAACGATAAATTTTGTTTAGACGTACTATACGTATATACAAATATAAATCGCACTCGACAATTATTATCCCCGAGCGAAAACTGCGAAAGATTTCAGAGTCGCTCCCGAAGCCGCGATTCGAAAACAAAAAGCCGCCGAGAGCTAAAAAAAAAAGCAGTCGTTCCCCTCACCTGATCTCGACGCCCACAAGTATATACTGTATACGTCGGGTTACGGCGCGCTTTGTCATACCGGCGAGTGCGCTCGGTGCGCTGTGCGTGCGCGTGACACCTGCGGAGAAAACGGCCGGTTCCAGGTCACCGATTTATGTAAATGCACCGGGCCATGACGGCGGAGAGAGAGAGAGAGAGAGAGCGCGGAAAATCAGAGTCCTCCCGCCCCGCCGTCGAGTCATACGCAAGCCGGGGGGGATGGAGTGACGGGACTACCTTTGGAGGGGCTGTTCGCGCCGTACGGTTTCGGAGGGAACGGGACGCTTTGCTTTCGGGAGATTTGACGCGGGAAAGTTTGTTTTTGTAGCAGTGAAATTGGGAGGTACGAAGGGGTTTTAAGTGAGGCTTTTTAAGCGGAATGGCTTGGGATAATAATGGAAAGGTAAACAAATGAAATGCAATTTTGCGGCTACGTATGCAGGATAATGGATATATGCAATACAGAGAGCGTTTTAATGTACGAAAGGATTTTTAATTGGACAGTGGCGAAACGAACATTTTCTGCAAATTACGTTCTGTTTGATGTCTGATAATTGAATTACAATTGAAAATATCGATCGAAAGGGACACATTTACTGTATTTAGAGAATAAATACTACCAGCTCGCTAATGTAGAATCGCTTAAATTCGAAAGGAAAATATACGTTGCGAAATCTAACGAATGAATTATTTATAAAATTTAAATCTGTCAAAAGAAGTGACTCTTAATCACCATTATAAAAACTCGTGAATTCAATCCAATTTCTCTTTCAGAATCCATTGTCAAATATTTCCTTTAACAACTTCCGACGCAAGTTTATTAAGTCAGAACATTACCATTCCACTCGTAAACCTAAATACTTACGTAATAGTATCCCCCAGGAATTCCATTGTTCTAAATATTTCATTGCCACAACAAAAAAAAATCCCCCATTAAAAAAGCTACAAAGTCACGATGCTTTTTTTTTCGCTCCCCGGCAGTATATCACATTAACATTCTTTCAATATTACAAAAATTCACAGCGCCGCGCATTTGCATATATTCAATACTTCGCGTCACGCATTCCTACCTCCCGAAGCTTCCGCGGCGCGAAGCTCGATAATTCGCCGAAGTAATAATACTACAACGATCGTCCGGCACCTCATTAAAAAAAATATAGCCAGGTGAAAAAATTAGTACGGTCCAGTTGCCAAGGCTGCTAAGCTTCATTGTCCCGCTCTCTCGTCCTTTATTGCTCGAAACGCTTCGCCGGCGGCGGCGTGTCCCTTTAATAGAAAAAATAGTACCGAGATATTATCGGTGGATGCGTAATTAAAATCTTTCGCAATTCCAGATCATGTCCCGGATCCTCGTTTCCGGAGCTTTGTGCCTGGGTAAGTGTGTGTGTGTGTGTGTTTTTTTCGCGCTTAATTTCGCTTTGGAATTCGATTAGTCAGCGTTTCTTCTTCTGGTTTTTGGGGCGTTTTCGCAGGGCTCGTTTTCAGCGTGGCGAGCGGACAGAATTGCGGGGAGGATAAGATCAGGAAGTGCATATCCATTGCCGAACCGATGCTGAAGGATCCCCATCTCATTTTTCCGGACAACATGAACGACATAAATAACGTGTGCAGGTGTGTACAGCTGTTTTCGTTGTCGTTCTAAATTGAGTTTATTGCAACGGTTCGAGCCGCAATGAGTTAACATTCTTAAAGTTTTTTTTGCACTGAATTAATTAAAAGTTACTATGCAACGAAAATTTATATATGTTATAAGCTACAATTGCCTTCATAATTACCTTTGACGTATACAATTTGAGCTTTGTAACGAGAAGACCGAAAAAAAAAACTATGTAATTTTCTCAAGTAAATTCTTCAAAGTAAACAATTGCACGCGAGAGATAAATCAGCGCACCGAGAGAAATCAGCAAACGAACACCGACGCCGAGTGGCGCGCGGTAATCATATGGCTTTTCTAAATATCGATTTCATCGGCACAGGACTTGGTCCAATTTCGTGGACTGCATACGTCGATACATAGACAAGTGCTTCACGAAGGTGCGAAAGGATCAATTCAACTCGGCGGTCGAGCCGCCGATCGCGTCGGTCCACCAGATGTGCTCGGTCTCCGACTATCAAGCAGGTGAGAGATTCAAGCTTGTTTCTTACAACCCCGATTTTGATTTAATGCGAATTTAATATGAGTTCAATGAAGCCATTGCGGAGTGGAAACGGGAGGCGGCAAAAGTTGCGAAATCCCCCCCGAACATGCAATTTTGTTTAATTCTATTGTAACGTCAGTCAGGGTCTTGTGTCATAACGAAAGTCCATCGTAACTTCTGAAACACATCTTTTGCTGTCCTGCAATTCGCTGTTACTATTCAGCATTTACTCTTGGCAAATAACGACCACTCCGCCAAAAGATCAGCACTTTTCCCTCCCAAAAAACGGCCTCCAAGACAGAGAGCCCGCAGCTTTTGCAGCCTCCCTCCCCTTCCACCAGGCGGGAATATCAGCTCGAAAATAAAGAGGAACCTCCTCCCCCCTTTGACGCTTGCAGAGTACCTGCAGTACGCGGGCTGCATAAAGGCGACGGTCATCGAGCCGGAACACTGCGGCGGCCATTATTCGGTACTCGTTAGCGAGGTATCGCAGGAGAGCGTGCGCAAGGCGAATCTCTGCTGGTAAGTTCCCCCCGCGGGCAAAACTTTCCTGTCTCTCTCTCTCTTTGCGCGCCGCGCGAGAGATGCGCTTTTAATTGACGCAGCGACGAGCGGATAGCCGACGTTCGACGCGCACACCCGCTTTAATTACCGGCGCGGCTAATTGCCTTCATAACGCTTCGGAAGCTGCCGGGGATTATTATATTGCTCCGTTTCTTTTTTTTTTTTCTTGTCTATTTCGAGTGTTTGTCGGAGGACTCGGAGGCGAAGGAGACGTCGGGCGCGGATAATTATTAAGAAGCTTGCCGGCTTCTCGCGCGGAGTTTCTTCGAGGTACGAGTTCGCTTGTCTTTCCAGGCGACTGAGAAAATTATGAGAGTTTAAATCGACAAGTCGAAGGGAAGATAATTACTTTACATTACCTTGATCCGTCCTTAGAGATTATATTTTATGTTTTTTTAGTATGCGCGGTCATATAAATTTTAAATAAAACGATTTACGAGAATTTTGAGGGGATTGCTATTTTATAGGTGTATAAATAAAATGTTCAGTTTCCGGGTACTGCGTATATAAATTTTATGAGAAAGCACTTACTTTACAGGGCTTTTAGGCCCCAATTTCGTTAAATTTTATTTATTAGTGTTTTTATTGATTAATCAATTACTCTAATATATATATGCTTTTATGAAGCGTGTCGACAGATATAATTAATTCACATTTAATTTAAGGAGCTTTAAATTATTGCATCGTAAAATTAGTTAAAGTTTTATTCTTCCACGAATCGTGTAAAATTTTTTTCAAAAAAAAAAAAAAACTACTTCCTATTCAACACAATTTCAATTCATTCACGATCGGCTCGATCTCGAAACGACAATGCACACCAACTCGAACAAAATCTTAATCCGACTAAATTATGTATTTAGGGCAAATCAAAGAAATTCTCGTCCGCAATAAAGGTCTGTCAGATCTTTTTTTTTTTTTATTCTCGAGAACGAGAAAATGAAGCGATTTCGTGCCGGGAATGCCTTTTTTTTTAAATAGACCGTCAATAAATAAAGAACAGAAAAAAAAACTCTATTTCAGCGCTTATCACAACTTCCGTTCGTGCGTCATAACGAAAACGAGGCTGAGGTGCGACGGCAATCAACCAGAGGGGATCGCCGCGAAATTCTCCCGTCAGGTGCTAGACAAAGCTTTCCGCTTTCTTCAAGACCAGTGCCTTAATTACATGTAAGTATATCGTATATTGCTCATTGTACATTGTATGCATGCGCGTATGCTCGTTAAACGTTTTTACTGCTGTACGAGCAAAAATTCACTCGTCGTTAATGTGAACTATGTAGTTATAAAATTCATCGCAATATTGTCTCTCCCTATCTTCAATCTTCCGTACATAAATTATTCCCTTGTTCATCGAGTCTTAACGTTCAGCCTCTCCCCGTAATATCATTCCCTGCGAATCAGCCCGGCAGTACGAGCGATATTGAATCAAAATAGCTCGAACGAGGCATATATTAACCGAAAATCTCCCCTCGTCCAGCGATTCACGTTTCCGATCCACCGACCCCTCAACGGCGCCACAACAAACCATTTCGCCGCAAACGTCCGCGCGTCGCAAAGGCAAACAGCCCGAAAAAAACGAGCAAATAGCCCCCGCGGCGGCGGGCTCTCGGGAGTGCGACTCCTCGGAGCGTAATAAAGAGGGATCGTTTCATCGGGCGGGCGGGGGGATTTTACAGCGCAGTAAAGTAGCTTCCAAAAGCGCACGTAACAGCACACGCCTTCCTTGCAGCCCCGACGCGGGCAAGTGCGCGGCGATGATGATGGCCGGCGGCAATCAGTCCGGCAGGCTCGGCGAGGGGCGCAGCGTCACCCTCGAGGCGCCCGGCCGCAGCAGCAGCAACCCCAGGAAGTCGCAGCTGCTCGACGTCTACCGGGGGAAGGCCAGCGACGTTTACGACACGGTCACCAACACCGTCCAGTCCACGCTGTTCGAGGCCGCCGGCAGAGGACCCGTCAGCTTTACGACGAGTTAGTATATGCGTGATATACGCTTTTTTTTTTTTTTTTAAAGTGATGAGCGCGAAAGTGAAGGCAGACTATAAATTCGTGGTACGGTTGGCTGAGCCTGATCACGTGGCAGTGTGTTGATTTGAAAAAAAAAAAAAAAACTTTCAGTTGTTTTGGCATTCGTTTTACAATTGCTGTGAATTAAGTATTTATTATAAAAGAAATTTAATACAGTTATTTTCGTACGATTTAATTGAATTTTTATGATAATAATAATAATGTAGAATTATAAAATGAACCCACGCAGATTTATTGCGCTCGTGGCGCGCTAAAGGAGCCCTAATTATTGGAAATAATTAATTCTTTAGCATTCTTTCATTCGAGCGACGAAGTTAAAAAAACCCCAATTCCAAAGCTCATCTCGTTCCTCCGAGCTTCCGAGAGACCAAACGAGTCCCCCGCTAAAAAAAACCTCCACTGCACTTACAGACTTCGACTCCCGAACGAGCGTCGGCTCGCAGGCGGCTGCTGCCGCGGCGGTGACGTCCGGACCGCCCGCGCTGAGCACCCAGCCCCGCCAAACCGCCAAGTCCGGTAAGGTCAATGACGAGAGACCGGAAGACGCGGGGAGCACCAGCCGGAAAGCGGAACCCACGCATTACAGCACCATTGTCGAAAATTCCGGTAGGTATATATACATATACGCAGCGCCGAGAGATCGACGTGTTCCACCTGCGAGGAGGAAAAGAATAGAGGCGCCGGTTTGTGTGTGTGTATATGTACAGCTTTGATGGCTTTCAGTTCCGATCGTGACGCAGCGGCCGTCCAGCTACGGAAGGGGCATCTCGTGGACCGTGCCGTCCAGCACTCCCTCCACCTCGGAGATACCCGACTGGGCGACCAACACCTGGCTCACGCATAGTCAGGTATGACATCGTTTTAGCAAGACGTTTTTTTCCATCGGGGCCCGAATTAATTTTCCAATGAAGTCGAGTATGGAAATTAAACGTTTATTCTTAGCACCACTTTGTTCGCACTAAAACTTTATCCGCGCCTGTCGAAGTAAAATTCCAGTATGTAAAAACACTCCGTCGACGTTACTTTTGAGAGCTACAGAAAGAAAAAAAGGAGCGAAAGTCCTCGGTCACGTCGCGCGTAAAAAGTGCGCGGCGTGAAATTATTATTCCCCCGCTTACCGCCGCGCGTCGTATACTTTTCATCCGGACCGATAAAAAAAAAATCAGCGGCGGCCCTAAAAACCCCGTGTAAAACTCGCCCTTCACAACGGAGCGAGCCCAGCAGTCGAGCAAAAATCAGCGATAAAAATCTCTATACGCCGATAAAACATCCAGAGATCCGTAAAAAGAAACAATAATAAAAATGTCGCTCGCTCGCTCGAGCGTTTGAACGAGTGAAATAAAAACCGCCTCCTTTCCTCTCTCTCTCTCTCTCTGCGTCCACAGGATCTGACGACGGAAGAAATCTATCCGGCCGCCGGAAGCTTCGGCGGAAACAACATCGACGAGCCCAATCAGCAGGGCCTCTCGAGGAACTCGCAATCCAGGAGCGCCGCCGCCGACCCCGCCGCCCTCCTCTACGTCCTTCTGCTCTGCGCCGCCGACGCTTTTCTGCTCCGCTGACGTTACGGGCTGACTCGGATATCGTTCTCCGGAGGATAAAAGAAGACGAGCGCCGCGCTTCGAAGAGTTATTGTCATATTTCTATATATATATATATATATATATATATATATCGGTCGTTTTTTCAATGTATAGTCTATCTGCATGTCGGGGGGGAGTAGATTTTGCCGAGGAGTAGAAAAAAAGGTGGCCTTAAAACTGAGCAACTGAGTATTATTGTACGCGTAGCGAGAAGTTTCGTAGGCGAAGTTCGGTTAATGGACTGGTCGGAGTGTAATATCCGTCCAACTCAATTATTATTGGCTAAATGGCAAACTCTCTAATTTACTTTGAAAACTGCTATTGATCCATATATTCAAAGTTCGTTTGTGCGTACCAGCCGAATTAACGCGTTTTAATTTTATTATTTAACTGCCTGTTTGTTTTAGAATTTGTTTTTTTTTTTGACAGAGTTTTTGTTACAGAGGCTTGAAACATATTATACGTTACAGAAGATATAGCAACTGATTTGTATTCGCAGCATTAATGTACCACTTATTATTAATGTAATATATTTAAATAAAAATACATGAATTACAACTGAATATCCTACATTGTTCAATTAATATCTGCAGTCAAAATTTCGATTGTCGAATCATTTGTACACTGACCAGGAGAGATAGATAGAGAGATAGATCAAATGCTATCGATTAAAAAAAAAGACGTCCAAAAATCTTTATTTGTTCAAAAGTTATAGCAAAATAAAAATTTGTAATAAAAGAAGCTAAAATTACGTAAATGAATTTTTGTGGATTTTTTAATGCTATTTTAATGGTAATTTTTTGTTGGGCCATAACTTTTGACCAAATAAATATTTTTGGATGTCTTTTTTTTTAATCGATAGGATTTGATCTCACCTTTCAAATGCCGGGAGTTAAAATGCTCTGCAATTAACAGTTGAAAAGTTATATGTGATTAAACAAAACTCGATTTTTCTTAGCTTTTCGCTAAAAGAGCTCATAACTTTTAAAAAATCGAGCGTTAGACCGAACGGACGCGGCTTCTTTCATATTTTAACGTTAGAAAACATATCTCAAAGTTTGAACAAAATCCGTGATCCAAACAAGTGATACTCTCCTGGTGAGAAAAAGATTTAGTAAAAATTAATGCCTATTAGAAAAGCCGTCACAGACTGTCAAAACCCAAAAAATTACCATACTTTATAGGAAAATTTACCAAACAGTATAGTAAAATCTCTTACATACATAGGAAAATTTTCCAAAAAGTATAATAAAATTTCTTATAAAGTATATAGTAATTTTTTGGCTTTTGACAGTCTGTGACGGCTTTACTATGGACATGTATGGTAATTTTTACAAGATTATTTGTAATTTTTACTACACTTCTTCTCTCAGTGCAAGTTAACAAAATTCGCGAAAAAGTTCAAACGATTACACGGACACTTACAATTTAAACAAAGATTACCCTCGTAAACATCCAAGTGGAATTTTACAAAATCAATCCACTCGAGTTGACCGCTAATCTACGCAGATATCGCCAATCGCGCGCCGTCTGCACAATCAGTCAGCCGAGCGCCGTCGCCCCGCAAGCAGACAGAAGCAGCAGCAGTTCCATTCAGGCCCAAGACACAGAGTCTTCGGGACAAGGCACACATTCGACATATATCCTGCTAATCGAAGGTAAGCCACCGGAAAAGCTTTGGGAGCTCTCGGACTCGTAAACCAGCCGGAATTCGCGCTGTGTCGTTTGCCGCTTCGCAGCCGAAGAGCCGTTACCGAGGCGAGAATTCGCCGGTAGGCATCGACAATATTTGATCTCGGAGGTATACATAGATAGAGTGCTGCTTTGCTTGCGTGCCGCTCAGCTATACACTGACGGAGTATAGGCTTATGGAGTTCCGCTCAAAGATGCCGCCACTTTTCGCTCTTCCTCGGCTTGCCGTTTCTGCACGGCCTGCCTCCGGTAATAATGTGCAGCTCGTAAATTAGAGGAGAAATTTCGTGTTTTCTCCGCTGCTTTGAATTCACTGAACTAACGACGCGGCTTGTAAGGTTGTAAGCTGCACGTAACAGGCAAGACGAGCTGCTAGTGAAATGGGAGAGATTCGATAACGTAATTAATTATCCGCCTCGTATTATCCATTAGCGACGTTAGAAAGCAGTTTCGGTTGAAGAGCGTTTCGGAGACGGTTGGCGGAGAGAGGATTAGGAGCGAACCGCCGTCTATTAATTGATCTTAGGAATTCCAATCCCAAGAATTATTGATTTCCTGCTTAACGGTTATATATGCCGTACGATTGTACTCTCCTGCCTCGAAATAGGTCTTGGTTATCGAGCGTTTAGTTTCATTTCGAGCTTTCAATTTTAAGGGGTAAGAGGATTTCTGCACCGGACGTGACTTATAATTTAGTCTGCTTGTTTTCAATTTTCAATTTTATCGAATTAAAATAATTTATTTATTTTCGTTGTATAAAAATTTAATTTTTAAATAGCGCTTACATTTTCTACTGAAAAATTTTTAAAATCAAACGAAATATCGAATTGTAAGCTGCTGAATTTTTACAACTTTCCACTATATAGAAGTTCCGCATCAGTTTAAGTTAAAAAAAAAAACGCCTACTCACCGTTCTTAAAATTTTTCATATTACTTCGCCAAACCAAAAGCCATCCAATTTCACGAGCGATTTAAGGAGAGCGCATTAAGCATGCTCCATTTTTCTGAAGCCCGCGGTAAGCGTCATATAAAACGCGCGGCGCGACGCGGCGGCCCGAGAGAGCCCCAGTAATTGTCCGTGACGGATTTACTTTCGGCTTTGAGTGGCTCATCCGCGATTATTTCCGCGGCGGAATTAAGCTACAACCGTAGGCTCTCTGCAATAATGGTAAACGCGACACGGAGGCTTTGCCCCGGGACTAAACAAACGTTCAAACTGGATTAGCCCGAGAGTCCTCGGATGTTCTTTGGATCGACCGCCGCGGCTGCAGGGGCTCTCCGTCCGTCAGATCCCCGCAAAATTACTCACGGACCGCCGCCGCGATTCTCTCGCGCCGAATCGCGCCAGTTTCTGTAATCGGATCATAGTGGGAATCGAAGGTCCGCTTTTTTAACGTCAATTTGTGGGTTTGCTGTCATGTTTGAAATTTTATCTTTTTACTTTTTTAGTGTATATTTGAAAAAAAGAAAGTTGGAGATATTTTTGTCTAGAGCCAATACATATATCGTCGTGAATTTAATTCAACGCAAAATTTAATGATACAATCGATTAGTTTTTCATTGAAAAGTAATTTAGAGAAGCTAAATTACTGAAGTTTCGGTCTAATTCAATTTGCAGTAAACACCTCTTTATTTTAGGTGCCCAACTTTAAAACTATCTTAATTAGTGAATTTGCTAAATCAGCTGTATCCACTTATTCTTCGCAACTAATTTTCATAACGAAGTTTCGCGAGGACCCCAAATTTCTTCTACAAACCGTATATAATACACATCTCTGCCGCGGGCGATTGTTTTTAACGAACGGATTAACAAAAAATATTTACGGCGCTAAATCGAGTTCCGTCTCGACTGTGTCAATATTTTACGTTTACGATCAAGTTCTCTGTTTGCTAGGACGGCTCTAATACGCTTGATACTCGGGTATAACGAAGCAATTACCCCGAACTCTCGATGGATGTATCGAATGCAAGGCATTTCGCTACAGTTGGCAAAGGATTAGTTTTCCGATCATAATTGAGATTCGTAGTTCATGCAAGAATATATTGCCTAATGTAAGTCTCGTGGAAGATATCTACTAGGAGAAAAATATCTGATTAAAAATTAGTACATCTTCTATTAATTAAAGAAAAAACTTATTGATTTTTTGCAAGACTTGTATTTCTTGTGTAAATAATTATATAATATCTTAGTTTACATCTAGTTTTACTATAAGTTTATATAAATTATTTACATTGAAGTACTAAAATTGAAGACTAATAGGGAATACACTACCTTTAGCGGGACAATTTTCTCCGTTTTAACAGTGTTTTTCTAAAAACGAGAAAAAAGTCGATTAAAACATTCGCCGAAGATGAAGCAAACAATCGCACCGATAACACAGTGACGTAACACTCAACTTATCGCGAGAGATGGCTTTAAACAAAATCTGCATTACATCACCTCTCGCAATCGCGCACCGATTTCCATAATAATCTGGCGATAAAAACACTTGCCGTCAGCTTTTCGAAGCTGCCCCGTCACGCTCAATATATATCGCTACCGGTAGCCTGTTGCCGACTTTAAAAATAACCGTTTTTTCCTCTCCCCGTCCAGGATGGCGACCCGATGGGGCATCTGCGGCGCGGGCAAGATCTCGCACGACTTCTGCGCGGCCCTTGGAAGCCTGCCGAGAGCGGAGCACGAGATCGTCGCCGTCGGCGCGCAGGATTTGCAGCGGGCCAAGGATTTCGCCAAGCTACACGGCGCGGGCACCGCCTACGGGAGCTACCAGGAGCTCGCCAATGACAAGAATGTCGGTAAGCCTGCCGACAGCCCCTCTGTCCGCGGGGCGAGAATTTACGAGGCGAAAGGGAGTAGGCCCGCGTTGGAAGATGGAAAAAATTTCGTTTGCGTTGTAAATCAACGTATCGCGGCTGATTGTTTTGAGATGATTTTTTTTTTTAACGCGTGCCTGAAAATGCTACGTTCTCGTGCTTATTTTCTGTGAGGGAAGCTCGTAATCCCTCGCGTGTGCGAGAAAGCATTCCCATTTCCCCATGGTTTTTTTACGGCTTTTTTACTTTTTTATTTTTTTACTTTTTAAAAATAATTTTTAACAAAAATTATTAGAAAATTAAACTCGACGGAATATAAAAATATAATTTTATTATTTATACGTACACAAATGAATAAATGAATAAAAACAAAAAAATGTATCTTGCATATTGTATTCTAAGCACTCGAAAGTACCATTTTCATGCATTTGTTAAAAAAAATATCGTGTGTTACACGCGCGGGAAGCTATTCCACTCGTGTGCAGTTTAACACGCACTCGCCTTTGGCTCGTGCTGCAAACTTCCCACTCGTGGAATAGCCTCCTTCTCGCACTTGTTGCACAATGTACTATTTAAAAATACTATTTAAGTCACCAGTTAATTACATTTACTCCCGAAGGACTAAAAATGAATTTTTCAGCTAAGAAAATCGCTTTGTTTATCGAAGGGAAGAATCATTCGAACTTAAAATCAGCCCCAGTTCAACGAGTCGAAAATTCCGACCCGACAAAGCCTTCCTACCCCGAATAAATCGAAACTCTCCTTTCCTCAGAGGTGGTATACATCGGCACGTTGAACCTCTCTCACCTGGAGCTCGGCAAGATGATGCTGAACGCGGGCAAGCACGTACTGTGCGAGAAGCCGCTGACGATGAATCTCAAGCAGACGAGGGAGCTGATCGAGCACGCCGAGAGGAAGGGTCTCTTCCTCATGGAGGCTATATGGAGCAGGTGCTTCCCCGCTTACGACACCCTACGGCAAGAGCTCGCCAAGGGAACCATCGGCGAGGTCAAGCAAGTCACGACGTCCTTCGGGTTCAAGCTCGACGACGTACTCCGTCTCTGGTAAGATTTATGGTCGCCACCCTGCAACGGAAGTTTAAAGGGGGAGGAGAGCTTTTTTCATCGGTGGACTATTTAATTAGGAATTGGGGCTTGGATAGGAAATTGATGTAACTAGGAGATTCAAGGATTGCTGTATTGTGATCTCGAGTAGTTAAGTGTAAAAGTAAAAAGTGGGAACTTAAATTTTCGTATTAAAAACCTTACTACCATTTAAAAAAAATAGTATACGGGTTTCAGAATAAATTATCAAACATCGAAATAATCAATACTACTTTTCCACCAGTAAAAAGAATCTTGGCGGCGGTACAATCTTAGATCTGGGCGTCTACACCATCCAGTTCGCCAGTCTGATCTACAACCACGACAAGCCGAAGGAGATCAAAGCCGTGGGTCACTTGAACTCCGACGGAGTCGACATCTCCATGTCCGCCTCGTTGCTGTACTCCAACAACCGCACGGCGACGATCCTCACCCAGGGTCTGGTCGAACCGTCCAACACCGGCTACGTCATCGGCACAAAGGGCACCATCGTCCTGCCCAACTTCTGGTGCCCGACCAAAATCATCCTACCCAGCGGCGAGCAAGAGGTGCCTCTGCCGGAGTCCAAGCTCAAGTGCAACTTTGTTAACAGCATGGGCCTCAGGTACGAGGCTATGGAGGTTCGAGAGTGCCTTAAGAAAGGTGAGTGCTTTGGGATGGAAATTAAAACGTTTTTTTTTTGGTGGAAGGGCTTGGAGGCAGACCGGAGTTTCGTTTCAGGGATGCTCGTAAATATGTAGATTTTTCGGAGTTTGATCTTCATTTTTCTGTGCACCAAAGTGATAATTTAATTTATAAAATTTATGCTGAATTTTTGTGCAAGCTCTTAATATCAGAAACTTTTTAACTTTTTGCCTCCCGCGCAAGAGTGTAAAATAAGATTATCCGACCTTTTTTTTTTAATAATCATTTGAAATAAAGAAAGATTAAAAAAACTAAAAATATTAGAGCAGAAAACTATATTAGAGCAGAATGAATTTAAGTTTTCCCGTCGGCCTCCCGAAGCGATCGAGAAGCTAACGTCTCTCTGAATTTCTGCAGGTCTGAAGGAAAGTCCAAAAGTGACTCACGCCCACTCGCTGCATATCGCGGAAATCGAAGACGAATTGCGCCGGCAAGTCGGAGTCGTCTACGACGCAGACAAATGAAGGCCCGCTGATCGATCGACTCTCGCAAGTGGTTACATTGTAAATGAAACTCGCCTCGGGGGCAATTTGCGACACACGAGTATGCCTTTATTGTAATGAACATCCGGAGATATATTAAATTATATTATATACTATGGATAACAACATCGCTCTTAAATACAAATGCTTAAACACTCAATACAAATTACACCATTTTCGTTTGTTTTTTTTAATAATCCGTTTGATGCCGCACTCTGTTATTTTTTTTTTTTATTTTTCGCCACTTCTTCGTGGCTCCGCTGCGTTCGAAGTTTGCTTGGTGTCGTCTCTCGTGAAGCTCAAAATCGTTCAGACGTTCGCCATCGACGTCTCATAACATCCTATTTTTTAACATCCAATTCTGGGTTTAACATTTCTCTCTGAAACAGACGAAATTCGGCGGCTAAGGCAGGAATTTGACGACGGTAAGGGGTCAGGTTGATCGAACTTACGACGCTGAGGAGCGCGCAGCACTTACTGGCCCGGCTGTCCTTGGCGAGATGCTGCCTAATGTACCTGAAGTAAATGTACTCGAGGAGAAGGAGTATCGACGCGATGAGGATCCCGACCATCAGCATTAAGAAAGCACTTAAGAATTGCTCGAGCGCGAGCGGGTCGCTGCTCTTTTGCACCTCCTTGTCGGGCCGGCAGGTGCCCGTCATCCAGTACCTCCGCAGCCTCTCGATTTCACCTGAGGACAGAGCGTTTTGCAAAGAAATTTATTTCTTCGCTCCGCAACAAAACGCCAAGTTAAATTGCGCGAGATTGCATTAAAATTCTTAAATGCGGATGAACTTCTGTATTTGTTAGTGACTAAAAGTAATATTTTAGTAAAATCTGTGATCTGCAATTTTAGTCGCGCTCGCTACTTTTTCGGTAAATATTTCATTCTAAAATTAATACACGTTCTAAAATAATATACGTTAAAAATTCTAAGTAAACAATGAACCTGCTTACCGTTATCTATGTAATCGAGCAGACGCTGGTTAAACATCTTTAGGAATCTCGAATTGCGAGGGAAGGCTAATCCGTATCCCGTCATTGCGTACCACGAGCCCACCGTTAACAAACGGCAGTCCTCGTCCTGGGTCACCAAGTAATCCAGCACCGTGCCGTCGTAAATGAAAGCGTCCAAATCCCTGAAAGAACACACACGAGTTATTTAGTGTATTTACTCGGGGCCTCTATTTTTCTGCATTAACCGACGGAGCGCCATCATTTTTATACGTTTATTACGGGCTCGGCGCAGAGCAGTACGGAGCAAGACTGTTTTTACGAGGTAAGGGATTTGAAAGGGGACATTAGTCCACTTGATGTCCGTTATGTCGGGGGGGATTCTAAAGGAATTCTTGAAAAAGTCGTGCAAGTGGCAGGTACGGTTATTCAGCGTAGCCGCGGTATTTACGGCCTTGAATTCCGTTAATTAAACTTTGTTTTTAATTAAATTTAAAATGTATTTCCAATGGAGAAATTTGAAAAATTCAATCGAAACGTTGTTAATCGATATATTTCGGTTACACGGGTGGCAACGCTTTTTGGAGGTAAAATTAAAAAGAAACGAAAATAAAGCATTGAAAAGTTTTTAATTAACGAACGAGCAACATACAAGGAAAAATAGAAAGGAATTTTTTTCCAGCTTTTGGTAATGTTAGTTCAAGAAATCTGTCAGGAGCTGTGTAACTATGTGGCGAGGGTTCGAGAAAGATAACATCTTTCTTCCTTTATTTTCTTTTAATTTTGAATTACTTGTTAGTTCAATAAATTTTACGGTAAGCGACAACAGATTTTTCTAACGTTATTTTTATCCGAAAGAGAGATCGATAAAGTATTGTCGATTCAAAGAAAATAGTCACGTTTTTAGCGAAGAGCGAGTTAAATGTACAATGCCGAGAAATATATCAATCAAAACAGTTATTTACATTTCACAAGCAGTTAAATTCGTTCGTGCATCCTTTGTAAAAATAATACATTTTAGTTTTTTTTTTCATTTGACGCAAATAGAGTTATATATCTCGCTCGTCCAAAGGGTTCATGAACTAAAATAAACGCGCCTGCTTTCCTGTCAATTTAATCTTCTCGAAAACTTGTTTTCCCCACAATTTTCCAGTCCGCTAAACTTTCGCTTTAAATTCAAAATACACCGAATCGCTCGCATTTCGCGAATCAAAAACTCGCGAGTTTTAACTCCTCGTTCAGAAACAAAGTAAACCAGACATTATTACGGTATACTACGTAAATCCTCATTCCCCCCGCGGCCACCGTGAAACCCCCTTTAAATTTCCAAGTCGCTCCCTCGCTCAACGTTTTAAAGGTCCCCCCTGCCTTCTCTCGACGAATTATTAACCAAAAATTCCCCGAGAACCAGCCGAGTTCGTCGTCGTTCCTAATTAACTCTCGGCATAAAACTCGGCTCACCCGTTGATGACGGACTCGATGCCGTCGGCGACGCTGTTCTTGTTGTAGTTGCGCATGTACGCGTACATCTCCTTGAAGTACTTGGAGAGGGTGCGGTCGGTGTGGGTCCAGGGGACGGTGCCGAACTTGATCATCGGCTTGTGGGAGGTGGGCCTGGCCAGCCGGTGGTCGTCCACCCCGCTGAAGTCGAAGAACTCCTCCCGCGTGATCATGAAGGCGGCCAGGTTAGCCGTGTAGATGGCAAGGAAGACCACCGCGAACATCGCCCACACGTTCGTCATGAATCTGGAAAGGCAGGACGGGGGAGAGAGGCGGATGCGTTTGATGTTAGAATTTTTCGACTCGACCATGAATATATTGTATTGCGAGGGTAAGAGATGTAATAATAATATTGTTTTTCCTGCATTTTTCGAAATATCATTTTGTATGTGTATCCGTACTGTTATTGATTTTTTTGAAAGTGAAATATAATCTAGAGCATCGAAAAATAAAAGACGTATTTTTTTTAAGCGGCCCAAAAACAGTTTTAAAGGGTAAAAATAACCCCTGAAGTTCACCCTCGAGACTCATTTTTTTTAATACTTCAAAAACTAATTTGAATATTACCATAATTCCAACGCCAAATCGTTTGTCTTAAGGAAGCGCATCCACGAGCATTATTTTTACTTTGAGGGGTTGCATCCCCTAATTTCGGTATTGGAAACTTGTTGAAAAATTCGATTTTTTGCTTTTATAAAAAATTGAAGGGTGCAACCCCTCAAGATAAAAATAATGTTCATAAATGTGCTTCCATATGACAAATGATTTGGCGTTGAAATTACGTCAATATTCAAATTAGTTTTCGAAGCATTGAAACAAAATGATTTTCAAGGGTGAACTTCAGGGGTTATTTTCAGCCCTTAAAACAGTTCTTGGGCCGACGAAAAATTTTTTTTTCGATGCTCTACATTATATTTCAGTTTCAAGAAAAGGTTCCTTGTAAATTTGCCGTACGTTATAATTATCCGAAACTCATTACAGAATTTCCTACGTAATTTCGCAATGTAAATTATCGAGCATGAAACCGCAAGCTCCGCTCCCCAATTGCGACATACTAATTTCGTCAAGTACACCAAGCTCATTAAGAATTCACAATTGTAACGCACAATAGAATATCCAAAGCCACCAAGAGCACGCGATAATTGACGTCTTCATTCGCGGCTCGAGCCTCGCAAAATAAAATCTGCAGCGCCGCGCGCGCTTTATCGCGACATTTGACATTAAAAATGGAACGCAAGAACGTCCGAAAACAGGTGGCCCATAATCGTTCGAGCTCTCTCGAGTCAAAGGCCGAGAAGCCGAGGAGCGCCGCCTTCTTTCTCGAATAATTTCAGGTTGATCTTTCAGCTTTACTTAGGACATTGTACATCGTCTAATAAGTTGACTGAACAAATTTGACTTTCTAATTGGAGCCGGACTCCGGCGACGTATACCTTCCGGGATATCTCGCCGCAGTTTCCGATTTAGGGTCACTGATAATTTCCGCCCCCGAGATAAAGCTTACAACCGCTGGCTTCTGTGAGTTGCGCGGTCCAAATTTTCATTTACAAGAGCAAACCGGTTTGTTAGCGCGACCAAACACGCAGGCTCGGCCCGTTAAATTGATTACTTTTCAAAAAGTTTTCCAATCTACCGTTCTCGAAATTTAGTCAAACATTGCTTTAAATCCGATCGGCGAGCCGTTCAATGTTTCAAACGAAAAACCAATAAATATATATACACGATTCAAATTCGAGGGCAGCGGCTCGCGAGCCTTTTGAAAAGTAATCAATGCAGCCACGCGCCGTCCTCGAAATTTGCGAAAACGCCAAGAAACGGCCGCGTGCAGGCTCGAAAAGCAGGTCGCCAGCTGCCGACGTAAAAGAGTCCCCCCCGACGAGTGTCGGCGCGCGTTTGCATAATACGCACGGTAGGAGGGTCCCCATACCTCGCCGTAAATCCTCGGGGCGAGTCGACGTGAACGGCGGCCTGGAAGAGCACCGCCCAGACCAGCCAGTAGACGCGGCAGAGGGAGAAGCGGTGCCTCGTCGGCGCTTTGGCTGCCGGCCGCGCCGCCGCCACCGCCGCCACCGCCGCTCTCCTCCTGTTCCGGAGCTGCTGCTGCTGGTGCCGTAGCCTGCGCTCCTGCTGCTGCAGAGTCTGCAAATTAATCTTCGTTCTTCAAGCCTGCGACGATCGAGCCTCGGATTTATAGAGGGGCCTTTGATTTATCCTCCGCCCGGGGGGAGGGGGGAGGTTTTATTCCCGTTCCAGGAGAGGCCAGTATTGTCACCGCGGACTAATTAAAGGCCGACGGTTTTACGGCCTTTGTGCGGAAGCGCGGGAAAGTTCACTGCGCTGCGCTTCATTATTTGCTCGGGTTTTCAGATTTAGGAGGACTCGGCTGCGGAAGGGACACTTTGAATGCGACCGAAATTTTGCGTCCGTTATAGTGTTGTTCGCCGTGCTTTTTACGAATGCTTATATAAAAAACGTTGATTGGGGTTAAGTTACGTACTTAGAAATTCGCGCGGATCGATTGAAAAAGTCTTTCCATTATTCTGGATGCCCAGTTTTACATAATAACGCTAATTTAAAGTCAGATCTGCCGTTTTAAATTGAAATTTTTCCGTACGGCGAACGCGCTCGAATATCGCCCGTATCGAATGTCGGCCATTTGAATTTTAGATATCGGAGTCGAACGCGAGGCGCAAAGGGACTCGGGGAGAAAATTTGTTTCAGCTATTTATCCCGCTGCACACGGCGAGGATCAATTCGCGCATAGAAATCTTTCCGTTATAAGATTCCTCGCCGTCTGTCTGTAAACAAGGAATGCTATATCGTTCACATTCTTATTCTTATTTATATTGGTTTACAATTCGCTGTGCTCGGGGAATCTGTTTTATTGAATTCTGATAAGAACCCCTTTCTTTTTTTTTCCTTCGACGATATATATTTCTGCAAAATGGAGTTTGAAACTTTGTCGAGATAAGACTCCACTTTTCGCGAGGATTTTTAAAACGCTTAAACTTCGCCGGGATTGAAAATAAACTTTTTATTATACGTTTGTTCTACGGGAGGGCTAACTTTTCTACATCGGAATTCCGGGGGAATTTCATCCGGCACAGCAACGATTTCTCTAAACACTCCGCAGCGATTAATTAATTTTTAAACTCTCTTTCGCTGTAAACTTACAATAAACAATTCAAGACACTCATAACTACTATAACGCTCTAAGAACATTCCACTAAAGGCGGCGCTAAATATATGCAAAAACTGGAGCGCAGTGCAAACAAAAGCCGCGGGGCGAGAGAAACTTTACCTCAAGACATTCGGCAGCCCCGCGTGAAAGACACCGGCAAACAAACGTGCAGCCTTAAAACGGAAAAGCACACCCGCCGCCCCTGGCGGCGGGGACACAACTCGACGGGGCCGCCTTGTAGCTCGGCTCGCTGAGAGCCTCGGCGGCGCTTCGAGTTGTTTAATGGCGCGCTAAGCTACGAGCGAAATAAACGCAGCCGGGCGGACGTTAAATCGCGAGAAGAATCGGGCTTCGCTCGGCGATGTGGGTCGTCGGGCCGCGCGCCGGGAATTCGGAATTAGAGGAGCTGCGTTTATATTGGCAAGGATTTTTTTGACGTGTGTGTGCGTCGAGGCGTTTTTTTTTTTTATGCCGGAGTGCGCCCGAGCAAATGATCAATGGCGTACTTGAGAATGAAAATCATGCAAAGATTCGATCTTGAGGTCGAAAGTATTGGGGAAAAAGTGGTGGGTTTGAACGAGAACGGGTTCGCGGAAGCAATATATTATACGTTTGATTACAGCTAATGGATTAAAAGCTTTTACGAATCGTAAAGATCGCTGAATATATTCGTTGAATAAAATTATAAACGATTGTAAAATATTAAATTTATTTGAATTTAACGCAAATATTTAATGCTTTGGTAAATTGCGAAAGCGTCCATTGAAAACTTCGATATTTTAATGAATAAACAGCATTCAATTTCGAGCAGATTTACTTTTCAACGGAGATTATGAAAATAAATTTTTTATTCGGTTTTCAGTGATTACTTTAAACAGCTACTTGATAAATTAAATTTTTAATAAACTTGTACACAAAAATATCTTTCGCAAAGTAACACATTTCTACAAATTCTCAGGATTCGCACACCAATTTAAAGGTCGAAAGCAAGTATTATACACTTTTCGGGCGGAAGCCTCTCGGCGAGTGTTAAAACAAAAAAAAAAAGTACCAGCCTCAAACAGTGCAAAAAAAAATTAACAGAACGAGACACAGAAACATAAAACGAGAAAACACAGAGAGATAAAAAAGACAGTTCGGGGGTTATATAATATGTTAAAAAAAAAGGGAAAGGAAACAAAAGAGAGAAGAGAGAAGAGAGAATGCGGAATGAAAAGATACCGGCTTTCGGCTCGAGCCCGTGAGATATTCGGTAATGCCGAAACCAGTTGGCGAGAGCCACTCGAAGAGGAAAATCATGAAGGTAGCCGAGTGTATAGCCACAAAGCCAACGAGCATCCACGAAGCTGTGTCGAACGGCTCTGAAAAGACAAACAGTTACGAGACGCCGCTGTTACCATCACTCGGACAGACTTCGACTCAGCCCCCCCCCCCCTTCCCACCCCATACCTCTAAGTGCGCTAAATGCATATTACTCGATCCTTTTATTTGACAGTTTAATCAGCGCCCCGTTCCTCGAGCTCGCGCGGAAACTTGCGAAGAATTCAGACCTCCCCCCGAGTTCGCAGTCGCGGAACTTTACCGCCCCCCTCCGCTTGCGGGGCGGGGGAGACTTTACTTTTGAGTCGTTCGCTCTCCTTTCGACGAGAAAATTCTCCGAGTTTCATTGCGAGTTCGATGCCGCAGCGATCGTCGACGCGGAAGAGGCCGCCGCCGAGCTCCGCGATAACGAGGAATTAAAGGTTTTGACATTGTTTTCGAAGGAGTTTCGCTTCGCTCTCCCGAAATTTCGATGCGGTTATTCGCGAAGCCGTCGGAATTTTAAAATTATCAGCTTGTACTACCGTCTCGCGCTTTCGTTCTTAATAATCTGCTTGGGAAATGTGTGATTAATTTAAAAAGAGAAGTTTAGCAGATGCTCTCCCGAGCAGTAAATCCTCCAAAGGCGTTAAAGCTCAGCGGCAAAAAGGAGCGAAAAACGTTTCCATTAGTCGAAAATACCGCGGATTCTCCCGAGCGAATCTCCGCGAGCTCGAGGAAGGCGCTCCATTTTTTTTTTTTTTTTTTTAAAGATAGATATAAATACTAGAGCATACTCTCGGATGTTTAAAAGTTCATTTTAATCAATGATTTAAGTATGTATAAACTAAATAAATACTCAATTAGTACCAAAAAGTAGAGACTATATATATTCGTCAAAAATGCATATATAAAAGATAGATGCAGAGTCAAGTCTTAGTGTCTATAGGTGGATTACTTCGTCGTCGGAGGCGCACGTCGGACTAACCCAAAAAGGCCGTAGGCGAGATGATTCCCGTCCGCTTGGCGACGACGATGGCGGTGCCCGTCTCCATGAACGGCACCGTAAAGTCCACCACCGCCTCCCGCTCCGAGTTAATCTTCAGCGACGTCATCACCATGTCCGTCTTTCGGTTCACCAGCTCCGCTATCAGTCCGTTCCATTTGCCGTTCTGCAATCAGATGGAAAAAAAAACACTTTTCGACCGGCCCCTTTTTTTTTATCTCGACTGTCCTTTGGTTTGTTTGTTTTTTTGTCTTTTGCCGAGGAGAGAGAGAGAATTGGCCGACGTTTTTTTTTGGCTTTGACGCATTGCGCGCTTAGGCTGAAATATTCGGTGGAGTTTAGATAAATTGGCTTCGGGGTCTGTTTTTTTTCGGGGATAGAATTTTTTTTTAAGTTATCATACTAAAACTTTTAGACGATTTATAGAAGATGCAAAATCACTAGTTTAAGAGACTGGATTCGATAAGCTTTTGTGCATAATTTGTGAAAATATTATCCGTTAAAAACTCGTTTTTTTTTTTTTTTGGATGCAGAGATTCTGCAAAGAAAAGTAGTCTGCTTAAGCTTCTCTATGTTTCAGGATTTCAGGATTTAAACCGTAATATATCAAAAACTTATAAAAATGACATATGCCCTTATTTCGTGCGACCACATAAATAAGAATTCTGAAATTTATGCAGCTTGGCAGGAATCTTCAGTTTGCTATTTTTAGCTTTTTCTGTTTTGTAAAGAACTTTTCAAATATTCTACATTAAGATAATTATCTGAAGGGGATATGTAATATTTATAAACTAATTGCATTAAAGTTTCGAAATTGGATGATTGTTAATTAACTAAACGATACTACAAACAAAACGCAGTTTGCACGAAATGTTCATTTCGCTACTGCCCATTTATTAAAAATCCTTTCATACATTAAAACACTCTTCTGGCATACCCATTATCTTATGAATTCAAAGCCGTCAAAAGTGTTTGCTTTGACATTATTATCCTAAGCCTATTCGATCTTTAAGTCAACTTTCGCCGACACCTCGCCGTCGCTAGGCGACCACAAAAACCCGCAATTAGACTAGCCAAAGGAGCTTACATACCGCAAGCTGTCATTCTGATTATTGAAACTACAGTTGTAAGTCTAACATTCAAACTTTCTTTTCCTTTACTATATAAATTTTAAACTATGAAATATGTCCCTTTTAGGGACTATCAAGAACCTCATTTTTGATCACAAAAGATTACCTACATAAACTTGGCCAAAACTATTCCTTCTGGTTTTCCAGGAATATTCTGTAACACCGTCCGAGTCCTGGTTTGGCAGAAATCTTGAGTTTGCTATTTTGAACTTTTTCTGTTTTGTAAAGAACTTTTCAAATGTTTTACATTACGGTAATTTTCTGAAGAGATGCGTAATATTTATAATATTGGATAATTGTTAATTAACTACACATATTACGTATATACTAAGAATTAATTAATTATTTAATTTAAATTTTCATCCGCAAAATAATAACATTTGGTTATGATGATGTAACCCTGGAATGATTTGAATTTCGTAATATCCGAGTGCAACTGACGACAAAAATGAAGGATTACGAATCGTACGTGAATTCCTTGCTGTAATTTAGAGAATGTAAATTTAGAAATGTAAGCTTTAGCAAACAAAGTTGAAATACGTTCCCGATTTACATTTCCTCAGAAAATGGAAATGTTTCAAAAAATTTTTACAAGGCAAGCAAAATACATAAAGTATACAAAATTTATGAATTTTGTACAAATTTAAAATATAAATTTCACAACGAAAAAGTAAATTTAGAATTAAAACAATCTCTTTAGCGAAGAAACTGAAAAAACTTTATGAAAAGACGTGACGAAAAGGTCTGACTAAACGTGTCGTATACTACTAAGATGCAGCTTTCCGCGGATGCATTATCTACGTGACTTTAAATTACGGTCGCACTTTCTGTATTTTAGGACGTACATAATAAGACATTTGCAATATTTTCTCTTTTTGAAAAACCTAACTAAATTATCTAGCGGTGTTATTATTAATATGTCGATTGTTTTGCGTGGTTTGGCGAACAGGCTAGAAGTGGACAAATTTTCTAGCGGAGACGCAGTATTATTATTTTCTAGGTCAGATTTTAATGCAATTTTTTTTACATCACTCAAAAAAAAAAAGGTTTTTTTACGACGTGGTCTTAATGAACTTTATTGCATTTTTTTAACGTTAAAGTCCTTTTCACGTTGCGCGAAATTTATTTTCATAAATTTATTCGAGCTCTTTGGGCGGGATAAAGGCTGCCAAACTAATTCTCATAATTGTGAGTAATAAATATATTTTTATCGCTCGAGCTTACGCATGAAATTTCGGAAATAAAGCATAAATTCCGACTTTTGTTGAGTTTCGGCAGCGCCGTAAATAATAACTGTTACTACTTCGCTTTATAACTCTATTATTACGCTTCGTCAGAATTTATTGAACGGTATTCAATATCATAGCGAATAATGCATTTGGTAATTTCTATTATCATTGTAATAGTAATGTAAATAAGTAATAAACTTCAAGTGTACAATAGCATTGTATAAATATACAAGCGATGATTATAATGAAGTCCATCAGCGTAAAAGCATACTGATTATATGTTATAAAAGTATTGGGTTACGCGTTGAGGCGATGTTATAATTTTCTTCATAAAACAGAAAGGACGTTGTTACGTTGATCTTTTTTTTTTTGAAAAATAATTAATTGTATGACATTGTTTCAAGGAAAATAAGAAGATTGAAACTTGTATTTAGACTGATATTAATTACGGCGATGAACACCGCTGCAAGCAAGAAAGATTAATAATCATTCTCAATTTATTTCACGATACGACCATCAAGCCGAAAGGAGTAATAAATATGAAAATATAATTAAATCACAGCGTCTTTTTTTTACAGCAAACAATCATGTCGCTTGCTAATAAATCATTATAGTTCAGTTAAAAATACAATTTGATTTCGTTGGAGCAAAATAAGTTTTTTCGAAATTAACTCGCTTACGTATTAATCAAGTCGAGAAACAAAAGTCATTTTAATTCAATACCCTGAACTTCACAATAATACTCGGAACTTCACCGAGTTTAATTCTCCGCTGCAACTCGGAAGAATTTCATTTCCCTCGCTTACTTGGTTGCGAAACTCCCAACAATCAAATCACCGCTGGAAAAATTGACACTTACCCGCGGGAAAAGCGCCGCCGCGCAGTGTGAACCGTCGAATAAAGCAGGTGCTTGAAAGCCGCGCGGAATGTCTCGCGGTCCTTAAAAAAAATCTATCAAAAGGTTTTTGCGGCCACCGCGTTCCTCCGTTGTATTTCGCTTCCCGCCGCTTATCCGAGGCTCGTCGTCGAAGATAAATCTCCGGCATTAAAAAGGGCGCGGCGTTCGGTTTTATTCGTATGAACGCGCCGTTCGACGAGCCGTTTCATATAAATATCGCCGAGCGTTTTTCGAATTTACGAAGCGGCGCTGGAGTATATTAAGTCTCGCGGAGGGGTCGTTAAGAAATGCACGAGTGTGTAATTGTGTTTAACGCGGACGGCGTAAAGTTCGGTGTCGCGGCGTTCGGGGTGAACTTACTCGGGGCGGAATTAAGCGCAAAACGTGCGGCTGAAATTGCGCATGTGTGCCTTCGCGGACTTTTGTTAATTAAAATATGCTTTTGTTAATTAAAATATTTTAAAATCGGAGGGAAAGACGTGGAACGGCTAAACGTGGGGGATATTAACTTTTTAATTACATTTTGCCTCTGATGTATTGTAATTGTACAATACTTGCTTTTTAAATGCCCTTCTTACAAATGAATGCGGAATATCTATTTACGGGTAATAAATTTTCTAAATCATGTACGAATTCGACCTAAAAGCAGTGACAGTTCAATAAAACAATAATAAATTTAAATACCATACCAGATATGGAATAGATATATATATATAGATGCAATTAGAGATGAACGTGAAGCCCAAAACTATAGACTGAAGGTATTACATTAGTAATTATTAGGATAAGGATTATAAAGTTTTGAATGCTTAATACATATGGACATATCCATTAAACCTTTAATTTTTTGATGACTTGGAGTTTTTTCTGTGAGAATGCGTTTGCAAGCTTTTATCGACTGCGCTTTTCTTTAGAATATCTATAATTATAGAAAACTCGTTGAAAAATATTTATCTCATTTATACGGGACAACCCTGCAGAAGAGTATAAAACGTAAAAAAATGCATTAATTCGACATTTTCGATTGCGAAAAAAAATTTTTATTGACTTTTTGAGCATTCAAAATGCCCATTTGAAAAAATTACGGTAGTATCTTATTATTAGTAACTATATTGTTTCCAAATATCGAAGGTGTGCCACTCATAGTTTTTCCTCAAAAAAATAAAAAAATTGTGTCTCGATTTTATGAATCTTATAAGATAAAAAATTTAATAAAATTTAAATTAAATTAAATTATTATTTAATTATTAAATTATTATTAATTATCATTAATTATTATTAAATTAAATTAAATTTATAAATTAAAAATTTTTAAATTTTTGGTATATTCGTGCTTAAAACTTTCTGAGCATTTTTGCCTATAAAAGGCGCCGAATCGAGGCTCTAAAAAATCTTCCTGACGGAATCCGCGGCGTGATGGTCTTTCCATCCGCACCAGATAGTAATTGATAATAAAAATGGTCAATGATCTCTTATCCAAATGCTTTCAGATGTAATGGAAAAACATTTGTTTTAACATTTGTTGGTGTGCTACGGTCGGCGCAAGTTCACTTGCGAGATATAACCCCAAGGATGAGAAATGTAGCCAAATCGGCAGAATGTATGTTCCGTGGCGGTGATAGCGGGGAGATTAGGCAACGTCGTAGGAGCCAAATAATTAGACTGAACAAATCTCATAATTTTTAGGGAGTTTCTAAATTTAATTTAAAAACGTAATTAATAACAGTTTATATCTTTTATTCATTTATTCAATTGAGTGCAAACAAAAATATTTATTTATGTCATATAATTTCCAAAGATAATTTAGTGTAAATTATAAGAAATTGTAATTTAGAAAAATTTTATTTAAAAAATATTATTAAATTTTTATAAAGCACGTCATTTGCCAGTCCATTAATGAAAGTATTTTTTACTATAAGTTTAGGATTAGTATTAAAAATATAATGTAAATATATTGAAAAAACTGTTATTTAAATTTTAATGTTTTAAATATTTATTCACAATTATAAACAAACATTGAAAGTTATGCTCTCTTAATTTAATTTTAATTTTTAGACCATATAACGTACGTGTACTTTTATTTCAAGCATGCAATATTATAAGCAAAAGAAGTAGTCTCTGAGTGATCTTGATTGAAAAGAACCATCAAACAATAAAGAAAAGGATTTAGCTTGTTATTTTTTTTCATTGAAATAATTAAATAAATACACCGTTCAAGAATATTATACATTTTATCTTGTATTTGTATTCTTTATTAAAAACTTTAGAAATTAAAATAAAACAACATCTATTGTTTTATTAAAAAGATGTAAATAAAAATGAAATTAATTTCTTTTGTAATAAACATTAACAAATTTTATTAACTATAGCAAAATCCAATTACGCTTCGAGAATACTATTTCGTTTTTCAGGAATATAATTTCTCACTACAATTTAATTTTAATTCATTTAAATAATAATTATATCAGTTTTTAAAGCAAAGAGAGTTCTTTTTCTTTTTTAATTTAATAATTTGATCTTAACTTAAGTTTACAAATTTCAAATGCTGTTATCCTATAAGGATCAAGGCTCCATAGCTTTGATAACGTTGCCGAAGTTATCGCCTCACTATCGCCGCCACGAAACGTACATTCTGCCGATTCGGCTACATTTCTCATCCCTGAATAGCCCGCTATACACGGAAACACGGGCTTATACTCGCATTGACATTAAATCGGACAAAAAGCATTTTAAAGAGCATAAAAATACCAAAAAGAAAAAATTACTTTAATTATTGTAGTACTTTTGTTTTTAACCAAAACGTCTTTTTATTAAAAAAGCTTATCACTCTCAAATTAAATTAACTGCTCTCAAAATTTTTTTGTTAATTTAGAATATAAATACTAAATAGTTATAATCTGTAAAAATTTCTAGCCATTTTGTCAAATAGTTTTTGAGTAAAAAACTGATAATTGAAAAAAATGCTTTTTCTATGTCCAATGATTACGTCAAAGTATAAATATTAAAACTTCACGTTTTAGAGTGCATCAAAAACTGTCGTAAGTGTCCTAATTAAGCAGCCATTTATCTTAGCCAACTCCCAACCTTTCAAAAAAAAAAAACTAAAAAACTTGCCGGCAGGCATGACTAACGACAGCGGCATTCGCTCCAAAAGCAAAGTTTCGCTAGATAGGCGGGCTAATCGCAGGAGCAGCGCTCGCGCCATTGACTATCAGACAGGCACTCACCTCAAGGGTCCCCCACTTGCCGTCCTCGACCCTGACGAGCTCGTAAGTGAATTGCATCTCTTCGGAGAACTTCTGCAGCAGGTCGATGCAGAAGCCGTAGCAGCAGTGGAAGGTGCTGCTGTTGCTGTTGCGCTGCTGCTGTTGCTGTTGCTGCTGCGGTTGCTGCTGCTGCTGCTGCTGCTGCAGTTGCGAGCTGCCCGACTGCGGATCCACCGGCGACCTGCGACCGTCACGTCCTCCCCGTTACGGGACTTTGCTTCCGAGCTTTAAAGCTTTGAGGCGCTCGCCGTGGATTTCGAGACCGACTGAGTGCCTTTTTGCCGAGGCATTGGAAAGGAAATGCCAGCTGGAGATGGAGTTTGCTCGAGTTTGCTGGACGAGGGTTAAGGGATTTTGTGGGGTAAGGAAATGCGCGTTTCTGGTTTCTAACAAATAAAGCTTTTCCGAGCGATGGTCTAGACGTTTAATGCATTTTCGAAACAAAAACCGGAGCTATTTTCATTTACGATACTATAAGATGCTTTAATTTGAATTAAAAATCTTATGCCGCACTTTGTAACACTTATAAAACTGTCACTTGCAGAAAGCAGTTTCTTTATACTTGACTGTATACTAAAACGTTAAAATTGTGCTCCTTTAATGGCGCGAGCTTTAATATAATAATTAACCCAAAGCAGATAATGCTTTCGCTTTAGTAAGCTTCAAAATTACATTATTTAATCGTAGAATAAAACTGATAATAAACTATCGGTCAAACCCCAAACCCCCCCCCCTCCCCCCAAAATCGTCGCTAAATCGTAAAACTTTCCAAAATTCTAAGTCCCCCGCAAAAGCCGTCCCGAGAAAATACAGAAATTTCCCCCCTTTAAACGGCCGAATCCGCCTAAATCTCCCTCGTCACGCTCTCGACTCGTAAAAATTCCTTACTCCGGGCTGTCGGGATCCTTGGCGACGCGGCATAGGACGCCCCGCTCCATGAGGCACTTGCCGGTGACGGGATCCGGCGGCGCCAAGTTGATGTACGGCGGCTCCTCGAGGAAGCTGATCTTCACGTGAAACTTCTCGGGCATGCCGCGCGGCGGCGTGTGAGTGTTGCCCGGCCAGACGATGTCCTTGATGTCCAGGCCGTCCCGCTCCCAGGACTTCCACGTGCCGATCTGAATTGGAAGAGCAAAAGAGGAGTCGGACTCGAGGGATGAACCCGATAGAGCTCGGAGCCCCTCCCGCGGGGGCTGTTTTTTCGATTGGAGCCGATTGGCTTGTTAGGAGTTTATGGGTAGGAGTGTTTACGTGCTGCGATATCCGCTCGTTTCGGCTGTTATGGGGATTTAAATCGGCTGGATTTGGGAGGAACGTTGCCGCGGCAGCTCGGAGAATCGACGATGTTTGCGGTTGAAAAAAGGTTTGTTAAACGAGAATTCGGGTGGCTTCGGAAGAAAAACACGATGTTTTTAGTTTAACTTTTACCGCGAGCTTCAATTGTCATTTACGCCGAAAGTTATCGCAGATCCTGTAGTTTTCCACCGAAAAAGCTCGTAAAGCAAAACAACGTTTTCCTTAAACGAGAAAGACGACAATAAATTTTTTAGCCCGGGGATAGCTCCGTGGCAAATTTGCATAAAGTATTCGCGACAAGGGGCGAAATCTACAGCCTCCCCGACAAAAAAAAAAAAAGAGACCGCGTGTCTCCTCGTCAAAACTTCCGCGATCACCCGAGGGATTACGGATATCCGCATGCATATGCATAACGCGGCGATTGCACGGGGCAGACACACAAGTCGCGGCTCGAAAACTCGAAATAAAAAGCTCTCTGCCCGCACTTATCGAAAGCTCGAGCGGAGCTACTAATCGGATGCAGCTCGTTGACTCGCTCGTTGTAAACGGGATAAAAAGGGGGACGGATTAGCTCTCGAAGGGTGGAGACGGTGGAAAAGTCGATTACCTCCTCCCAGACTAATTGCATGCTTGCGCCCGGCCGTAAATTCATGATCTTCAGCTCGGCGGACTTTAAGACGCCGTCCTGCGTGAACTCGACCGGCGGCTTCCCGGACTCCATTTCCACCGACACGTTCTTCAGGTACCTGGACAACAGAGTTGAGAAGGCGACGTTTTTAGGGGTGGGGTTTTATTATTTTATGCTAATTATGAATTATTGTGTAAAGGAAATTAGTATTTCTTTATTTATATTAATGAAGAATTAATTTAAATTTAAATTAATTAATTAATTAATTAATTTTATTTTATTTAAATTTAAATAATAAACTTATTAATTTTGAAAATAAAATCTGAATTCTCCAATATTTCAATTTTTTGAAAGTTAAATTAAATCAGTATTTAAAAAGCAATGTACAATTATTGAGCTGTAACAATTAAAATGTTTGTCCACTTGACAATTTTGAAAGCTGAACTTTGTCTTACACGCGACTTATTCATTTGTCTTATCCAGGATTTGGCCGACAGCCAAAGTCGTATATATATTCGAAAGGACTGATTTTCGTGCTCGCAACTTTTAAAATCCCCGGCGATCAAAATGAAATTTCAAAGTTTTAATGCCTCTTTCATTTCATGTCGGACTGAAGAATGCTGGAAAAAAAGTTAGAAAATTAAGTAAGCAGAAAAACATTTTCACCCGAAAATCCTTTACTCTTTTGGTGTACGGTTTTCGTTAAAAGGTCAAGCACGCTTTAGCAGTGATAAGAAAGCAAACTTTGCCCTCTCTCCTTCAATTTTAAATCTTTCCAACTCTGCTCGCTGACCCGAAAACTCCTATTTTTCGATTCAGCAGATGCTGAACAACAGTCAATTAAGATTAAATGTGAAATGCGACGACATAATGAAGTTCGAGTCTCGAAATATCGCAATTCAATTTCAATCGAGCTTCCGAGCTCTTATCCCATCGTTTTTCTCAACTTCGCTGCAAATCTTCGGGAGCATTAAGAAAAACTCTTGTCAAATTGCGTTAATTACAGCGAGAGTTTGTATCTCCAATTAGCCTAGATATGATTCCGTGAAAAAGTTGAATCCACTTTGAATGAATGCGAGAGAGAGTGGAAAAGTTAAAAATTCGGTTTCAGCAGCTAATGTTCGAATACTTTCCCCCGAGCTTCAACTTCGAACTACGCGAATTAAAAATTATAGTAAAAAGAGCGAAGCTGCGAGGGTATAAATAATTTTATAGCGCTAAACGGCGCTAATGCCCCCCCTGGAAATTTTCTAATTTTACTCGCGATAAAATTGAAAGTTACGAATTATATCGTGCACGTTGTACATTACTATTTTGTAAGAAATTAGGTTCTCGCGCTTTACGCGCCACCTGTTTCATTTTTATACTTAATAAACCAAATTACTTTGTACGCTATTAAAGATATATTGTAAATATAAATGACTAATTGTTGACTTAATCAACAAAATTATCTTTTTCGAACGTTTTCAGTTTTTTATAACAAAGCGCCCTATCACCCACATTCAGCACAGATTCAATTAAATCTAAAAATAACAAAAGCCTGCGTCAACAACGAATAAAACCTAGAAAAAAAAACAATGTATTCCCCGCCAGAGATCATCGGAAATAAAAGCGAAGCAGTCGAACGAGGCATAAAAAGTATCTCTCGTCAACCGCACGGCGGCGGCATTCCCACGTCCTCCGTCGCAAAGCTTGAAAGTACATCCTAAAAAGCCCGATGCCACATCTCAGAAAGTATATATATATATATATATATCGCTCGATGCTCCCGGGGCGATATAAACTCCGCGGCTCCATAAAGCCGAAGGGGGAGCCGGGGCAGTTTATCCCGCCGCGACATCTATACAAGTAGCGAGAGAGAGAGAGAGAGACTCACTTGAAAAAATGCTCGCCGGTGCTCCAGCGCGACTCGGCGGCGAGGTCGTCGCAGCTGAGCTCGCTGTTGAGGCTGTAGCCGTAGTACCTCGGGTCGTTGATGAAGTCCTCGACGCCGTACGCGTAGACCTTAATCGCCGTGGCTATCTCGTTCACGATGCTCGACGGCCCGGTGTCGAAGTGGACCCCTGTTGCGATTTATTTATTTAGTTTTTTTTGCGACCTCCGCGGCTGATATTCTCTGTGTTTTGCGCTGCGATATGGTTTCCGCTTGGGAATGTAAATAAGCCGCTCGGCTTGTAAGCGGGCGGGTCTGCTTTTTGCCCGGGCTGTTAAATGTTTCATGCGTTACGTTAACCGGGGGGATTACACCGGCGTTCGCGAGCACGATTTAAGCTAAGTTTAGCTGGAATTTGTGTAAAGGTATACATATGTAAACAATCGACGATTAATTCGTTCCAGTTTATTTCCGGGGTAATTAGCGTATTTGTTTTAAATTTCGGAAGACGCGTGCATTCGACGGTGCTGCTGCAGCGCGAGGCGCGTTTTAATGATTCAGCCGCGTCAATATTTGAGAGAACTTGCGTCGGAAAACCACGGTAATGACTTAAACAATGAGGGAGATTAACGAGCAAATTTTACGATGGATTTGAGGCGCGGTAATTAAAAATATGTTTTATATACTTTACCGTAAAATTGAAAGAATTGACGTTTACGTTACGGTCGGGCTTTATTCGAAAATCAGAAAATAAATATTAAACGATCGAATATTAAGAAAATGCAGGTAAAAACCCAACGAGGCAGGAATTCGATAATGGATCCGACGATTTAAGCGACAATGAAAAATAGTAAAACTTATCGTCCGTCTAAAATATTAAAGAGCGCGAAGAGAGAAAGAGACTCGAACCGAACTAATTATCGACTGCCATTAACCCAGAAAACTCTAAGCCTTTTTAAAACTAATCCAATCTCCGGCGCAATTTACGGCGAACTGTCTGCGTGCAGGGGGACGAACAAAAAAACTTTTTTTCAATTCCCCTATGCGATACATAAATACGCGATCTCTCTCACCTATCATCCCGACCGGGAATCGATGGCTGGCCTGCACCTTCTCGATGACGCTCTGCGTGACGACCCAGACGTAATTCTCACCGGTGATCTTGAGCTCCTGGGCGGCCCTGAGTATCTCGTTCGCCTCCTCCCTGGTCGAGTAGAGCAGTATGACCCTGGTGTCGCTGTTGATCAGGTCCATGAGGTCCTGCGGCTCGGTCCAGAGTATCGCGTTGAGCAGGGTGAACTTGAATCTCTCCTGGGTCTCGGAGATGCGCTCCCTCACCGCCTGGACGAAGTCGTCGTGGCCGGCTATGTGCGAGGTGACGACGCTGAACTGGTGCCACTTGTAGCGCTCGAGGATGCTGAGCATCGCCGCGGTCTGGTGCTCGATCGACGGGGCCAGCTGGAGGTGAAGGCTGCTCTGGGACGTTCGCTGCGCGTCAGTCGGACGCGACGATCGGATCGGAGTTTTAGTCAATTGATATATATGTACTTGCTTTGTTAGCTTTCATGGTTATATACGGGGTTTATGAGCTTTCGCATCACACAGCTACGACGTTAATACGTGCAAGTTTGCGAGGGTTTTGGAGTGGCGGTGGAGTTTTTCTTTTTTTTTTTTTTTTTTTTTTTTTTATTCGTGAGTGAGGTGAGCGTGAGAGTTTTTTTTCTTTTTGTGTCGATGAGTGGGAGAGAAGAATGAGTTTCGTTTGGTGTATTGACATTTAGTGTAAGACTAATTGATTAACGTTTAAGAAGCTTTTTATTTAATCGTTTTTTTTTTATTAAAGAGAGTTTAGAGAACTAATGAAGTATTAAAACGTGCAAAATAGGAAACAGCCAGTTTAAGAGAATTGGAGGATAAATTAAAGGCTACGAAGGAAAATATATTTATTTATATATTTTAAAAGGTGAATTTTTAAATGAAAGTCAGCATTTCTAAATTACTTTAATCTCTTAAAAAATTAATTAAAAGTTTGTCTTCGTTAAGCACAAATCAAGTTAAACAAAAAAAAAACTAATCAAAATTTTACTTTAGAAGACTCGATGAATTTATGATGAAATTTCATGATACTCCAGAAAATTGAAAGATACGTAAATGAGCAATACGAAATAAAGTGATTATGATCGTCAATTCGAAAAATTTGAAAAACGTTACCTGCCACAGCAAAATAGGTAACAATCCACAAGAATGCAGACTTCCTTCGTGTTAGTAAAGATATTAAATAACGATAGTATACACAGTAATATATATGAACATTAATTAACATATCCACACCCTTTAAGTGCATATTTATATACATAAGTGCATAATAACCACAAAATTAAAGCTAGTACATTATAATCCAATAAAGCGGCTTATACGAGTATCCTCGATAATGCCGTCCCGGCGGAGGATGGCTCTTTTAAAAGCTCGTCGCCGCCGCCGCCCCCCCCCCCTCCACCGGGAGCAGCACGCATCGATATACATATATATATATATATATTAAAACGATATCCAGAGTCTAAACAGCCCGGTATTGGAGACTTACTCGCTCGAGGCCGGAATTATCGGCGTTCCAAGCGATGACGGGGATGCCCAAATAGCCGGCGAGCTGCAGGAAGTACTGGGCGCTCGCCGTGCTCCTGCCGTACTTCTCGTAATTCATCAGGTAGAGGATCGCCGACACGTTCAGCGAGAGGAACTCCTTGCACAGCGAGTCGAGGATGTCTGCGGGGAGAAGGGAAAACAAGGAAGACCGCCGCCGCTGTTTTATCTTCGTTATTTTAGACGTCTCCGCGGCTGTTTTCGAAATTGCGGGAGAGCTCGTTTCCGCGGCCCGAAACGGCGCGCTGTAAAAACTTTCTTCCCCCCCAACCCCCCTCCCGACGGAGCTTTACGAGCGAAATCTTTCTCGCGCTTCGGCTCAGCCGGCTGTAGATCTCAATTTGAGCGCGTTTTATGAAGGCCCCCCTGCTTGTCGAAATTGAAAAGACGCGCGAAATCGCGAAGGTATATAGGGGGACGAAAGCGACGCGCGAATTTTAGCCGCCGGACGCGCCGAGGTATTTACGTTGGGTAAGGGGGGGAAAGTTTTCGGAAGAATTGACTTCCGGAGGGCGGGAAAGAAGTTTCTAAAGAGATCCGGGATTCGAGGGAAAAGAGTATTGTTAAAAGCCGGCGATATTTCACCTTGATGGGGCCGAGAGGCGTTTCTTTTAGAGCTTGTAAGTTAATACTCGAAAAAGAGAGGAAAAATGATGACAAAGTACCCGAAAAAAAAAGCGTGAAAACTTTTTAGAGCTCGGTATTATTGGGCTGCGCGGATCAGGATTTAAATATGCAAATTTTTTACTTCGCTCTTTCAAGATACGACTCGGGAATGTCCCTTCGAAATAAGGACCCTCGCGCATTCTTCCTCCGCGACTACGACTATAGTACTTACATCCGCGTAATTAAAAACGACTCGTGCAGCGCGATAAGCTTCGCGATCGTCGACACTCGAGAAAAATGACGTATACTTACTCATGGGACTGGGAGTGAGCTCCTGCATGGCGACCTTCACGTAGATGTCGTAGTACTGGAAGAGCCCGAGATTGGGCCGCTTCGTGCTCCTCTGCAGCGCGGTGACGACGCTCTTGACCGCCTTCGTGTACTCCCGGTAGCCGAAGGCCTTGAACGGCACCGCCAGTCCCACCTGCAAAGTTTCGAGGCCGCGACTTGTCAGCTGTCTCGAGTTAAGATTCTCCGTCGACTTTGGAGGGAGGAGGCTTGAAAGCCTGCCGGTATTGGCAGCCAAAGGGTGATATTGCTGCTGTACCGAAATGTCGAGGGAACTTTTATTTTGTTCGGGTCTCTTGTCGGGTTGATGGAGATGGAGGCGGGGGGAGGACTTTGTTGGTGCTAAATCGTTTGGATGGAAAGTATATGGAGATTTATATTTATCAGTATTTTACATTATTTATAGAAAATGATTTATATCATTAGTCCTGGTGAAAGTAAAGCAGCTCCATTTCGTAATTATCTTCAAAGGGTGTAGGAGAAATTTAATATAAAAATTGCAAAGTGGACAGAGCAGCGTCATTTTTATCTTCGGTTTTAAAATCGCTTAACGAGAAATGCGAAAATTGCCGTTCTTTAAAAAATTATTTATTTAAAGCCCTCGTAATTATTATACGTATTTATATTTTTAAACCCACAATTTATATTTTATATTAGTCATTTATTACACATTCGTATACAATAAACGCAATAATTACAAATTTCACCTCTGCGGGTATCATAAATTAACGTTTCAAGCAGCCGCAAAAGTCGAAAACGAAACGGATGTCGCATTACGTTCCCCTCGCCGATTCTCACAGCTCGAATTTCCAAAGGTCTCTGGCAAATATTTAATCAGCAGCATCCCTCGGGCACTTATCACAGCCGTCGACAAGCTAATCGCGAACGCAAGGACGAAATCAGCTCGGGGAGGGGCCGCGGTCGAGTATATAACTCAATCGAGGCGCGCGCCCTTTCTTTTTTTTTTTTTCTCTTTTCCACGTTTACCGCCAAGGTTTCGTATCATTTATTCACGCGATCGATGAGAGCTCGAAGGCAGGCGACCGCAAGCTTCGCGAAAAGGCGCGGACAACAAAGGGACGCTAATGGAAGTTCGGAATGCGGTGAGGAGAGCGAGGGAGGGAGGGGGGGGGGGAAAGTCGAGCTTGCAGTCCTGCGGTTTCCAGACGCTGCAGCCGGAAAGTCGAAATCCCCTTAGCCAGCAACTCTTCGCCGCTGGCTTTTGTTTATTTTTCAGCGGCCGATTCGCGGCTTGATTGGCACTGCGAGTGACAGACTATTTCGGGGATCCCGAAGCGCGAGAAGTTCTTATATATATATATATACATATTGGCCAGAATGCCGAGGAGTCCCGTATTGGTTTTGTATTGGCTGTCGGTTTTTGCTGTTTTCCTCTCGCCGCCTGCTGCGGACGCTTCTTTTGTAAGGACGAGGCGACGTTTAATTTCTGCTGGTTGGGCTTTGTTTTTTGATGCATTATTCAGCTGTTGTTGAGAAAAGGCTTTTCGAGATGTAACTAGCAAGACATATTGCGAATTCCTTCTCTCGGATATTGTTTTTATACTGTATTTTAATTAGTTTGGCAAAAATTCCACTTCGAGACTTTATTGCTTGCTCGAAAAGTATTCTTAAAGTATTTCGGTAACTCTGAAACTGGGAATTTTTATCTTCGAAGCTCTCGTATGAATTCTTTGGGAAAGAGGAAATTAAACGTTTTCGGGAATTTATTTAAAACTCAGTTTTCAAAATCTATTCAAATTAAAACTGAAACAAAAGACAACGTTTATTCGGCGTTTAAATCTGATAATTACATTGCTCTCAAAACACGATGTTTGCGATATTTAGTAAAGAGCTAAAAACTTTTGAACAACTGTTCAACTATTATTAAACGGTCAGTTTTCGCAAGACCTCGCAGGAATTTCCTTCCCGAATATACGTATAAGCAAATATGTGAATATGAAAATTCATCAGTTTATATTTTAAACCGTCGGCTCGACACGTACACGAAAGCGAATATTGGAAGAGGTTCCACGAGGCTTCAAAAAACCGATTCTAAACTCCCGTCACTTTGACAAAAGTTATAGAAAAATTGTTAAATAAACTGCAGACTAAGCCTATATAAGCCCGACAGTAACACGAGTCTACCGATAAAACTAAGAAAAAGCCTTCGCCTCGAAAATTCACGCCCGGTGGACGCGGTACGTCTTTACTTCGGAAGGTCTTTTGTTACTTTCTGAAAAATTGATAAACTACTTTTTAATTCAATGCGACGAAGCGAAGCCTACATAAGAAACTTTTCGTTTCGGCAGGCTCGAAGTTTTAACATATTTTATATAAAACATTTTCGAACTTTTCGAAGGACACTTCTCTCGCGGAACTTAAAGTGGCTCCCATAAACGTTCTTATATAATCGTTCTTGATAGATGCACCGGGAGAAACGCGAGGGAGCAGCACATGAAAGTTAAGAGCAAACGCAGCCTCGGAATTTTTCCTCCACGGTGAACATCGGTTGGAGCTTTCGAGAGAAATTTTTATCGAACAACGAAAACAGAATGAGATTTATCTCGAGATAAGTTGACAATCTTGAAGCTGATGGATTTAGTATAAAGCGGATTTATCAAGACGCCGACGTACAAATTGTGCTAAAGGCTCTCGAAAAGTCGAGTGATCAATCATCCATTGTAGTTACTGTACGGAGTATATAGTTTTCAACTGCCGCGGGACGATAAAATATTTATTCGAAATAAACGTCCATCTATGATTTATATTTTAAGGATTCTGTATAAAGACTATTTGACAAGTTGAAGGAACGCACGTCACTTTGCGACCTCGACTATATTCGCTTAAAATTTCTGGCTGCGCGCGGAATTTTTCCGCAAAAATTTTCTGCAGCGTTAAAGCTCGAAAAGCAGATACAAAAGAAGCGAACAAACACGCATTTTCGATCTTAACCACTTCGATAAGCCCGGAGATAAGTCCATTTTGATAAGTCCATTTTTCTTTTCGAAACGAGAGGGGAACAAAACTAAAAATAATCGAATTTTCGCTTATTACGCCGTTTAGCGACGCGCGGTGTATCGTATTTTGATAACTATCAAAACAGCAAGTAAATACTTCCGGAGGTGCGGGAATAACCGAGGAGGCAAATTTTCGAGGCTTTCGAGGCGAGTGCTCTTGTTACTCCGCTACTTTAGCTCTTGGCGCTTACGAGCTTTTGGCGGGGATTCCCGACCATTAATGCTATTAACATTTTTCCGATAATTAGCTTCGTCTTCGCGTTAGAGCCTGATATTCCGTTTAATATTTATGGATGATCGCCTTTTTTTCACGCAAATTAAATTTTCGTTCAGTTCCGCCTATTAATAATGCATATATAAATAGAAGCGCGAATGCTAATTTTAAATTGTCAAAAAAAAAAAAAAATTGCATTTCCTCCTCTTAACCGTTATTTAAATAATGCACTTTTACTGCAAAATGCAAAGCACACCAGAAAGAATTAAAAAATGCTCGTGCAACGCGAGGGAGGCAAAATTATTAAAAAAGACCGCGCGTGCACGTGTTCCGCCGTGCAAACTATTACCGCCGCTGTACGTAACGTCGCATTGCTTCGCACCTGCGATGCCTCAAGCGGCAAGAGCTTTTAGAAAATTGAAAAACCTCCTCTCCCAAAATTCCCCAATTTTTTATTCAGGCGGCGCGCATCCCTGAAAACTGATCTCTATAAACTCATTGCCTGCGTTGTAAAACAAAAAAATGTAACGGATCAATTAAGAGGTCGGGCACTCGGAGCAGCGAGAAACTTTCGAAAAGAAGCAGGCTTATCCTCGGGAAAGCTCCCCTGGAAAAGCGTACGTCGGACACGGGCGATCTAAGCGTAATCCCTTCCTCCCTCGAGAGTCTCTCTCGTCAGAAAACGAGGATATCCGCCGCGACAAAGGGGGAGAGACAATACGTCCTCCGAAAAAGAAAGCTCCGTCGTTTAATCCGCGGGCGACAATGAGGGCTCGTGGCGAGAGAGACGCGACAATTCCTCGACGCGGCGCAGAGACTGCATGCACGTATATATACCTATATAGCCGCCGCGGAGCTTTGGGGGCGCACCTGGCGCGAATCAGCGGCCGCGTAAATTCCCCTTTGTTCGAGCCGGGATATAATTATGAAGGCGCGCACTCGACTCAATTGAGTTTCCAGCGGAGTCCCGCGCCTTTGTGCGCGGCCGTGTTAGTGCGCCGGGAAACTTGCAAAAATTATATATATATATATCGTTACTCTCGGCTCTCGTTTTTCCATCTGCGCGGGGCGCGGGCGAACTATTGCGCAATTGCGTTAGGAGAGCCGAGAGAGAGAGAGAGAGCGTTTAGCTCTTCGCCGCGGAGGCCAATTTCGGCTCTTCGGCCGAGAGGTTTTTCCTCTAGCTTTTGTAGTTTTTACTTTTGATATATACCGTAGCCCGTTTTCAAAGAGTCGGGGTTTACGTTGGATTGGAGCTGAAAGAGGGAGGGAGTGCTCTTGACGGGTATTGGGGTGTTGATTTATTGCTGCTTGATGGATAGTACACTGAGAAAAAAATTTGATTGAATCAATGGAATTTTACTATTAACTATTCACAATTGAAATGTCACTTAAATTGGTAGGATGAACACAATTAATTCTACAGTACAGGTCTGTTGTTTTAACAGGCTAAGCTT
>JAWWML010000052.1:29454194-29479379 GCA_035047165.1 Ormyrus rosae | reverse complement strand
TTGAACAAATACTTTTTTTTGACTTGTATAACAAAGATGTACTTCTTGTCCAAGCTTATCCTGCAAAATATGTTTATTACAAAAATAAAAAATTTATTAAAAGGAAACTATTATTTTAAACATATTATTTAAAAAATGTTTGGTTTCAACACACTTACAAGTGCAATGTATACTTTAGGATCTACAACAGATTTACAGATTTCATCCAACAAAAAATCATTAATATTTAATTTTGCTTCTGTATCTTTATCAAAAATCAATTCTGTCGATACACACAACAAATCTTCAGCATTATTTTTGCAATCTAATACTCTGACATAAACGTCTTTCTCACTTAATAATTCGTCTAACATCATTTGCACTTCCACACAATCCTTAAATATTTCTAGATCTCTTATAGATAATTTGATACAATTTACTGGTAATGAAAAAAATTGGGAATTTAATTCTTGTAATTCTTCAATAGCAAATAAGTCTTCATCACCTCTATCAATGAAAAACACAGCAGCAGTTTGTTGTAGTAAATCACAACTTATACATTTTACTCTGTGCCATTCGTCATCAAAAACTGCATAATATTTTCCTTCTACAATACTACTTACTTCTGTACTATTTGTGTTATAATATGTTTTCATATTTTTTGTTAACTTCTTCATGTTTTCCTAAAATATGTGTATTCATTGAATAATAAATAATCAAATAAGTAAATGCTATTAATTTACATAGTCAAAAAAAGAGTCAATTAGGTTCACGAAAGATCTAATAATTTTTTATATAAATGGAATATGTGAACATAATATGTACATACAATATGTATCTCATCAAGAACTATTCCTCGAATATCTGTGGTATCACATGTTACAAATATATGAAACCAGAATTCTTTAAGTTTCAGAATTTCAGGATCATTGATTATTGATTGGATTTGAAGTTCTTTGTTTTCTTTAATGGATCCCATTTCTATTAAATTTGTTATTGAAAGTTCTAACACGTTTGATCCTGTTTAAATAAAGAATAAACGATTTAACATTTCTATACAAAATTTTAACAAAACATCATAAACATAAACATATAAGAATATATGTCTTTTGACTAATTACTTATAACAATTGCATGAATATTTATACTGTTTTATTTTTTGCAAAACTTTTACAAAAATACTTTCAATTTTGTTAAAAATACTATACTAATTCGTTATACCACGTTATACACGGGAAAGATGAGTCTTTTGTTGATTATTTATTGAAAATTAAAAACGGGATTCCCTAGAAATTCCGAGATCCCAAGCAATGCTGGTAACATTGAAGCGCGAAAACAGTGTCTAGAGTCTAGGACTCTAGGCCCTCTGCTGACTGCTGAGCTATATACAACTAAAAAAAAATCAGGTATATAAAATTATAAATTACAATTACACGACGATATTTACTTAGGCAAATATAATAAATAGCTAAATCATCTGTTTACGTATAATATGAATTTAAATGCACAAAGCAACTTATAGGTAAAATTTTAATCTAACTAGGTCAATTGAGACACGAATCGCGCCCTGACATTTGGCATTCGTTATTGAAGTTATTCAGTTTTTATTTTAAATTCGGTAGTCGGTACTCGAGCGATTTTTCGAATCTCGCTTGGGATTTTTATGACAAGGAAATTTAGCAAGCATTTATTGCATTACATTCAAGTAACTATATATTTTTATTATTTTTATTGATGTTTAAGAAAATACAAAAGTGAAACGCGGATTTCTAAACTTTCCATTTAATTTTATAATTTCTTAAAATATTAATTTTTAATATTATTTATTTTTATACGTACACGGATACACACCATGAGAAATTTTATATTGACCTCTTCTTTGTTTAATTGGGAATACTAGGGAATTAATCACAATACACTTTATTTAAAATTATTTATTAAAATTACTAGATGAAAAAAATATTTTACAATGTCAACGGACATACTTTTTTAGTACCTAACTATTTTACAACCTTTATTGGAAATAATAGAAAAAATGTTATTTAAACATAATACTATTAACTTTTGTTTAAATAACTTTAAGGTCTTCCATGAGTTTATCTGCTCTTTTTTCATTTATAAATATATTAGAAATATAAATATCTTCTTCTGTTTCAACATCTATTAACTCCAAACTTAAAATAATCTCTCCTGTAGAAGTATTTTCTACGTTACAAGCTTTTACTATAGAGACAAACCGTTTACCAACTGTTAGTTCATTAAATCGCAATGAATCCTTAACAGTCCAGTCGCCCTTTAGTTTTGGCGCGACTCCTAGAACATGAATAAGATATTAAATTAAATATTCATTAGGTTATTAACGTATCTACGTTTCTATATACATACCGTATAACTTTGCCTTTATAGCTTGATATGGTAGCTCGTAAAACTTATTTGGAAGTGGTTGTAGCTGTTCTACCGATACAGCTCTATAATCACCGTAGTCACAGAAGTAAATCGCGACTGTTGATTTACTAATTTTTTTTGATACGTAGGCCCTGAAAAATAAAAATTATATATATATATATATTTATTTTCAATCGAGAAAAGAAAGAATTTACTTAATTATTCAGAGTAATAGAATATTTAAATTTATCTTACCTGTACCATCGTCCATCGTCATCATATTTAGCAGCGTACATGTTCCCTACTATTACGCTACTAGGCGTAAGAGCGGGACCTCTGCAAGATTCACATGCTTCTGATAAATCCACCATTAATCTCTAAGAAATAAATTAACGGCATTAATATCTTTTACAAAGTAATAAAAAAAGAAAATTTTAAATTTACATTTAACTCATTTGAGGAGTTGAACGGTTGCACAGTAAAATTACTAGGATGTGCAGCCATGGTAACTTCCACATCAAAGTACGAACCAATCGGTGGAATAGTTGGTGCTTTTAAAGGAAATTCCGGACGTGTTCCAATAGAGGAGCGATCGTTCCGAAGTCGTGGTTTTGCATTGTTGTTATCGTCCTTTACTCTGGAGAAAGAAAATTAATGTTAATTTTTTTTGTAACGTATTAATTTATGACTTTACTTAATAAATTTAACATAAACAGTATAAATAAAACTAAAAAAAAGTAAACTAATTAATTAACTCACGTAATTTCTGGCTCAAGCGCTAAAGTGTCGTTCAACGATGCCAATAAATTACTTTCTGTTCTCTTGTAAAACTCTACCAACAATGTATCTTCTACATTGCCAACTGCTTTCATGTAGAAAACATCGCTAGCAGGTGCCAATTGTCGAAGATGTGCAGCCATCTTTTTATCGAACATTATTGGGGAAATCTTGTGCAGTTGCACTTTTATTGCCTACAAAAAATAAATCGTTTTAATATGTGTATTAAAAGGAAATTAAATATTTAGCAATAAAACTCTTACCTGGTTAGGATATTTCACCAAAAATGTCGACAAATCTTCTAACAAAATTAAATCTATTTTCTGGACCGTTACGATGTTGCCGTAATCAAGAAGGAAAGCAGATGCCTGATTTTCATTCTTGATCGATTCAATTTTTACTCTCATCCACTTATCGTCTTCTTTTAAAAGATAAATCTTTTCGGTATTAAATTTGGATACCGGTTTAGGATTTAAAATGGCTAAATTATCTAACAGGATTTGAAGATATTTAAATCCTTTAGATTTCATTTGGACGTAGATTCCCTTTTCGCTTACATGCGAAATATGAACTTCCTGAGCAACTTTATCCTGAAACATTAATTAAAATAACGGATTATTTATTAATTAATAATTTTAATCTCACAATTATGTATTAGTATTAAAGTACTAACCGGTCCTAAATAACGGAATGGATCGACAATCTTGTTCAAAATTTCCTTTTGAATTGTATCATTTACATTCATTTCTTGAGCATCTTGTTCAAGATATAATTCAGCACACGTCATTCCATCATACCTTTTTCGTGTGTAGAAGTTTGGTTTTTTAACAAATACGTCTTTGTCTACAAGTAATTCTTCCAATAATACTTGCACCTCTGAGCAGTCTTCAAATGATTCCAGTCCCGCTAAAGACAATCGCACTGACTGGGCAGGCAACTGACAGAACTTAGGGTGAAGTGTTCTTATTCGGGATGTAGAAAACACGTCTTCATCTCCGCGATCGATGAAGAATATTGTTGCTTCTTGGGTGTCGGGATCAACTTTAATGCAACGCCCGCGATGCCACCAATCTGAGTCAAATATAGCGTAAAACTTTCCGGGAAGGACGGTGCAATCTGTTGATTTATCGGTGTCATAATACGTTTTCATCTCTTTAGCAAGTTCATCAATTTTGTCCTAAAGTAAAAAAATAAAATAAATTAAAAAAAAATTTGCGTTACTACAAATTTTACGTAAAAATACTTACGCTGTGATTTTCGTCAATGATAACTCCCCAAATATCAGTCGTATTGTAAACTACGTAGACGTGCAACCAGAAATCATAACAATCTAATTGCAGAATTTCAGGTTCTAACACAGTTGGCGTAGAAGGCCTGCTTCTGTGCATTTCCTCTTTTTGAGGGCTTAATATTGTTAAATTATTCGCTCCAATATCGACCGTTATTAAGTTTTCCACAAATTTTAGCCAATTATTAGGCAAACCTTCGTTGTATCTTGCAATGTAAAATTCTTCAAGATTGGATTGAAATAACCCGTTCGGATGGTTATCCACTACTTCTAGAACTCTTTTAACTATCACGTTTTTATCTTTTGTTATAACAGTTGGCTTTTTATTTTTTCCAACTAATTCATCTAAAGCTGCTTGCGCTGCAAGCTTTTCTGCTTCATCTTTTGTTTTTGCTTCTTTCGGATAAGAGCTGTATTTTTTAGAATCGACCTAGAAAGAATTTTTAAATAATTTTTATTTTTATCTTGTTGCTTAAGTTAATTAATTCAATTAATTTAATTTACATTTTTACTTTTACACTTACCGTAACTGCAGAATAAATATTATTATTTTTTGTTGGCAAATCTTTATAAGATGGAGGTGGGAGTTTTGTTGCCTGTGTATAACTTAAGAGTCTAAGTCGTGGATCATCGATCTACAAGTTTTCAAAAACATTCGTAAAATAATCTCTATAATATCTATTAAAATTTTAATTTTTAGATTCATCTTTTAATCAATTATGTATGCTTGTTGCAACTAAATAGGTATCAAAAATCTTACTTGAGGGGTGAGTGTTGCGGGCAAGCTTTTCGATGCTGCCACATTCAGTCTTTGGGAAATGGAAGACGAAGTTTTGGCTGTTGTAGTGTATTGACTAACATCCAACCTTTGCTGTATGCTCGATTGCATCAGCGGAGGAATCGACTGTTTTTGTTGTGCAGACATTGGTGTAAAGTGCACATTTTTCGATGGCTGGGTCGTAGTTGGTAGTGTCGATGGGACCGGAACTTTTCGTTGAGGCGACACGGTCTCAGGCATTTGCACCGGGATCTGCATCAACGGAGTTGGCGGCGTAATTTGAGTTGGCGGCGTGACTTTAATTGGCCTCGAATTGTTTCTAAAAAGATGAATTTTAAACTAATCAGTTTCAAAATTTTATCATTAAAAGCAATTAAATTTTAAATTTTACGAAAAAAAAAAATATATTTTAAAATTAAAATTTTAAAGTTACCCAGCGTATGGCGTGCTAGATAGTCTACTCTGCACAGTTCTGTTCACATTAACTGCGGAAGCACGATTGGCCGGAGGGCGTCTATAATTTGTGTTAAACCTATTGAATACTGGCGGAAGCTGAAATGAAAAGTTATTTAAATTACGCATTGAATGTATGGAGCTTTTATGCGTTTATCTGCAGCATAAAAATGTCTCGTACCGTTCGTGGTTTTCTCTTTGACGACTTTTGAAGACGGATCATTTTGGTAATGTGCGCCGACTCTTCTTTTGGGATTGCTTGTACAACCGTCCTGCCTTGCTGCTGGAAAACTTTCAATCCGGGCACATTCCGCAACAATTCCTCCAGCGATCGGAAATTCAGCTGTTTGAAAGGTATGTCTTTTCCTTCCAACATTTTTGTATCTCCTAAAAATGTTTTAAGTTAAAAAACTCCGCTAACTAATTATTTATAACAAATAGTTACATAAATAGGTAATCTTTAAAGTAAATTAAACTAATTTTAGGTAATTTAAAGAAATATATTGCCATTTTTATACTACTTATATATTATTTAAAAATATCACTATAAACTTACGGTTGATCTCGTACAGAGTTAGTGGCGTCTTGGATGTTAGGGCGCTTGCCCGGATGATAGACGCCCAGCTATCCCAGTCCTCCCCCATTGTGGATTAGGAGGACCAGGTCCGATTCTGCAAAAAAAAAGCCTGTAACGCTGCTTCCCTTCTATTTCTTTCTTTTGGGTCCTCGTGCCTGAAAAAAAAACAGATACCGATTAATAAACTCTCGAGGCTTTGAAGAGGCTGTAAGGCTTCGTTTAATTGTGCAAAAAATAAGTAGGTTGAGTAGTGGAAACTATCGAACGCTGCCAAATGCGTGAGATATTTTATGCCTTGCCGCTCACGCGGAAGAGTGTAATGATAGCGGTAGTTTTAGTAGCTTACGATAAGGAAAGAAAATTGAGGAGGTTGCGCTAATATTTTGAGAAATGATATTTTGAAAATTTTCAGATGTTTAAGAATTTATTTACACCGTCTTGTAACAATTGATAATCTTGAACAATTGAGATTCTATTAAAAATTTTTAAGTCATCTGCAAAGAGTAAAAATTTTACGAAATTCCACTTAATAATGTAACAATTTTTTAAACATAGATTTAATAAATTATAATCAACTGTATCAAATGCTTTATACTAAAATTCAAGTGAATGAAATCTGTTTGCTTTTTACATTTTAATTATTAAAATACTTATTTTGAAATAAAAATATTATTATAAAACTTTTAAGTGTAAATTCAAAAGAACCATACAAAAATTGTTATTGAAATAACGATTTCGATTACAGTCATGTCAAGAAAAATTCCTATTTACAAAAGTATCTAAGATAATTAAATCTATACAGTGTTTGAAAAATGTATCTTAAAAATTATGCGTATATCATGGGATAGATAGTAACAATTATTATCCACAGATACTTAAAACAGATATTGCAGATCCAGCCTCTATCCCGTGATATACTTTTCCATATACCTTTTCAGAACACCTGTATATTATGTTTTATAAAGAACTTAACTTTTAGAAACTTCATTCCTTCCTAAATGCCATTTTAATCATTTTTGCTTTTAATACCTCATTATTGTTTCAACTCATAAAATTTAACTTTTTAACTTTTTACTGATACTCTGCCCTTGTTTATGTAATACAATGACTAAACCATTACCTTTTTACGATTGTTTTATGACACCGACACCTACATTGCTAAATATAATTACTGCAGGAAACAGAATTTCAATCATCGACAATCTTAGCCGATTTCCTGCAATCGTAAACAAAAATCTCATTGTTTCGCGGCAGCCTGGTCAACGTTTTCATAGCCCGAAAATTTTTTTCGTTTTTGCAAAACAAGGCAATCTAACTTTTTTTTATGACCCAATAATTACGATTAGAATCTTAAATAATAAACATTACCGCCTGAAGCATCCGACTGAGTATACTAAAAAGAGGGAGAGGAGAACTAAGGAATGCTCAACATGTGACAACAGAAATATTATTGAAACGCTTTTACTATTGACCATTGTTCATTGTTAACTGAGATTGAGGAAATCCACCTTTTATTTACAAACGAAATGTGTAGGCATACTTTGCTTGAGTTTATGAATAGTCATTATTACCGTATTATTATAATGTACAGAAAGATGATCTTATCAGATGAACTATCTTATCGCAAATTCAGCTGAGTAACTAATTGATTCACTACAATGAATTTGGCACGAATTAGCAGATTCAACTATTGAATGACGGAAAACTTGCAGTATTATATTTTAAGTTTTACATCAGTAAACATTAGTCAAGTATTTTAATAAGTTTAAAATAAATTTTAATCGTTGGTTGTTTCTATAATTTGTTTATTGGTTTAGTCATAATTGATTGCTCAGTCTTTATATGTAATTTTCTTCCCTAAATTTTGTTAGCAAATTTTTTACGCGATATCCTCCTTATACGAAAAGCAATACAAGCACAATGTCAGCAAAATTCATTTTTTTTTTGATAAAAGTATTATCAGCAACAAGTTTCTATTTTCAGTTACTGTTTAGCCGAATGAAACGGGAGAATCGACTGAGTAAAAGTAACAGTCTTAGCAAAATGGTTAAGATTACCTCTTACTTTTGAGTGGTAGGTGCTATTTGTAATTGAACACAAACGACGATTTTACTAAATAGAAAGTTAATAGGAAATGAGGACAATCAGTAAATAAGAGTTTTTTTTTTAAATTCCGCCTGCGCTTGCAGTTTTTGCGCCCTAGTAAGACCATGCTTGCATAATGAGAGTTTGAGCCTATTAGTTTCATTGAAGGTTAAAGAATTTTCTAAACTACTGCGCTTCGCTTGAAAACAGTCTGCTAAAAAAAAAGTAACAAGCTAAAATGTAAAATATTCGTTTAAAACCGAAGCATACAAAAAATACTCCACGAATCGCCGAAAGTATTTAAAAAGGTGAAAGTTTTTAGCTTTTAAAATATTTGTAAATTAAAATTTTCATCAATCAATTTGGGCATCATTATTTTACAAATCTAACTTTCTAAACATTTTACCGAAACTTTACTACAGATATTACATTTAAAATTAATCAAAATGTAGTTAACATTATAATAATAATAAACTTTCAACGTTTAAACTTTCTATATCTATCAATGAAAATGCTTTTAAAATAGATAACAAACCTATATAAAATTCAAAAATTAACGTAAACTCTATTGTAGAAACATTCAACCACTTAAAATTAACTAAAACCCAAGAACAACGAAAATTCATCTGCACTACAGGTCTGTCTATTCATGCGAGTCAAAAAAAAGTAAACAACGCGATTCTAAGATCCATCGGCGATAACTCTGAATCATAGGAAAAATCGTGGGACTTGCTTCGAGGAATTGGCGCTCGTCCCCGTTGCCACTCACACCTAATCCGCGCCGTTCAGCTTATCGCTCGGCGGGGATAAAAGCGGATGAAAATTTCACCGGAGCGAACAACAGCCGAAATGATATACCTACTGCATTTTTTCGAGCGCGATAATGAGGGCGAATTGAATTGCGGACGAGGTGCGGCAGACGATTTCATTGGTTAGTAGACTAAAAGAAACAGTAATGAAACGTAACGGGGCTTTCTAAATTGAAATATAAATTTTAATAAAAGTATGACACGTTCGAACGGCAGTTTTTAAAAACTGTTATGAAAGAACACTAAAAAATCTGTTAAATAAATTTTTTTTTAAATTTATAATTAACCGGTTTCACCGAAATGAACCGAATTTCTAATAATTACATTCTAATAATATTGCAGCCTGTGCTATAATTTTTAGACGCGTAATTAACCCTAATCTGCAGTTTTTCAGACTTTCTCAACTATTCATACACTTCTCATTCTCCGTTATTTTCACAAGTTATACGCGCGACTCACGACAGCGGCTCAGCGAGCGGCAACACTTGCATGCGATCAAAATTAGTCCGCATTTTCATTACATAATTTGTTCAAAAGCAGGACAATCCAAAGGCATTCGTATTATTAAGCAAGTCCTTGAAATGTGAACTCTTGTCTAGAAAGTAAACACTTTGAACCAGGCTGGAGGCACTGCATTTGCCCGCGTAAAAATAACCGAAATTAAATTTAGACTTTCGAGTGCAATTCGAAAAATTCTTGAAATTTCGTCATTCGTGACCGAAGGCGGGAGCGCGAGATTGGAAAGAAAAATTTGAGTCTAATGAAGCATAGATAATTGCAGCTGTTTCTGAAGTTTTTAAAATGAAAATCGGAATGAACAATCGGATGAACGGAATAGTCAACATTTTACGGCGCTTATTTGTTTAAAAAAATTTAAGTAAATTGAGATTTACATTTAAATTTCTAAGAATCTGGAATTTTTAAACTTGGAATATTAGAAAAAGTTGGATGCAGTAAATTTAGGTTAATTTTGTTAAGAACAATTTTTATATTAATTTAAAAAGTTACTTTCTATACCAAATACTGAAAATTAATTAACCTGATCAACACTAGGTACTAATCCAACTGTCCCAGAACACCGAACATTTTTTGCACGCGTACTTTCTTTTTCTCTAGTAGCAAGTAACGAGAACAACCATCTGCACAAAGGTCACTTAAAAACACAGACCTCATTTATCTGCTTCACTCTCAAACAATCGAAAACGGAACTGTTCAATCTGTTGTAAACATCAAAGTACGAAACGATCACGTGACCCCCAAAACAAATGAAATCCAACTAATCTCGAATTTCCGATAACGAATTCCCATCCGAGGGATCGTAAAAAAATGTTAACTAACCGAAGAATTTTATTCCCCGAATGTCCAAATACTGTTCTAACTCTGTTAGCTCTCACATTAATATAATAGTAAACACTCGGGCAGGTTTCGGATCGCACGTGTCAAAACAAAGTACGCTCGCGGCGCGGAATCTCAAGCAGCGAATGTTGTCGCCTCGGAATAATCGCTCCCGCACATGCACACGCGTACATTAACTATACACACAATCAACAATCGGCTAATAAACCAAGTCTCTCCTCATCGGCGCTTGACGACAAGCGCTCGCGGTATTGGGTGCTTTCTCGGGCCGACGGCTTGGAATGCATCGACATACTTTTTTTGCCATTCTTCGCCCCGCCTTATCTACTCACTTATACTTCACCACTACTTCGGCGAGCGGAGAGCAATGATGATGATGATGATGCGGACGGTGCACAGGTGGTGGTGGTGGGAGACAGCCGCAACGAGAGAGTGCATTACGTGATTTCTCCTCTTGTCAATTCGGGCCACTCGGCGGCTGATTCGCGCCCGAGAGAGGTAAAGGACGATGTTAGACAAAGAGGATGGATGGATAGGAGACGGGCTTCCGCGAAAGCGAGCTGCGCTCACTCGCGCGCCTTTCACTCGAAAAATGCCGCGCAAGAACTAGACCGCTCGCGAGCGTACTTGACATTCTAATGTTTGACGGGCACGCGGAGAGTGAAGGGGCCAAGCTGTCTGACGTTTGGTACTTACCGGATACGGACGGCCCAGCCGCTGTTCCAAATGTGACGAGATCAGAGAAGATGATACCGAGATGAAGCTTCAAACTGCTCCTGGCATTCGATGCTTTCTCTTGGCGAGCTGAGGCACGTCTGAGCCTGATCAACCCGAATGAGCTCGTCGATCAGGCGGACCACCGCAAGAATTCGTTTCCCTCTCTCTCGCTCGCGCCTCGCACACCTAATAGGCGGAGCTTGCGGAGGTGTGCGATAGTGGCGCGGCTGGCGGTCGCCGGCGAATTTTATGCACTTTTTGAATCTGAAATTCCTTTTTGAGAAAGGCGGAGGCGATAGCGATTTAGCAGTTGAAAGAGTTTCTTGTTATTAATTGGACCTTGAATTTTTAGAATTCTTGACGTTAATGCTTGGAAAACGTTTTTTTTTTTAAATTATGAAAGTAAATGTTATTTCTTTAAGACATAAATAGTAACGTTACGCCGGTCAGTTCTAGAAAACATTTTTTAAATTTGAAGCTGAAATTAATTTTGTTATGCTAAAATGACAGCATTCATGAGCCATAAAAAGGTAAATTTTATGCTTTGTGAAGATAAACTTATCAAATGTATAATTTTTTATAAATAAAGTTATCGTTTTATCACTCAAGCAGCAAAAATATTCGTCAATACGTATAAAACAACGTATCTTAATCACAAATTGATAAAATGAGGTTTTTTTCTTTTTCAAAAAGGAAAGAAAATAAAAAACAACACATGTAGGGATGTCATCATTTTATTAAAAAAAACACGTGCTTTACATACATTCAATTAATACCTTTCACATTAGGATATAATCGTAAAACTTTGACAGAGTCTACTTACACAAACATGCGTAGAAAAAACGTTTCTTTAGAATATAAATTATGTAATCAAAAATGAAAAAAAAAATTAAAATAAAAAATATTACATTTGGAATGTAGTTGTGTTTACTTTGGAAAGTATTGGGCACAATGTGATTCTCTGATCATATATCTATAAGAACTAGTCAGAATAACTTCGTCACAACTACTCGCGTCTTTTTATTCATTTTTGTTTTCTATTTTTATCTCCTTAAAGACTATTAGTAACAAAACAATTACATTGCCTAAAATCCTTATGAAGCTTTGCTTCTTTGGAAAAAGAGATCCTAAAATGTTTCGAACAGTCACTTCGAATTTACACTAATATAATAGCAATAATAATAATAATGATAATAATAATTAATCGATCACATAGCGTCGTTGCCTTCTAACGGACTTGCGATCGCGCGCCTTGAGTACATAATTTTATTAGCGTGTCATTGCACTTTGTTGTCTTTTTTGTTAAAATTCAAAATCAATCAACATATTAAAAGACAAAAAATATCACTTTTTATACAATTCCACCTAAATAAAAAACAATAAAATAATAATAACCTTGTAACGCTAATTTCATCATAAAATTTAATGAGTATACGTCCAATATTTGATTGCATCTTTCGTAGAAACAAATTTATAAATAAAATAATTATTATTCACATTCCATTCCATTTCTTAGCGTCGATAGTCCGCAAGTGACAATTAGGGTTTTGCATATATGAAATAGAATTATTGCAGAGTTCTTTCTTTTGAAGCATTGTACATGACTTTCATGTCGTTTTAACTTACCGATGAGAAATAAAAATCACTCTTAATATCGTAATATACCTGTGATTTTGAACGATTTTAAAAACAGTGAAAAAGTCAGATATTACAATACATACATTAAACTGGAAATTTTTATACATTTCAATACTCTATGCAATAATAGTATATTAAGTACTCTAAAATTTATTTAAACCTTGGAATATAATTTTTTTAAATTTTATTTTATCATATATTATGATTGACATATTTATAATAAAAATCAAAATTTTTCTTTTATTTTTATTGTCTGTCGAAAGATTCTTTGCAATTAGATTATTGAAAAAAGCAATTTTACCATTTTGCCTTGTAAATGCATGTTGCTTAATAACATAAATATAAATGAATTAATTTTTTTTAAAGTTCAACATTTTATCTAGTACTTTCTGTTATACAAAATACTAAAAGTAAAATTTTAGAATATCTAACAGTACCTTATCGTAACTTTAAATTTAGAGTATTAAATACATCATGTCGTAAAAAATATTTAAAAAAGCAATAAAACATTTGCATACCTTCTTCTGCAAAGAACTATAATATCGGAAAATCACAGGTTTATCGTCATAAAATACATCATCTTTCATCGTACAGAACGATCGACTATATTCGTTTTTTTTTTGTTTGCCATTAAGTATAAAATGTAATATATTTATATGAATGTATTTATAATATATATATAATCCTATACACAATCTCTGTACAATTGCTGTCCTCGCTTCTAGTCAGCAATCGTCTTATTTCTTACCCTGATAGAAATTATTGATGCAAGTATTCTCCTTTTTCGATTGAAATCTTTTTGCGTTATTAACCAAATTCAAACAAACAAACAAAAATAAATTTCTAATTTATTATACAATAAAACAAATAAAAATTAAAACACTAACAACAAAATAACTATCAAAACGACAAAAAATAATTATGTACATATTTTTTGATACGCAACCTTACTCAAGAAATTTGATGAAAATAATATCAACACAATTATTTTGTGCGAAGGTAAAAGTAGAAATAAAAATTCCTACACATTTTAAAATCATCAAAATTATTCACTCATTCTTGCATTCAATCATTTCCATACCAGAGTATTTGCGTTCTCGTTTTTGATTAGAAGCAAGTCACGTTTTTCGTGTCGAATTTAGATTGAATGGTGAGCTGCTCGTCCGCGAAATCCATGCCGAAAGGCACCGAGCTTGAAGATACGCCGTTCTCGGACCGCCTGCTCCTGCCTTCCTCCTCCGTCACTATGTTGCACATAATTCGATCGTCGTACAGGGAAAACCTCGCGGCAGCAGACTGATTGCTTCTGCCGCGAACTTTTCGAACGGAGGGAGGTAGATCTCCGGGCGTTTTGATCCGCATGTGCGGGTCCTTCAAAGCTATATTCGAATTCGAACCGCTGTTGAAGATCTCGTTGAACTTGTCCAGACTCTCCTGTCGACTCAGGTTTGTTTCGCTCTTTTTGCTCTTTAAATTGACGAGGGGCAGAGTCGATGGCCTACCCGAGTTTGGCTCCGTCGCTTCTGCACTGCTGCTACCGCTCCCGCTGCTCTTGTCGACATTCTCGGACTTTCCGGGAACGATTCCGTTTACATACTTCCCACCAGTGGAAATAGTGACGTTGGTTTCAACGATTTTCGGCTGCTGCTGATTCGCGTTTTTGCTGGCCAGCAGGTTCGACTTGGAGTCTTCGCGGTCGATCTGGCACTTGCTGTAACCGCCCGGGTGATGGTGGTGGTGGTACATCATCTTCTTGTTCGCGAGGATTTTCTTGAGGTTCGACCAACCTTGGAAGCGCCGTCGATGAGGGGTTTCTTGAGAATTGCTTGGCAAGGCTGAGTAACACGACTCTTGGACGTTCGTTTGTTTGAGCTTATTGTAGGAAGTGCTACCGCCGCTACACTCCGAAATAACATTCTAAAGGAATGCATAACGGTTCATTTATAAATATGCTATTGCGTATGGAATATTAATTATATTTCAGTCAATATTACTCAATTCTACAGTCTACCAAAGTACTTAAATAATAGAAAAGTAACTAAATTAAATTTATATTATTGTAGTTTAATTTGTAAAGTATTAGGCAAGATGAAATTTTATAAAATTAAAAAATTTTATTAGCAATGAAATATGGAAATGCATATTTTTAATGCAATAAATATTGTATGAAATTCTTGGACATGCTATAAAATATAATAATTTTTTTTTTATTGAAAACATCTTTTTCAAAAGAAAATATCTGTTCTGTGATGAAACTTACCAAGAACATCATTTTTTTTTCATACAAACAAAAAAGCACATGCAAAAAACATCAGTTCTTACGTATCTAATAAAAAAAAAAAACTCAAGCTCTCCTAATTACCTGCACGTAAGGTATCGGCGTAACGGGTCTGAGCGAGAGCTGCTGCGAGCTGGTGAGATGGTGAAGCTGGCCCGGCTGCTGCTGCCCGAGGAAGTCGTGGGGCACGAGGCTCTGGGTCTCGCTGGACGAGAGCTTGCTGTACTGAATGAAGCCGTTGGCGTGCTTCGACGACTTGTTGATGAGGATGTTGCCGTGGCAGCCCAGCTCCTCGCACGAGTCCGACTGCATCATCAGGTTCCGCTCCATGCACGGGTTCCTGCCCTGGTACGGCTGAAGCGGCTGCGGTACCACGTTGCACGCCACCGCCGTCTCGTTCGAGTTTTTCGCTAAGGTCAGGCCTTGATGAAGGGATTAGCGATTTAACGTTTATGGGGTTTGCGGAGTTCGATCCGTAAGGTGAATAATGATTCGTGTAATTATTTTTAATCGGCAAGCGGTTTATAAGATTTTTCAAATTGTACTAAAAATATAATGATTTAAAAATTGACTGCTTTGAGTTATGTCTTTATAGTGACATAGATAAGTCGTTAATGAGTCGAATATAAACAGTAAAGCAAAATTAGATTTAGTTTTTTAATAAAAGAAATAAGAAGGCTTATATCAAAAGTATATTAAAGATAAGACATTTTATCAAAATAATAAGCGAGTAATAAATTAAATATTTATTTTAAGCGCGTGGTTTTTAAACGTACAAAAAACAATTCCTAAATTAATCTTGCAATCTTTCCGTCTGTTTTTAGAGTAATCAATACTTTGCAATGCGAAGTTATTTCGAAAAAATGAGTATTCTATAAATATTTTACTAACTAAATAAAAATATGATTCTGAGTCAGCGAACAGTGAAAATTTTTAGTATCTTTTGTTTTTTACGAAGCTTTAACGATCCGTCGCGTTATCGCGTAGGCATGACACCACCAGCAGAAACTGTTCAGTGATTGGGCTATTCTCCCGTTTACTAATTGTAAGTCAAGTGACATAACCTAGAAGACAAGACTGATTGCAGTATAGTTGCAGAAGATGCGCACTTCCGAAGTTTCCATTTATTTTTCAGATGATAATTACAAAAAAAATAATCCGGATATATTATTCGACGCAATTTAGAAGATTTTCAGCAAGTTTTCATATCAGATTTTATCAACAACTTAAGTAAAATGGATCAAAATCGAGTTAAACCCAAAGCGAAAAAGAAAACAAGATTTTTATATAGTAGAGAAGCTGTAAATGACGCTTTAGCCGCAATAAAGGGTGGTATGTCGATAAATACCGCCAGTCTTAAGTATCACATTCCCAGATCTACTCTTTGTAGTAAGAAGAAAAATAAACATGCAGATAAAAGACCTGGACCAGACACAGTCTTGACTGAAGGAGAAGAAAGTTCATTGGTTGACTGGGTTTTTAATTGTAGTAATCTGAATATGCCAGTGAGCAAACAACATGTATTAGACAGTGTTGCTTTGTTGGTGAAAATTTTAGATAGAGAAAATCCTTTTGCAAATGGTCGACCAGGTAGACACTGGTATCAAAGTTTTCTACGTCGAAATGAAAAGGTTGTTGACAGAATTAAAGAAAATAGTACTATCTCAAAAATTTCACCCAGTGAAGATTCAATAAAAATCTGGTTTTCAAATTTAAGAACATTTTTAACACAAAAGAATCTTTTAAATATTGATCCTGTAAGAATATTTACTACAGAGACAGTAACATTAACGAGTCCTGATGCAAAGAATGATCAGAGTAATTTATTGGTACAAGTGACAGGAAATGCTGCTGGTATTTTGGCACCTTCTATGATAGTGTACAATTTTCAAAGGATACCAGTTAAGATTTATGAAAATATACCAAAGGGATGGATGTATTGTAAATCAGAAAATGGACTGATGTCAGCTGAAAACTTTTATGAATACATAACAATGTGTTTTCAACCTTGGCTTATTGAAAATAAAGTAAGCTTTCCTGTTATACTCTTTATAAATGGAAGGGTGCCCTATTTAACATTATCATTAAGTGACTATTGTTTAAGGGAAAAGATTGAACTGATAGCTTTATATCCAAATGCATCACAGATTCTTCAACCACTACAAGTGTCAATGTTTCCATTGCTAAAAGCATCTTGGCACTCAGAATTGGTTGAATATCGTTCACAAACAAAAATTTTCAATTTATTAAAAGAGAATGTGTCTAGTATGTTAAAAGATGTTTTTGATAATTTAGATGTGATAACAATTTTAAAAGGTGGATTTAAAGCCTGTGGATTATATCCTTTAACAGAAACTGTAATTAATTACAAGGAAATCCCTAAAAAAGTTGTACAAAAAATACCAATAGAACGCATAGAGTTCACACCATTCGTACCTCACAATACGTTTACTCCTTCAGTAAATGATCATATTGCTTTCATACCAAATGATGTTTTTACTCCTACAGTAGAAGATGTAAAGAAAATTTTTTGCTTCATGGAACAAACATTAGATACAGAAAAATTATATACATTTAAGAGTGTCAGTGATTTGGAAGAATGGACTGGAAAGATTGAAGATACAGCTTTGTTTTACTTTTGGAGAAAAATAAAAAATTTATGCCAAACTGATAGTCGTGATAATTTTAGCATTCAAACAAATTTTTCACATGCTGAATCAATTGTAAGCATATATAAGCATGGCAAATCAAACCTTAATTTTTAATTTTATTCAATGATTTTTATTTTTTATTGCAGGAAAATGCAGAGACTGACAATCTTTCAGAAGTAACTGGTTTACAAGAAGAGGAGATTGTATTATCAAATGATATGATTATAGAAGATCCTCGTAAAATATGTGTAACTGAGATGAATGACGTTTAAAAGTTAAAAATTGATTTCTTTAATGAAAGTTATTTGTAATTAAAATGAATTTATGTTACGTTAAATATTGATATTAAAAAAAACGTATACTTATTTTTATAAATGTTGTTTTTTTATTTCTTGAATCAATCATTTTAAAATGAGAAGCCATAAATTTAATCTTAAACATTTTCAACTTATTTATAAAATAAATAAATGTTCTTCAAATTGAAGCAAAAATTATTCGTTAATTGAAAGTTAACGAAAATTCATAATCACGAATTAATATTACGTTTTTATATATTTGCTTTGCAAAATGAGATATAGTTTCTGCTTACAATTGATTGTACGAAAATCCAAAAAATTTGCTCACACTATTTTACATTAAATGTTAGCTAGTATTTCAGAATTTCTACAATTGAAACTTTGTGAATTTTAATTGACTAATTCACTTACCGCTGTGCTCGTGTGTGCTACTTTCAGTCGGAGATAAAGTTACTAAATTGTCTACGGTGACATCGTTGCTGTTGTGGCCACTCATTTGCACAACGTGAGAACCGTCGTGATGAGGGACGTCGGTGTAAAGACTGTTTGTTGTCGAAGGCACAAGTCCGCAGTGAGAGTTTACCATTGGGCTTCCGTCCGTAAAATACATTGTAACTGAAAATGATTCAACAAAAATTTTAATTTTTAAATGAAGCTTTTTTCACATAAAATGAAATTTTCAGAAAATGTAAGTGCAAGATATATCAATTTTAAATAATTATTTTAATAAAATATTGTGATTAATTACTTCGATGGGATTGAAGTTCCATTATCCGCTCTTCAATGCAAAGAGCTGTCAGTCTAGCTTCCGCGTCGGAATCCCAACAGTCTTCCATAGTTTCTCTAATTAAACGCACTCCAGGCTTATCGATTATATTACCTTCCAAGAGTGGCCGTGCTTTATTTCGTGATACTAGCACTTGCATTTGTTCAAACGTTGGGTGTAGCCCTGAAAAAGTAAATTTAAAATTAATAAAAAATCGCTTATTAAAAAATACTTTTTATTAAAAGAATTTACCAATTTCCTTTTCAAATGGCTGACGATACGGTGGCATCTCGGTACCGGAAACATAAACATCGGTACATCGAGTTACCAATTCCCAAAGGATTAAACCCATCGCATAAACGTCGATTTGCTTCAGGGAACTTTCACAATCACGAAGATTTACAGCCCCTTCGAGCACTTCCGGCGCCATGTATAGCAACGTACCAACCTGCAAGGAATAACATTAATGTTAATTTTATTTTTAATTCATATGTATAGGTAAGTTTTCTATTACAACTTACATCGTTAATCGATTTAGTTTCTGCGTGTTGTTCTTCTCCATTAGAAAAATATTTAGATCCTGAAATTTGAACTGCAAGTCCAAGATCGCAAATGCAACAGCTGCCATCAGATTTTAATAGAATATTTCTTGAATTCATATCTCTGTGTGCTATACACGGTTTAAATTTATCTCCTTTACGAATATCAGTATGTAAATATGCAAGACCTTTAACTATTGAAAGTGCCATTTTGCAAAATGTCATCCAGTCGAACGTGTGGTAGCGCAAAAATTCTGTTAAAGTACCACCAGGCGCGTAAGAAAATACCAAAAGGTATTCATTATTACCATCCATACTTATTCTCTCATCAGAACCTGTTTTGATCAAATATAATGTAATACAATTCATATTAAATAAAAAAAAGCTTTAATAAACAAAAAATATACCATAGTAATGTAAAAGTGAAGGATGCTCCATAAAAGGTAAACAGTATATATCTCTTTCATTTAAGAAATAACTTTGATAATGTCCAGGGAAAATTTTTACAGCAACTTCTTGATCTCCCATACTACCTTGCCAAACTGATCCATATCGCCCTTCACCTAATTTTTAGACAAAATCGCCGTAATAACAGACATTCCGAAAATCGTAATAATTTATAAATAAAAAATTACTAAAATATTGTAGTAATTAAACTTACCAACGATTGTAGAAAGTTTTAAATGATCAACAGTATAAGTACCAGTTCTGAGTCCATTGCCCTCATTGTAATTATCATTGTATGGCAGTGGTTTTCCCAATCTCATTAAAATATTAATTTTATAGACGCGATATATCAAAATGATTACGGTAAAAGTGACTATTAAAATGCAAGCTAAAATAGTCACTGTAATTAGCATTAAATTTTCTGAATCCACTTGTTCCAAATATTCTGTAGCTGTAAAAAATAAAGAAATAAATTGATTATATCAAAATTAAGCAAAACAAGTAAAATAAAAAACTGAGGAAGCTCTCAATTTTAAAATTATTCAAAATAATAAATACAATAATAAATACGAAATTTAAAAAGAAAAAATGTTTACAAAGAAATAAAAGGCAAACAAATTAAATAATTAAGAACATGATTTAAAACAAAGAAAATCCTCTAAATAATAAAATAATCAAAATAAAAATACCTGTAACAATCAGACTTAAATTATTCTTACTTGCTGGACTGGTTAAAAGTAATTTATTTTCAAAAGGATCTGTCACATTAACATTACAGTAATCTTCTTTACAGCAGCAGAATTTAGCATTACTAAGAGCTTTTGGCCACCTATTTGCTATACATTCTTTATTTTCACATACTTGACCTTCTTGTTTCCAACATCCTGTAAAAGGCAATAATTATCACTTAAATTATATTTTTTGAGTAATGAAATAAAGAATTTTTTAAGGAACAATTTTGACAAATATACCTTGGAGGAAAATATTAATTTTGGTTCCATTTGATGTATTTTCATCTTGCCACAATGCATAACAATACTGATTGCATTTCTCATAAACAACTTCATTTTCAGTCTAAAAAAAATTGTGCATTATGTAATTAAAAAAAAATAATTTTCAAGTAAAAATCAATCGTTAACATATAAAGTAAAAAAGTATATCAACTGCTTTTTAAACACTTAGATATTAACACATAACTGAACATGAGTAATATCTAAATTTATTACAATTATTTTAATCTACTTGGATAAATAAATTCTTTGAACTGCAGTTAATTAATGAAAGACATCTAAATAAGTCTCAAAAGAGCATCTTCTTTAAAGATATCAGAACCAACCCTACCTGAGTGTGATTTGTATTGAAATCTATGCCACCTTCTATATCATCATTTTGTTGATCCGATTTGACCTCTCTTTTGCTAACAGCGCATATTTTATCAGCTCCAACCAGGGTCAAGCCTACACTGCAGACGACAGTGACTAGTAATATCGATACAATGGCTTTCATTGTGACTTCCTGGGCCACTTGAACTTAGGCTGATTTAGTAACGCTGTTCTTTACACATTGCCACCTTTTTCACAATTAGACCATCTGTTTTACTTCAATTGATCTTTGCAATACTCTTACAATACAACATGGATGCACAGCTTAGCTTTGCAAGCTGCATTTGCATAAAGGTGTCTGAACTTTTAAACTGTAGCTTAGTTTCACACTTGATGAGTTGCATACTTTCTTGTTCTACATCTAAAAGAGAAGAAAAAAGATATTTATATTAAAATTATATTTTAACTCAACCTAACCTTACTTGATTATTATTCAACAATAAAACGCAAACGCGAGCCATCACATAATAATCAACAATTACATCAAAAATAATCTGCACAATTTAACAGCAATTGAAGTACAAAGCTAATTAGTAAACAAAACAATCTTACTATTAACCACAAGAAAAAAAGACGAACGTCTTAATGGCCCTTGAATCCCGATTAAGAATTAAACATAGCACTGCCCATCAGCGCGTCTGACAAGCCCGAAAAAGGCCCTCTCAAAAAGTGAGCTTCGCAATAATAAGTCAGACCAGCTTCTCGAATCGATAAACTCTCTCCCTAACGCTCGGAGCCGCAAAAGTAGCGAGCAGAACTTTGCAACACAAACCCTTGGCCTCTCTCTCCTCTCCTCTCCTCTCCTCTCCTCTCCTCTCTCTCTCTCTCTCCCTCCTCACGAAGAAAAAAAAGCGCAGACGTTCTCCTCTCTCTCGCTCTTTCTCCTCGTCTGCGCAGCAACGTACACCACGGAGTAAGGTAAAGGTTCGGTCGAAAAAGCGCACGCACACGATCTCAAAAACCGCGAAGGACGGCGGCGGCGGCGATCCGCTGCTCCGCCATCGGAGCCTTTTCTTCGCACATACGGCGACAACAGAGAGCGCACGTACATATATATGTATCTATATAAGTAAATACACACTCTCAGACGGGGTCGGCTGCGCAAGCGCGCGAAATCAGTGCTCCTTTTACGTTTTACGCGAGACGGCGGCGGCGGCGGCGTCCAGTGCACACACAATGTCGACGCTCGCGCTGCGAGGCGGAGGATACTAGCCTGACCCGACGGCGACGTAGGGTTAAGTCGTGTTTATTTTTTTTTTTTTTTTGCGCCCGGATGAGACACCCTTTAGTGGCGGCGGCGGCGGCGGCGCGTAGTTGTACGTATACTTATGTATGCGTGAGCCAGACGACGTCTGGCGCGCGGATTTGGGCTGCGCGAGTATGACTGTTCGTCTGTCTGCGCCGGCCGCCGCCGCCGGCTGTGCGTCTGCGGCTGCGGCGGCGGCGGCGGCGGCGATGATGATAATTTTTCGACGCTGGACTTTAAACCGTTCCGCGATTGATATACGATCCCCGGAGTGGGAGCGAATGAACGAGACCGAGGAAGTGTGAATGATGCCTGCGTGCGCCGTCGGTTTTCTACACGGCCGATTACGGCTTTATCGGACGTTTCGGAGATCCGTCTGGGTTGATTCCCCGGGAGTTTGAAGGTTTTCGATTGAGCTTGCGTGCTTAATCTTTTTTTTTACTTTTAAGATTGAATGGAAATATTATTTATACTTTTAATACTGTACCTTAATTGGGTTGAGCTTATGAAGTATTTAAGATTCTTTGTGCATTTCTGAAATGTTAATCAATTTTAATCCAGTCCATTGAAATGTAAATTTTTCGAGGTATTTAAATGACGTTCAAAAATTTTGTTCTCCAGTAATTTTCCAAATTACTCCATTCGTTTCTATTTCGAATGCAGATTCTTATAATATTTGAAGTAATCATTTTTTTTAAGAACCAGATAAGGAATTTATTAACTTCTTTATAAAAATAACTTTATATAACTAAATATTGAAATTAAAGAAATGCACGATCAGAAAGAAAATTTTAACAACTACTTAATAAACTAAAATATTAATATTCACGCCAAGGAATAATTTAAGCGTCGTTTATACTCTGAAGATGATGAAAATGAAACAATTATGTCGAGATTCAATTAGAAAAAAGTATAAACATCAGAACAAAAATCCATCTCTTTCATCGTAACGTCTCACCGACGTTTCCCAGCATCAAAAACTAAAACCCACCTCTTATCACAGCGAGAATTTCGCCTTTTCATATCGCCGTACTCTATCAAAATAATTTTTCGCGCTCGCTTTTACCAGTGCAGCGGCGCACGTAAGTGTGTGCGTTATCTGGCGGAGCCAGTATAGTGGTATTATTGGGACAACGGGGGCTCGAGAGAGAGTCTAGAGCCATTGTGCCCCCTTGATTATTGACAGAGGACTTTAATCCGCTTAGAGAAATGATTATCCGAGTGATTGCTTTTGACACGAGCCGACGGTCGTTCGAATTTCGCAATATATATATGTATATATATATACACCTGCTGGGGAATAGTTTTGCGCCCATTGTGTGCAGGTGAAAGTGTGGAAAGCTATATCTTGGGAAAAGATGGAGTTAATGAGTTTATTTTGAGATTGTCAGGTGGAGAATTTTTCTGATTTTAGGGTCGCAGCGTTTGGGTATAGTTTTACAGGCACTTAAAGTGAGATTATTTGGGTAAATATACGTGTTGGTTTTAGCATCCATATCTAAATCGCTGTTTTGGGTTAAATTGCGCGTAATTCGTATATTTATTTACTGCATTATTGAAGGAAACTTGATTATAAGAGAACTTTTATAATAGCTACGTGTGAATGAAAATAAGACGATAAAAACTTATGTCTATATAAACTTAAGAGTTATAAATACGGCGCTAAATGGCCTTTATGCGTTGAATGATATTTCCTAATAGAAAATGCAAGAAATTGTATAGCCATTAATATTCGGCGATAAGAAACTTTATATATATATTAAATAGTTTTGTAACTTTCAAATATGTAATATGCGATATTAATTTATCTGTACTGATTAAAGTATTGCATCACAGATACATTTCATGAAATAATACGTCCTATATTTTATATAAAATTCAGAAAGCAATATTTTAAGAGTAAAATTATTTTTTATAAATACATCGTTTTATTTACCGACATACATTGTATATACTTGTATTAAATGTAGATAAACAAACGATTACTTCAACAATGAAATTAAAAATAAATTGTATCTTAACTCTTCAAATTCTTTGAGAGAGTAAATAAAGTGATTATAAATTTACCAACATCTCCAAGGTTTTAAGTAATCTAAAATAATGACTCATTTACAAGTGAGTAACAACAATTAATAAACAAATACTCGACTCGCATCGAAGAACGAAAAAGTGCCAAACTCCAAACGTCCAAAAGACGACAACCAAACTATAATAAACTCGAAATTCGCGTTCCATCAGCGACGTAATTAACATAAACTCGGCCTTAAACGACTCCCCCGAAAACAAGCGACCGTCCCGCCGAGCCACTAAAACCCGGCAAGAACTCGTCCGCTCTCGCAAATAGACAATCCAATAAAACAGCTCGCAAACTGCACATCGTCGTTTATACGCCGCTATGTTTTCTTGCCCCGAAACGTCACTGCACCGCCGCCGCATGGATCCGCCGAAGCAGCGCCTTGAATTTTAATTGCGCCCGGAGAGAGAGAGAGAGAGAGAGAGCCGCGCCGAAAACACACTTTCGCGCCTGCAGAATTCATGCGGGGAAGGACGAAGGTAGGATGCAGCGCCCGATGAATTTTGGAGGAGTGTCGAGCCGACCCGGCCGTGACCCGCTGAAAACTGCCCGACGACGTATATAGCGGCTGTTTTTTTTTTTTTTTGGGGGGGGGGCGTTGGGTTTGGAATAACGAGGTTTTCATATTGCGTTGAGATGAATTTTATTTAAATTTATAAATTAA
>JAWWML010000052.1:29417956-29450605 GCA_035047165.1 Ormyrus rosae | reverse complement strand
TTTTGAAAACTCGAGCGTTAGGCCGAACGGACGCGGCTTCCTTCATATTTTAACATTAGAAAGCATATCCCAAAGTTGCAGGAAAATCCATTACCCAAATGTCGTACACTCTCCTTGTTAGTCTATGGAAAGAGTGAACAGCCATAAAAACGTGATCATTCGCACTTATTATACACATCAAAATTGAAATCTTGCTTTGTACAGTAAGAAATAAGGATAATCGATCGTCGTAATGTCTTACTTTGAAACAGTTGCCAAACAGAAGGCGTTCGGCATACCCGTACAGTACTGATACGCTTCTTTGTACCACTCGTTGAACAGCTCGTAGGGATCATCGGTTTTTAGATCGATGAACGCCAAATCGGAGGTCTCGTCGTTGGCCGTCGTCATTGCTTTCGACTTTATTTTGACGGATTTATCGAAACGTCTGCGAAAACCAATAACGCCGCTTGCTGCGTCTGAAAGTAGATAAATTGTGCGTTAATTATTGATTGTATAAGATGAAAGTTCATTTCTAAAAATAAATTCAAAAGTGTGAAAATCATCAAGACAAACCTAAACTAACAAAAGTTCCTACCAAAGAATTCACATCACTCGCCGACTCCTTCGGCACGTAATGCGCAAAATAATAACTAACCCCGCAGCTAAAGCGTTGCGTGAACCGATCGGAACCTTGACTCACTTAAAAAGCGGTTCCCCATTAACGCTCCGATAATAGCAAAAAAATTCCGCAGCCAATAAAACTGTATATACACACCGCCGGATTTAGTCGTCAACTCGAACGCCATTAGATTCTCTACAAAAGGGGGCAGAATCCTCGCCTATACCTCCGTTACCCAATAAGCGCGCGAACCGGTAACGCGATAGTTTTGCCCTCGTCTTCGGCCTCCGATTATTACACTCGGCGACGCGCGAAACCTTTGCTCGTCGCGGAATATAAGTTCTGCAAGTGCGGCTAATTTTTTTTCTGTCATCGGCGGACGACGGCCGCTGAATATTCATGAGGCGCCGCCGGTCGTCGAAGATTACATAAGGGGAGTTTATGTAAACGGGAGTAATGTTTTCTTCGTCGCGCGCGATCGGATCTTCGCGGATTGAAGGTTCCGAGGAATTATTTAGATATAGCTGCGGTGGGTGGATTCGGGTGGAAAATAACGAAGCACTGTTTACGTATTTATGCTCGGTTTTGATTGTTTTGGAGGATTATTCGCGGAGATGGATAATGCAAGCGGTGTATATTGCGATCGTCATTAATATGTTAGCTTCGTTTATGCGCTGGAAAATGTTTAGCGTTGATTGGGTTTGTTAATCGGGAACTATTGACGATTCTCGACGTGATTAAAAATGTTTTAATTTTGAATGAGTGTTCGATATCAAACTTGTAGATTGTATTGTTAAATATTAAATGGCACTCAAGTATTTTTATACCTTTTTAACACGTTCAGTTTTTATTATTTAGAATAAAGTATTGATATTAAGTATATAATGATACAATGTATTACATTAAATATTTTAGTAAAAATTTTATTTTAGTTAAGCTTTTAATACGTACGTTCTAGGGATATCAATAATTGAGACTAATACTTTATAATTTAGGATGATCTAACCGTGAGATCAAATTTTAATTAACATTTAAGAAAAAGAATTGCTGAAAAGAAGTAGAAAGATCTAAAAGTGTACAATAATTGTTTTTATACCGGATCATCTGAAAAGGTTTTTATCATTATTTGATTTTAATCTTTAAAAATTCAGAGTCTAACATTCATTGGCACATTAATTACTCGAGTAAAATTGAAGCTTAATTAAGCATTTAAACCTCGAAATATGCTTTACAGTATTATATAATTTAACGATCTGTCCTCTGTAGAGTACAGATAACTGAAAGAGTTAATTAACAGAATATAGTCTTTTAATGGAATAATAAATATATAATGCCTAATTTATCTGAAATAAATAAAATACAGAAGCGCAAATACACTTTTGCACGTAAAACTTTTTTTTAAGGCTTCCAAAATAATCGGATTTTATAATTTCCTTACCCATCAAATACATAAATTTAACAATTTCATCGGCAAAAATTAGTGCAAAACAATTCTAATAGTATACCACGTGAACAATGCAAGCACCATAAACCGAAACTCCATTCACGAGGCCGTCACCGCTTATGCAAATCCGATACACCGAAACCTTCAAATCCCTTCCTAAGTACGCCGAAATACCCGCAACGACTATTACACTAATCCAAAGAATAACCTCAAATCAGCCGTCGTCGTCCCTTCCCTCTCTCTTTCGGCTGCGCCTCGAAAAGAGTATACACCCTCCGCTCGTACCTCGGCCGCGCTGCAACTGCGCTTCCACGGGGTTCCGCCCGGCATAATATATATTTCCAGTAAGCAACGCGTATAATAGTGCACGGGGAAAAAGACGCGGAGTTTTAGCATCTGTACGTCTTCCTCGGCCTCTCGCGAGAGGGACTTTATGTGGTTTTTTTTCGATCGCGCGCCGCACGACGGCTCTTTGTGTCTGCGTTTATTCGCCGGGCGGAGGAGGAGGGCGGGGGAAGGTGGAAGTACGGCCGTGCGGCTCCAACGGGGAAGTTGAGATAAGGAAGCCCTAAAGGTCCGTAAGCGCCTCGTAACTCGGAACTTTCGGTAAATGTGCGTGAGCGTTCAATGCTCCCGCTTCCGGCTTTGCTTCTCCTACTTGCAAGAGAGCTTTACTGACCCGCTGCACTGCCGAGGTGTGTGCTTTGGAGGGGGGGGTTTCTTTTTTCTGAATAAACTTCTTCGGCGCTGAGAAGAAAACGACGTTGGTTTTTCGTAATACTTTTTAGTTTTTAGTAGTAAAAAAAAAGAGTAAAAATTACTACTTTTTATTTTCATTTCAGATATAAGAAGAAAAATAAAAATACTTACTATATGTTTTGAATTAACTACAATTTTCGATTTTAATATTTACTATTCCGATAGTAAAAATTATTACTTTTCTTCTCATATCTATATAATTTTCGATTGTAATATTTACTATTTACATAGTAAATGTTCTTATTTTTCTTCTCATATCTGAAATAACGATACAAAATAATAATTTTTACTTCTTTTTTTCTCTCAGTGTACGTAACTGCAAAATTTAATGAATCACATATAGTTTTATGTTGTAAAATACCAGTTTACATTCAATTACGTACTTCCCGGTTGCAAGCATCCTATAAATTCCAATAGAAAGGGTGCAGAAACCGCATAACCTATTCGGTTTTTGCACCAGAATCTATGAGATTTTATTAGTTTTTATAAGATCGTTTCAATGGGGTTGCATCATCGTTTACACTTTTCTCGCGGAAAATCATTTTTACGTTATCATCTCCATAAAACGTAAAATTTACAGCACCTAACAAAACCGCTTCCACCGCGAAGAAAACGCCAAAATTGAATTGAAAATTTCGAAATTTTCCGAAACGAGCGAGCACGTGGCAGGATATACAATACAACCACAGCTACCTCCAAAATTGAATTTCACCTCAACCCAGAAAATTTACGGCAAGTACGCGAACCGCCGGCCGGCGACTCGAAACTTTAATCTCTCTCATTGGATTACGGCGCTCGATTCGCGCGCGGCCCGCGTAATCTTGAATTTTACGCGCGGAACACAACGACGCGCGAGTTTTCGAGGCTGCCGGCGGCGCGTGGATGTTTTAACCTCCACCGATGTGTGTATGTAATATCGCGGCGCGCGGAAAACGGGCGAAGAAGTTGTTCTCTTGCACAATGATCGCCGCGCGATCGTGTTATTTAATCGACTACTGTGTCACAGGCGGCCGGCGTCGCGGGGCGCCAAGCGTTGTTCTATCGTCAATGAGTAATGATAATTAGCGCTTTTTTTTCTGAAAATTCATGCAGCGTAATCTCCCCTGAAAAAGGCTTTTATTATAGCTAATTCCATAAATACGCGAACGAGTCGCATCGATTTTCGAGACGATCCCGCGGAGCGAGAAGCGAGAGCTTGCTCAATATTCGCTCTCGCGGCGATGATGATTGCATCGGAAGTGCATTCTCGAACGGGGACAATTAGGCCTTGACACCTTCGTCTTGCGGTGATTTATTCGCGGTTTAGCGATTGCGCGTAGCGATCGACACCGAAGCCGCGCCGACATTTAATACTTTTCCGATGTGCTTTCGCTGGATTTCGAATTAATCAAGCGACCTGCGTCCGTTCACCGCGAGCAGGTGGAGTCGTTGTGTTTGCGGCGATCGCGATTGATAATCGCGGGGGGGAGGACTGCTTTTTGCTGGATATCGGATGGATTAATGAACTCTTTATTTCCAAACTGAAATTCTGATAGAGCGATTGCACCAATAGATGGACAGTTTTATAAGTTATTACATCTATCAAACTAATTACTTTTTAAATAAAAACTTTAATTTTAATTGCAAAGAAGTTTACTACAATAAAATTTAAGCTGATACTTATAAAAAAGTGTCCTTTTAACATAAAACAAAGTATCTTCAGGTGGAGTCGTTGTGTTTGCGACGATCGCGATTGATAATCGCGGGAGGGACTGCTTTTTGCTGGATGTCGGGTAATTGCAGGATTGGCGGTGGTGGTTTTTTTTCATTTCGAGGGAGGCGCTTTGATTGAGATGAGATTGCGAATAAATTGGCTGCCGACGCGTTTTTCTTTGTTACGAGGCTTTAATGTGATAGTAATGAAGTTATCTTAGAGATTTATCACGAGTTAATGGGCGAAATTGGCAAAATATCAGAATGCCGGTGCTATTTTTAAAATTGAATCGAACGAGGTTTTAAAGTGCAATGGTAAACGTTGACTTTTTTCGTAATTGAAGGATAATTATAAATCACTCGGACGATTTTTCACGGGACTAATAAGTTACATAAAGGATCATTTTCAGTAACCATCGAATCATCGAAGAATTATAAAAAAGAGGGAATTAAAGTAACTTTGTTTACCGGCGGCTTATAAAAGAACACTGCGTTAAGTTCTCTCCGAAGCACCTGCTAAAATCTTATCTACCCAGAAGAACAACATTCGTACATAATCTACTGAAAATTATTGCCGCGATTACCATAACTGTTTTAACGCCGCGAGAGTGACCATAAAAAAAATTCAAATTAAGTTAATCGCTCCGATGAAACAGTTAATGCACTAATTTCCCTGCAGATATCGAATTAAACCACCTGCATTCGTATCGCCGTTGAAAAGTACCTCGGCCGAGAGCTTTAATGACATCCAATCGAGCCTCTCGGCGCGAATTCTTTCGAGAAACGCGGCTTTTACATAACAATTCGTACGTGACAACATAGACTCGCGTCTTATATAATTTTTAAGGACATCCTCCGCAGTTCCACGGATAGCCAGCCGATCCGTGGCACATAACGACTCTCGCTCTTTCGCTTCGAGTCCCTCCGATATTCTTTTCGCACCGCCATTTACGGTTTGTCCATCGCCGATGGGAAAATTAAGGACGCTCGGAATGCTCTCGAATTTGCGATGCGCGAATCGTGCGCGGAGGGGGGGGGGAGACGAACAGGCCCGGGGATTTAATCCGGCGATTAATTATTGAAGAGTAAACGGCTAATTAATCCGTAATCCTAAACGCTCATTTCCGCGTGCAATACGGGCCCGCGGAATCTTAATAACTGGCCTTTAATAATTTATGGCTGCGCGCATTGTTGCATTGCTCCCTCGGCTCGTCGAATATTCAATTTCGCCGCTCTGCCAGAGAGAGAGAGAGAGAGAGAGAGAGAAAGCTCGTTTTTGCTTTTGAGTTACTAATGGAATATTGAGATTCTTTTTACCCCCGGAAATTCGAGTTTTCTGGAATTTTGACCCTTCGAATTTGAGGAGGGAATCGTATCGTTTGTTCGTAGCTGCATCTTTTTATTATCAGTGGTTATTTAAGAGGAGCTCAAATAATATAATGTATTTCTTAACAAAAAAAAATAACGTTTTGTAAGTTGCATTAAATGAACAGCGAAATGAATTTTTCATTAATTTTCAAGACAAATTTCAAGTATTTAATTACAATAGAGATCAAATACGCGAATCAAGGCTGCGAAATCTTACTAAATCTTGACATTCTAAAAGTAGTGCAAGTCTAGCGGTTGTGGGTCAAAATACAAGAACACGAGACGAATGTTATAAAAAATCTAATGTGCCTCTTTCGAAAGAAGCTTTACTTGTGACACCTGGATAAAGTTTCCTGAACCCATTTTACGAATACATTGATTTACGATCTTCGTACGTTTGCCGTTAATTTAAATAATTATACACGTTGTTGTTAATTATAAACTAATTAGACGATTTCATAAACGTTCTTTTATCGACGCTTCTTCGAAACTGTCGTACCTTCAATTACATAACACATTCAAAACGCTCTCTCAGACAATCTTAAAGTATGCTTAAATTAATCAACCCAACACTGAGAAAAAAATGTAATTGAATTGATTAGATAAAAAACGAAATTTCGCCGATAACATATATTATTTAATTAAAGACAAATGCTATTGAAACAATAGTAAAGAAATTAATTTCAAGAAATACGTTATTCATTCAATAGTATTAGATGAATTTGATAAAACATTTTATTAATTCAATAGCATTTATCTTTAATTTAATAATATATGTTATCGATGAAATTTCATTTTTTACTTAACCAGTTCAATTCAATTTTTTTCTCAGTGAATATTTCCCCAGTATTCAATTAAACTCACCTGCACCTCGACTTTTGCCCCCGAACTCGCTCGCAATTACCAGTATCGCTCCCTCGGCAGCTGGAATCCGCGCGAGTAACCTCCTAACATTCAAATAAGAAACAGCAATAATCCCCTATACAGCGGCGGCGCAAAACTCCCGTCCAAGAAGATACTCCGCGCGAAGCGCCGTGAAACTGCGGGGGGAGGCGTCGCTCGCGCGTCTAATGCAGACGCAGCGCGCATTCACGTAATCAGCTCTCGGGAGAACCTGGAAAAGGTGGTGGAGGCAGCGCCTGAGGACGACGACGACGGCTCGTTTCTCTCGCGGCTGCGACGCGCCACTGGCGTCTGGCCGACGTCGCCGCTCGTATTTATACGCGCGTTGAAGATGCGACGCACGACGACGGCGGCTGTGTATATTCTTGACGCGTGTCTGCGCTCTGGTTTTTGCACGGTGCTGCACGGCGGCCGCGGGATTTTCCGAGGAGGTAGGGTGGAAAGTTGCGCCGAGTTTTGTAACTGGATTAGCCGGCGTTCGCGGGTGGAAGGGCAGAGCGTGAAATAGGCGGGAGCTGCTTCGGGTTGATGGGCGAGTTCAGAGGCGGGAAATTATTGTTGATGATGGGTCTTTTCGAAATTTTGGAATGGGTTGGGTAGACGACTGTTTAAGAGTTGATACCAAAAGAAATGTTAAAAAGGAATTTGAAATGAAATGGGTTTATAATATATTAAAGATTTTATTTTTAATCGTACATAAAATGCAACACAGTTTTTTAAACATATCTCTATTATTAAACTATTCCATTTTCGTTAAAACAGCGCTTTCAACTTAAGCTCTATTATTTATGTATCAATATTATTTAAAAGTAAATACATAAAGTAAAATAAATATGGAAAGTTAGTATTTTGAAAAGCAATAAAAAATCGATTTCGTAAACTTTGAAATCGAAAATCGATGTGGTTTATTAAAATTAAGTGTATATTATTTCACCTAAGCAATTGCGTCACAATTGACTTTTATAAGGAGTAGACGATTATATAAAAAAATCATTGATTTTTACAATGTATCTTTTAGCTTTACACCGCAAAGGTTTAAAGTAATACGGATCAACGAAGACGAAGGATAAAAGATGAGATGATGGCTCGAGTTTCACCTTCTATACATAAGATTTTGCAACTGGATGAGAAAATTTTCGAATGAGAACAATTTTCTAATGCAAGCTATTTTTCCAGCTGATCTCTCTTATTTCTTTTATCTTTATCTTCATTTGTAAAAATTGAATAATTGTTCATTAAAAATTTATTATTATAGAAATATTTATTTGTCATTTTCCTAGTGCTATTATCAGTAGATGTGATTATTTGACAAAGAAAATTTTTAATAACATTTCAAACTCAATTACAAGAGACGTAATTGTAAATTGTATTATTAATTACTCTGTAATTTCATTGTACTTATACTCTGGTTTTAATAAATAAATAAAATCTACACTCTTACACATTTTGCAACTAAAACTCCGTCTCAAATCCATTTTCAATTTCACCAATTAACGGGCAAAACAGCATATCCCGACCTTCCCTTCCTCCAACAGCAGCACCAGCAAAGCATCTCCGCAGCCCAGCCGTAAAATTTCCCGGTGGAAAATTATTGGGCGCCTTGAGCTTCCGGCTGTTTAGGCAGCTGCGACTGGACGTCGTTCTTCGGCGCTTGACCCGGTTGAGGTGCCGCCGCCGTCGTCGTCGCCGCCACCGTTGCCGCCGCCGCCGTCTCCTCCACCGTCGCGTGAATTACCGGCTCCCCGTCGAGCTTCTCCAAGTTTGGCAAGCGCCTCGCCACCTCCATCCTCCACTGCTCGATCTGGTGTGTGACGGCGAAATTTTAAATACGACACCGGGGAGAGGCGTCCGAGCGAGGTAGGAATTCGTTAGCCCGCGACAAATTAACCGACCCGCCGGGAGAGACTCAAAGGAGGGGGGTTTCTTTTTGCGACGGCGTTCGTTGGGGAAATTTTGACGGTTCGACGGGCATATTGGAGGGGCGATTCTGTTGTATTTGTGTTGGTGATTAGACTTTGGTGATTCTTCAGTTTTTTTTTAGATTACATTTTTTAACTATCCCCTTTAAGCAAGGATTTTTCTAATAAAAATGTGACTTTTATTCGTTTATTGATATTAACGCAAATTCACTGGAAAATTGGAATTTTAATTTTAATAAAATGACGGGAAGCATTACTTTATACAATTGTTGCAAACTCCTACACAATAAGTAAGAACGGCGTGATAAAATTTTTCCACGACACTTTTACGCGCCGAATTTTTATTATTTTATTGTCCGGGCCGAAAAATATTTACCTTAACTTTCACGCGTTGGTTTTTAGCTTTATTACCTTATTTTTTATTCTTCCTCCGCCGAAATTTTTGTACACGAATTTTTACGAAATTTGCAAGCTCGAATAATCTCGATAATAAACGAAGCAAATAGTTCATTCGCGTAGATTATCTAAATTATCTGGGTATATGTATAATATGCTAGTTTTTGTATACCGAGGACGGTAGCCAAATAGTTCAGTCGGTGAAGCTTCCAAACAGACCCTTTTGAGAAACCGAACATATGTACGCATTTTATTATGAAATATCTTCCTTAGAGTAACCCCAATATTGTATCAACAATCCCAAATCTAAACTCAGGTAGCAAGTTTTGTTAAATTCCATAGACAAAAGACACTACATAAATTTGGTTTTTATTTTATAGCGTTTCTCTGAAGATAGATGGGGACAAGTTGCCGTGAATGAATAAATTATCTAGAAAGCAAGACCAATTAGAAGCCTCTAAAGAATTCGTCAAAGTTTTGAGTGTGCATTTTTTTCGAGTTGCTCGTTATATCTCCGAAAGTTATAAATAATCCGTCGTAAAAACGTTGCTAAAACTGTCACAAGTTCATCAATGTTCAATATTTTGATTTAAACTTACGTAATAAACCAAAAATAATATAAGATGGAAGAGCGATCCTTTGTAGGATAAGATAATATAATCCTCCGAACCGAGGCATAAAAACGTTTTTAAAGATCCGACAATAAAGATATTAACCCGCTCGGAGGTTCAAAAACTTATCGATAGTCATGATTTACTGTACACTTTATAATCACGACGTCGCAAAACTTTGAAATTTCCATAAAATTCTCATCTGGGATATAAGTAGCTTACGAAGTAACTCAAATACTTATTTCGCCTCAAGAAATTGAAATAAAAAGGTAATTACTTCGTTTCTTTCAAAAAGCACCTCGTGCCAAAGACCGTGAAATACGTGGCAGCGATCCAAATAATTGTAGATTTACAATTATTACCTACAAACGCACCAGAAGTAACTTTTTTTTTAGTGCCGTTTCAAATTTTCAAAGTTTTTATTGCAGGAAAAAAAATGAAAAATCTGCCAATAGAAACAAATCCATTTCGTTTGCCTAATCGATCTACAGAAGCTTTTCTGCCTGTATCCGTAAAAGGACATTTTAAAAAAACCCTGCCAAAATCACCACTACCCACCGACCGGCACGTTCGAACCCTCCCTCAAACGAAAAGGCTGCAGAGGATCGAGAGACTAACTCGCAATCGAATCGTCGCGCGTCCTCGTCGTCGTGACCCAGACTCGGGGGATATATAATTGGGTCGAGGCGGCTAGGGGGGGTCGAGAAATCTGATACACATACCTCGAGACCGTCCGTAATTGGATTCCCGACGAAGAGCAAATCCTGCAGATTCGGCAATTCCTGGAGCCGCGCTAACTCGTTCCACTCCCTCACCAAATTGTTCGACATGTACAGCACCCTGAGATTCCTCAGCGCGTTCACCCCCTTCATCTTCTCGATCGCGTTGTACGAGATCCAGAGCTCCTCGAGCGTGTCGCCCAGCACCTCCAGGCCCGCGAAGCCCTTGATTTGATTCCGGCCCACGGAGAGGATCCGCAGCTTTTTCAAGCTGCCGATTCCTGGGGTGGGGAGTCGGAGGGAGAGAGAGAGAGAGGCTTTTTAGTGAGTTATTTTTTTTGTCTTTTGCGAGAGATTCGGGGATCGAAGCGGTATTTGGATTTTTGTGAAGTAATGCGGATTTTTACGCAGCTTTTAATTTTTAAATGGTGAAATATATAGTTTTGATGAAAATTACTTCATAGGGTGTCATTACAGAGATTATTAAAATTTATTCTTAATATGGTTTCGTTTGTTTTAATGGAATTTTTAATTGATTTAACAACACCGTTTATTTTCAAAGAAACGGAATCAAGATGAAACAAATTTAACGTGCATTCTTTATGGAAAGTAAAATTCAATTTGAAAAAGAACTACTTTCGAAGTTTTCATTAATAAAATACAATAATAATATTGATATAGCTGCTCTGGGAGCAAGCTGAACGTTCTTAAATCAAACGAATATCCTATTGTGAATATTTAACTGCACATATCGTTAATTTAAATTTTTTTTCAGTGCTCAAATGAACTATCTATTTCTAAACTGAAATTCTGATAGGGCGATTGCACCAATAGATGGACAAAACCAGTAGATGAACAGTTTTATAAGTTATTATATCTATCAAACTAATTATTTTTTAAATAAAATTAATTGCAAAGAAGTTTACTACAATAAAATTTATGGTGATACTTAACAAAAAGTTCCTTTTAACATAAAAGAAAGTACCTCCAAAAATAGTGACCATCTACTGGTGGTTCTCTATGTATAACCTGTGGCAGCTGTCCATCTACTGATAATACACGACTTTCGCATAATTTTTGCAAATGTTCAATTTAAACTAATATTTCTAATACGTCTGGTATGTATTTACTGATAAATTCAAGTTTCTTGTATTCAATAATCGTACAAATTATTTTAAACAACAAATACGCATAAAAATCTGCTTAATACAAAGTAGTATAAAAATCTTCAAGCGCCCATCTACTGCTGCGATCACCCTAAACGATTACCAATTATCTCAATTCCCTGCCCTACACAAACTTTCCGCCACTGGTCCCAACCCTCAACTCGACCACGCCATTACCACACAACGGACACCGTTCCAAAACAAAAGCCTCCCTCGAAATCGAATCGCGCCTCCCGCGAAGCGCGTCGAGCGAAAACTGTCAAAGCGAAAAATTGTCCACGACACCCAGCCTCCTCCTCTCCGCGCACCTGCGATCTTCTCGATCATGTTGGTCGACAGGGAGAGCCGCTCGCAGCTGCCGAGCGCCGCCAGGGAATTGTCCATCTTCTCGATGGGCGGCCACTGGAAGCTGAGATTGACCTCGACGGCGCTCGCCGCCTCCGAGCCCGTCTCCTCCTCCCAGCGCTTTATGGCGTCCTTGCACGTCGTCGGCTTGCCCGCCGACATATTATACACCCGCGGCTGAGGATTGTTTTATATTCGACCCCCGCCCGGATATTTTTCGACGCCTGGGGGAGGCGGGCGGGACGGGATTTGGATGGTGTTTAGTGCGTTAAGGGGCGTTTTGAGAGGCAATGGAATTTTATGACGGAGTTATTGAATTTTTAGGGTGTTTAATGGTGCGGCTTGTGCAAATGATTTTATTGTACAAAAGTTAAATTGGTAAAAAGTGAAGATTTGTGCCGTGAATTTATTGGAAGGAAGATAAATCAAGACGAAAATTGATCATTATAATTTCATCGCAAAATTGACAAAACGTCGTCCACGAAAACGCGCGGTTTAACAAAAAAATTAAATTAAAATACTTGAAAACGTAGAAAACATTTACAATGCTGCTTCCGTTATCCAGAAACGTCACAACACTAAACACGTTCCAAAAGCTCGACAGCAAAATCGTGCCATTCCCCGGAATAAAAGAGAACACAGTCGCTTATCAACGCTCCGGCAACAATAGGCCACTTTTTCGTTTTCATAAACACCGCCCCGTTCCCTTCGCGCGACTCCTCGTCGACGACAAAAAAAAAAGATAACTCCAATAAAAGCAGAGAGAGAGAGAGTCGGCGGGACGTCTTCGCGATTAGATTTAACGAATGAATATTTACGAACGGCTAAGTGCTTTGTTCGAAATAACAATGAAGCATTAATGAAACTGGCTGGGCAGGTTGCTAGGAAAACAAACTTTCGCTTTAACGATGCTCCTCCTCCCCCTCCTACCCTCCCCCACTCCTGCACGCTCCGCGCAGAGAGAGAGCGAATCGATTTCTGCCGCCGAATTTAAATTCCGCCCCGCGAAACTTTATTCGTATATTTTATCCCCGCGGAGTTTCCTGGGGGAAGGAGGCTTTGATAAATAATGCCGTGCACTTTTGCGAGCGCTCCGACGTCGACGCGCCTGTTGTTTCTCTTACTCTCTGCGCGGTAAATGATTGTTAAGTTACGCGAACTGGCGAGGAGCCGCTGTTTGTGCCGCTCGCGGGACTCGAGAGTACGGCTGACTAAGAATTTGTGCGCGTAAAAGTGACGTGTGGTGTGGATGAGTTTTTATTTGTGAATGAATAATTTTTTTGGGCAATTTTATTCGTATTTCATTCGATCGTCGAGGTAAAAGGGTAAAAATTATAAATGTTTTCGTAATAATTTTTCGAGGCATTTCTAGGTATTAGTAATTAAATAAACATGAAAAATTATTTTCAACTGTACTTGCATTAAATAACATGAATATTTCGGAAGGATAAACAACCGCGTAAAGCATAATATTTGCATTTTACATTTATTCGATAAATTATTTAATTCAATAATTATTTATTTATGTTATCAATATTTTTCAATTACATAATACAAATTGATAAAATTTGGGCGAATAATTTCAATTTACTTTCTACCAATCTACAATTCAAACTCATTTGACAAATACAAAATATATTTGCAAAGCTCAGCGCGGGCAGAAATAAAAACCAGACAAATATCCTTTACTCTACAAACAACGTCTTTTTATTTTACATAACAACCAATTGTAAAATTAAAAAATATCACCGCTCCGTTATCGGGCGGATGATGTATTTGGCTAGCGAGAAACTTTACATTCTTCTAGGTCAAATTATGACACTAGTCACGTTTCTTACAACTAACGATACAATAATTTATAAAAGTACGCCGTGGCAATGTATCATTTCTATAAATTACGATGAAATATAACACGTTTAATAAATTTCGTCTTATCCTAGGAAACACAATATATTATACATTTCACTCTAAAATATAAAAGTAACTCCGGCCGATTATAAAATAATTGTACGAAAATATACCTTTACGATCAAAGACGGAATTCATTTTAAAATCGGCAGGAGCAGCCTTAACCCTACTTTACCGGGTGAACAATATCACGTGATTATTCGTACCTTCAACTCTATAACCCTACTTTAGCTCTCTCATTTTCAAAGCGAATTTCGAAAAGCCTTTTTTCACTTGACATTGTCCAATCGATAATACTTAAAACATTTCCCAAAACACTTCGTTAAGGTAAGACAGAAAGCTTCCTCTCGCAGTCCTCCTTGCTTCTCACTTTCTTAAAAAACACTTCCCCTCTCGAAGCAGGCCGCGGCATCGAAAACACAGCCGCCACAACTCCCGAAGTCAACTCGTCCGCGCCAATCATTTTCGCAACGACATGCCGTCAGGGAACTTCCGAGAAAACATTGATACATTCCGTTTTCTCCTCGCGCATCAGCCGATCGTGGACTTGATCCAGGCGAGATTTGAGGAGATCTGGTCGTAGAGTCGGGGCCTCTCCGCGCCGGATTTCGAGCACGCAATGCGCCAACTGCCGACTCCCTGGAGCGCCCAGCGCCGGCCGTCCGCCTGCAGGCACAGCATCGGACTGCCTGCGACTTCCTCTTCCTGGAAAAATGATATAATAGGTTAGCGGTTGGTGTCTTTGCGAGTAACGCAATCGATTCGTTTTGGCAAGGCTTTTTTTTTTAATACCGGAAACCGGAAAGTTGCACGAATTTTTGTTTTGGTAAAAATGAGCTTTTTGGAGGTTTTTGAATTATTATTGTATGCGAGTGTATTTAAACTTTGGATGCAGACCGTCTGTATAATGTTTTGCAAAGTGGATCTACTCTGCATATCATTTATAGTTAGAGTGTTTTACAGTAATTTGCTGCAAATTATATTTTATGCAAATGATGAAATTCCGAAATTTTCTCAAACTTAAATTATTATTAGTAGAGATTATATTCATTCGAAACTAGAGAGAATTTAGTGAATTCCGGGTGTTTATGCAGAATTGATCAAAGTAACTTTTGTCAGATATTCAAATTTCGAAATTAGTGGAGCAAAACATTTTGCGCCGTTATAGCAAAATATTAATAACGCCATTTAATACTGTCAGTCTAAATTAGCGTAAAATTTGCTTAATTTTAAAACACCCGCGCGACTTTGATTCTCGCAGCGAAACCCAATAACCCCTCGAAACGCCGAATCCCAATCCATTCTCCGAAAAAGCCGGGCTTTAACCAAAACGACCTTTCGCCCTAAAATCGAATCATACCTCGTCCCGGTAAAAATCGAAGGCTCTCAAGCAGCTTTTCCCATCCGGCGCTTTGGGGACGAGAGAGAGAAGCGGAAGGGGGTAAAAGCTGCGGCAGGTAAAAGCGAGAGGAACCTGCCGCCGCCTGCGGGGCCGAAACTTTTTTACGACTCGGTTGCCGGTCCCTGCTTCCGGGAGGATTTTTACTGCCCCGCGTACATACTTTATTGCGGGGAGCTTCGGCCGCGAAATTAGGCCCGTTTATTGCCCCCCGCCCCCCGCCCGGAGACTAACTCGGCTCGCGGATCCTTTCTTCGCTGCTTCGTGACGGTCCGCCGCGCGAGTTTTCCCCGAGAGGTGGACGAGATCGGGGCGGTGGATGCGATTCGACGTTTTTAGAGGTTTGGGAGAGTTTTGGGATTCGAGTTTGATGATTGGGCGGTTTTGTAAAGAGGATGTTCGTATATGCGTTTGTATTTCAATTTGTATTTTGAAGGATTACGTAGCGATATTAACGAATTATGACGGCTGTATTGAAATGTAAATTGCACAATAAATTAAAAAATTGTTTAAAGAGCAAAACAACCTTATAATGACAGCATTATTAATTTTAACACATTAACGAACTGTTTTACTACCACAATTTTTTTGGCTTTAGTCAGTTATAAGATGTAAATTAAGCGGCTTAAATAACTAACAATTTTTTCAATATACGTCCTTTAAATAAGCGCAGAGAAAGAGAATCTTAAATTAAAAATGAAACAATAAAGTTCTATATAAACAGACAGTAAAATGACGCAAATACATACGTAAAAACCTATAAAACCGATAAAAGCTATTAATTTTATCGGTTTTTACAAGTCTTCTTCAATCACCGGGATTATACAAAAAAGATTTTCAGCTCAACATTTTAAACCGCATTTACATTGCATGAAGAGCATAAAACCGTTGGCAAGGCATAAAATAAATAAATAAATACTCACTGCACAATCGTCAGTCGGGTAAACAGCCTCGGTGCAGACACTATTTACCGATGCTATACTGACGTTTTCACATTTCTCCATCGCGTTGTACCTTAGCTGCACTCTTTGCAGTAAATCACCTGTTCAGAAGTAAACGCGTTTTTAATTGACTCACTTTCGAATTCGTCAAATTCATTATTTTCTTTTTTTTTTTTAAAGCACTCGTTATTTGCAAAGTAAACGTTTAGATTCCTCCCGCATGACTGTGTTTTCCGTGATAAAATAAAGTATTTCATCAAAGCTAAAAATATATATATCGTCTCTCGCCCGAATCAAATTCCTTTGAAAACTAATACAGTCTCAAACGCTTGTTCGTTACACGGTTCTACTTTAAAAAAAAGAAAAAAAACCATTAGAAGCACCAACGCGGAGCGCGCAGCTAAAAAAGGAGCTCTTTCGAGGCCGGAATTCACTCACGATTTTTAGCCCAGCCGAGAGTATTGCACTGGGAGGAGTTGCTGTTCTTCTCGGTGCTGCTCGACGGCAAACAAACGGGTCTGATGAAGTCCGAGAAAGCGGTAATGGACCGGTCTAGTTTCAGTAGTACAACCGTACTTCCTTCGACCGGTGATTTCACCATCCCGACGATGCGCCGCTCCTGCTGCCACGGCGAGCTGCTCGACAGCCTTATGGTGCCGAGACGCGCCGTCCAGTCGGCCTTTGGTTGGCTGAAAAGAGATGAAATATGTTACAAAATTTTAATTCTAGTTTTAATGAGCTGCATGCTGGATTAATAAAAATAATCGTGCGAATTAATAATGGTGTGAGTTTGATTGGTTTTCAAAAAATTATTTAAAATGAATAGTCCTGTTTTAAAAAAGTATAAATAAAAAGTATAAAATTTCTTATAAAGTATAGTAATTTTTTGTATTTTGACAGTCTGCGGAGGCTTTATTAGACAGTATGGTAATTTTTACAAGATTATTTGTAATTTTTACTATAATTCTTCTCTCACAGTATTAATAACAGTATTTTGAAACAATAATTCTGTTTTATGAATTAATGCGATTTTTTAAAACAACTCTAAAAGGTCTGCATCGATGTCGACTACAAATATTCTACATTTCAAAAATAGTCAGACGCAAATAAAACAAAAATTTTTTAACGACTTTTCCAGGACGAAGAACGTAAATTCATTCTGTCAAAATCTCGACGGATGCACGCGAGACAGTTGTCGCGTTATATATCCCCGGGAATCGATTAAAACCCGTAACCTAAAACTTTAATGCTCAAGCTAAAAGAGACGCTAAATCCCATCTTGTCTGAAAAAAAGGCCAATCTCGAAATTCTCTCGATATAAAACGAATTTACCCCGGGCCGAGAGGCGAGGCATCTCGTTCGCGCTCGTCGGCCCTCGATGTTTTTAGCGCGCGCCCGGCGCATAATGCGTTTGAAAGCGGCGGGCTTCATTCAAATTAAATAGCAAGATGAAAAAGCGCGCCGGCCGGCGTTCAAAGCATTCTCGAGAGGGAAAACATTGTCTAACCGGGGGCGAGAGAGGGAGAGAGAGAGAGAGAGGCCAGGGGTGACCCCTTGTACAAACTTCATTTTCCGCATTTTCCAGCGCGGCGTCAATACCCTCTCGAAAAGTTGCCGGAGAGCGCTTTGCCGCGCGGAGCTTCAAAGGGGGAAAAGGCCGTCGAGCGCGGCCGACAGGCGTCTCGAAAATTTTTATCCCCCCCGAAAAAAGGTGTATTTCCCCCCCCTCGCCGTCGTTTCAGCGAGTGTATATTCCAGCCGGCGGAAGGCAAGAAGCGAGCGGCTATTGTTCTGCAATCTCCCGCGCAAAGCTTGTTTTCATTCAAAGCTCCGGGGCTTCGGTGCGCGCGGCGGAGTTATTTTTCTGATTTTTTTTATTCCGAGGCGTTCGACGCGGCTGATGGGAAAATGAAGTTTTAGATCGAGTTTCGCCGGGGTAAAGGGCTATTTTGTTTTTAATATTTTGCGATGTACAGTGACGTTTTATTTATTTGAACGTTGCGTCGAGTGGTTTTAATGAGTCCATCGTATGGTGAAATACGTAATGCATTCGGTAAAGCAATGATTAGACGGTTAGAATAAAAATAATTTGTAGCAAATTTTAGTAAAAAATTTACAAATAAAATTGTCTATACGCAGAGAACAATTTCGAAAAAAAATTACAAACAAAATTCGGATAAAAATGACACCTACGAATATTAATCCATCAGGACCTATCTTACATTTGACTAAACTTTTAAAATGCCGATATGGTAATTTTGCATACTCATTTCAATGAGCATCATTATATCTATACAAAAATTGAACATCAATGACATATGTAGAATATAATTTATTTATTAAGCATTTGATTATAATTTTAATTACTAAAGATATTCCAAACATTTTTTCTATTATCAGTTTTAAATGAATATAAAGACAAATATTTTTGTTGTTTCTTTGCTTATGTGTATATGTATGTATTTAGAATGAGGGAGGAGGTATTTAGAACGTTGAATTTCTTTTATTATAAATGTTAAGGAAATGAACAAATTACTACAGAGATGTGTAATTTTTTTACGTAGAAAAATAAAATTTAAAGCATGATTTATTAAATATTTCATGCAAATAGGGATAAAATTCACCCCACTGTCAAAATCGCCCGAGTTTAGAGGTGATTTTTATCCAAAATTGTTCTGCGCGAAAATTGTAGTAAACAATCTGTACTCTTCCCCAAAACAAACAGTAATTTTTCTCAAAACTTCTACAACGTACTAAAACAACAAAACCCTCGAATAAACAAATATCCTCCTCCCCCACGTCCCCCGTCGAAAGAAGGCCAGAGAGCAGCTCTTCCCAGCGAGGCGCTTTGCAACAGACGTGCACACTCACCCTTGGAAGCAGGAGGCGGTGGTGAGCAGCCAATTTGCGGAGACGAGCGTCGCGTCGCAGACGTGATTCTCCTCTTTGAAGAGGGCCGCGTGCCAGGGCCAATCGCCCGGGCCGGCGATCTTGCCCAGGCTCCTCGAGGCGGCCTTCGAGCGCACCGCCTGCACGCCGCACGCTGAAACATTCCCCCGTTACGGATATATGCTAAGTATATGCGGGGTATGCGCCTCTTCGCCTTTGAGAGAGGACGCGGAAGCCCGAGGGAGGTCATTTAGGACGAGGTGGCTTTTGAATGTGGGGGGAATTGGTTTTGACAAGGTTTGGTTCTATCTTTTAATTGCATGTTCAAATAGTGTAATCTGCTTACTTAAATTAAATATATTTTTAGACTGAGAGAAAAGATTTAGTAGAAAATTACTGTACTGTCTCGTGAAGTGATCACAGGCTTCCAGAACTAAACAAATGACTACTCTTTATAGGAAATTTTACTGAAAATATTGGAAAATTTATCAAACAGTATAGTAAAATTTCTTGCAAAGTACGGTGATTTTTTTGGTTTTGGAAGTCTGTGGTAGCTTCACTAGGCAATATGGTAATTTTTTTCTCTCTTCTCTCAGTGTATAGCAAGATTGGTAAGTTGTAAACTATAATTCTAAAATACAAAACTGTTGCTTCACGAATATACGTCCCCTTAAAAAAGAATCCCTCCAAATTTACTTCCCAAAAGCACGCGACACGTGCAAAATCCCTTTTTTCTCTAATCCACCCCCCGGAAGCAGCAGCCAGTAGAGCAGCATGGAAAAAAGAAAAAAGAAAAACAGATAAAAATCCTCACCGAGCTCGGAGCAGCGTACGTAGAGGACCTGTTTGCTCGGGCAGGCCGCCCTAACGAAGGTGATCTCCGGGGCCATCGGGTCCTGCATCAGGACGTACGGCACGTCCTCCTCCTCGTCCAGGCGCACCTCCACCGACTTGACGCCTCTGCGGATCCAAGAGATTTTTCTCGGCTTTAGACGCACTCGCCCACGTTCGGAATTGGATTTTGGAGGGGAGCTTCTTTAAATGGGCTTTTACGCTCTCGCGGATTTGCCTTTTCTTTTTTAATGGAGGGGCGCGCTTTGGGTTTGGTCAGGGTTCCGCGCTCGTTTGGCGTTCGATGGGAAAATGTAAGGTTGCGTATAACGATTTCGAAAGCGAGATTTACCGCTGAAATCACAATTGAAAATAGTCTCTATACCGCAAAATTTACTTTAACTTTATTAAAACTCCTGTCCCATTTAAACGGTAAACGTCCAGTCCGCCGAAATGGAATTAAAAAAATCTCCAAATTTTTTCAATTGAATTCCAAAAAAAAGAAAAACAGACATCCGCCCCCCTCGCAATTACTCCGCGCCAAACTCTCGTAGATTGGCGAATCAGTCGTGTCGGGGGGGTTGGCCAACTTACTCGAAGGTCAGCAGGGTGCAGAGCGAGCTGGCGGTCGACTGCAGGACGGATTGCATTTCCGTGTCGGGCAGCGTGTCGTTCAAGTTTTCCGTGCAGATTTTGCCGACGGTGCCGCGCTCGTTGAACACGGCGTAGCCCTCGCTGGTGTAGCGGGACGGCTGGGCGCTGTCCGTCGGCTGCAGTTTCAGCGACCTCAGGCTGGGTGCCAGCGACACTGAATACAAGGAGTAATTCTGCTTTAGATGAGGCTCGAGGGGGAGTTTCTTTTTTTGGGTGATCGATTTCAGGGGTAAGGAGGTTCAGGGAAAGTGAGGAATATATTTTTTTGTTGTTGATCGGGAAGCGGATTTGTTTGTTGTTGGCAGATTAATAATTAGTTGTGTTTACTAACAAGGAGAGTCCGCGACCTTTGGATCACAGATTTTCTTGTAGTAAAATATGAGAGAAGCTACGTCCGTTCCGTCTCATGCTCGATTTTTTCAAAGTTATAAACCTCTTTTACCAAAAATCTACTTTTGTTTAACCGCTTATAACTTTGCAGCAGTTAATTATAAAGTATTTTAATTATACCAGCAATCAAAAGATGAGATCAAATTCTATCGATTAAAAAAAAAATTTCATCAAAAAATCTTTATTTGTTCAAAAGTTATAGTCAAACAAAGAATGACCATTAAAATACCATAAAAAATCTACTCGTCTAATTTTAGATTAATTTTATTGTAAATTTTTAATTAGCTGTAACTTTTGAACAAATAAAGATTTTTTGACGTCTCTTTTTTTAATCGATAGGATTTGATCTCACCTTTCAAATGTCGAGAGTTAAAATACTGTACAGTTAACAGTTGAGAAGTTCTAAGTGATTAAGCGAAAATCAATTTTTCATCGATTTTCGCTAAAAGGGCTTGTAACTTTGAAAAAATCAAGCATGGGACGGAACGGACGTGGCTTCTTTCATATTTTAATATTAAAAAGCATATCCCGAAATTACAAGAAAATCCGTGATCCAAAGGTCGCGGACTCTCCTTACTGATTAAACACTATCAATTTCATTAGATTCAAATATTAGTGTAACAGTCAATATTTACTATATAAATATGAATAAATCTTTTGCAAACTGAAGACCATACAAAAATGCGAATATATGTCGTGCGCGGTGAAATATGTATGACTGAAGCTATTTTATTAAACTTTTATTTATTCAGAAATCGATCTCGATGGCTATTTGCTTTTTTGAAATTCATACATATTTTTCAAGTGTACCTACTTCTATTTTCAGAAAGAACATGCACTCTTAATATTGAACAAACCCAAAAATATGCGAATAATCCAGTCTCGCGAAAAAACCTTTAATTACCAGAGTAAAAACGTGCGAAATAACGTCGCGGAACAATAGCCTTTCAAATGTTCCACATCGTACAAATCGATCAGCACTTTGGGAATCTCGTCCGATAGGGCCATCAAACATAATAGCCGAATCGACACCGCGAGCGCGCGCGGAGAGAGAGAAATTTTATGCCGGAATTTCCCTGCGCGCTTTGAAAACCAATATAGACCCCCCCTCTGCCCTCTCTGTACAGCGCGAAAATCGCTGTATTTTCGGCGTAAAATACCGGAGAGCCGTTAACCCAAAGTGCCGCGCGAACCGTATATATATAGACGCGCATTAAAAAACTCGACAATTCGCGCTCGAACCAAAAGCGACGAGTTGACCCGCCCCCCATGTCTGAAAAAAAAGAAATCGTCTCCTGATATACTCACGGCATTCCTTCTCGTCGCTGCCGTTGGGACAATCGATCTTGCCGTCGCAGCGCTTGGCCCTCGGAATGCACTGGGTGCCGAGGCCGCAGTGCACCTGGCCCTCGCGGCAGTAGGCGCAGTCCTTCTCGTCGGAGAAGTCCGGGCAATCGATCACCCCGTCGCAGATGCGCGAGGACAGGGCGTTCGCCTGCAGCTCCCTGATGCAGCCTGTTTCGCGAAGGAGGAAGAGAGAGCTTGCGGTTAGCGGTGGGTTTATTGGAGGAGGAGGAGGGAAAATTTGGGTGTAGCTTTTTTAATTTCGTGTTTTGCAAAGGTATACGGGGGAGGGAGATTCGTCGAATTCTTTTTTAAGGTATTCAATCTGCTCTGAAAGTTTTCCAAGGACCTGTTGGCAAGCTTTTGAGCGGCGAACGACATTCTTTTTACGGCGATTATGGAGTTTCAGCTATTTATTTATTAAAAAGAATCTCGTGGAATATTAAAAATCCGGCGAACAATGTCAAACTACTATCTAATCTTGTCCCTTTAATTTCAAAAGAATTCGAACGCCGTAAGAATGTATAGCAAGCTTTCCGACTGATCCAACCCTTGTAAAAATGGAAAACATTTCTTACCTAGAAAATTAGTTAGCAGAAGAAAAGATTAGGTACAAACGAACGAACCTTTTTAGAATATAATTTCTTAATATGAAACGTTTTTTTTACATGAACTAAACGTTTAATACAATAAAAGCTTCAGCCCATTTTTAAGGTATTAAGTAGCTAATCTAAATATTCTAAAGAAGTAAGGCTATTTATTTATGTTTAATGTTCTGTAATGAAACATAAAGAATCTATCTATTAAAATTAAATTTTATGCCAATTTAAAATGTGTATTTTTTCCTTACACATTTACAAGGAAAAATTATAGTGTTGTGTTAGGATATATTTCATATTATATTAATAACTTTTTTAGCTATTTACTAGCCGTGTCGATTACAAAGAAAATTATCAGCCCATTTAATAGAAAAATCATGTGAAAAAAAGCGTTTCATCTCGACGGGACTATTTTCCTGGCCACTTTCAACCCTGGCAATTCCACCAGGTAATAAACCCCTTGAATAAACATATCGAAACGAAAGTCACAACCCTCCTCCCGGTCACATATAACCCAAGCCACCTCCTCTCCCTCGGCGGCCAACTAGGTCGCATAATTACCGGGCCTGGATCGGCAGCTGCCCTCGTCCGCGTATTCCGGGAATTTCGAGCAGTCGAGGGCGGCGCGCAGCCTGTCGGACAGCCGACTACCGCAGCCCGCCCAGAACTCCTTGCAGAAGCTGCGGCAGGGCGGATTCAGGGCGTCCTCGCCGTCGCCCGCGAGGCAGGCCGGTTGTAGGACCTGGCAGATGAAGTCATAGGCCTGCTTGTGGCACTCGGCGTCGACCAGCTCTCTGTTTGCAGGGGGTTAAGAGGATTTTTTTAGTGAGCTTCGATTGAAAAGCAAAATTTGTATTATTGGGGAGGAGTGGAAATGATTTGATTTGGCGCTGAATTGGGGCTTTTGAAGCGGAAATTCTAATGTGTTGCCTGATAAATTGAAAGTAGTGGACAACAATAAAGGAGAAAATATTTATGTTACTCTTATTACAGAGTATTTCAAACTACTTAAAAGCTTTATTATATAGGTTTATATAATTATAATTCAATTCGCAAATTCTCAATTTAATATGTACCACACTGAGAGAAGAAAAGTCAAAACCAAAAAAATTACTATACTTGTAAGAAATTTTACTATACTGTTTGGTAAATTTTCTTATAAAGTATGGTAATTTTTTTGGTTTTGACAGTCTATGTGTGGCCTTACTAAGCAGTATAGCAAATTTTACTAAACTTTTCTCTCAGTGTATACATAGCATTGTTTAACTCCACCGGGGTCATTTAAATTTCCTCATATTTCAACAAATTTGAAACAACAGTTATTCAAAGTCGCACTAACTCTTTACAAACTACCTTTACATCGTCAAAAAAAAAAAAAAAAAAAGAAGCCTCCCATCCTACCTGAACGCGATGATGTCATCTGTGACCTCCTGCAGATCGGCGTGGCCCACGAAATTCGGATAGGACGTGACGTTGTACGGCAGATGCTTGCAGTACGAGAACTCGATCCTGCTGCACTTCCTGAGCGGCCGGGGGGTCGTCGTCGGCGGGAGATCCGTGCCCGCGGAGTCGTTCGTCTGGAGGGCGGCGACCTTGTTGGCCGCGCTGATGCTCTCCTGGACCTCGAGACTGGCCGGGTCGATCGTCAGGTTGGCGAAGAAGCGCGCCGTCGAGGGGTCCGCCTCGCGGCTCAGCACCGAGTAGACGTCGCTGCTCGATATCTCGCCGTAGCGGCTGTCGAAGCGCACGTCGAAGTGCACCTGCAGGTCGACGCCCTCGATTCTGAGAGAGGGGAAAATTTTTAGTGAGATTTTGCGGAGTTTAATGCGAGTTTTGGGTTGGTTTGAAAAATATTTTATTGAATCAACGTAGATACGCCGGTTAAATATTCGGTTGATTTAAGGAGGGTCTTGCATGAAATATAGACTATATTTGTTAATTTTATATTTCAACTATTTAAGGTTTAATAATCTGACTGGTAATACATGTTAAAGAGGTGTTCCCTACAAACTGAATAAAAATTCAAAAGCTGTAAATATCATTCAACAAATGCAGATATAATTCATTAAAAAAATAATTGTTTAAAACATGGGAATGTTTTTTTGTTTTTCATTCAATTTTAATTTAGAAGGTTTCATTTTCTTCCTTATTCAATTTCAGGGGGAGTTACCAATGCAAAAACTGGGGTATTTTCAGAACGGGTAAAGTTATATTCACTTGTTTATAGATTTATCGTTGCAACTTCGATAAATCTATGAAATTCGACGAGAAATCTATAAATAAGTGAAAATAACTTTACCGGTTTTTAAAATATCCTAGTTTTTGCATTGGTAACTCCCCCTGAAATTGAATAAGGAAGAAAATGAAACCATCCAAATTAAAATTGAATGAAAAACAAAAAACATTCCCATGTTTTAAACAATTATTTTTTCAATTTTTTAGTGAACTATTATCTGCATTTGTTCAATGATACTTACAGCTTTTAAATTGTTATCTGGTTCATAGGGAACACCTCTGTAGCATATATTACCAACCAAATTATTAAACCTTAAATAGTTGACATATAAAATTAGCAAATATAGTCTATATTTCGTGCAAGACCCTCCTTAAATGCTGAAAATACAGCTTGAGCAGCCTTCAAGCAACTATATAGTTATAAATCTGATGTGTATTCAATGGCTTGCAAAATTGTTACTTTTGCTCTACTTAACTATGCTTTTTAAACACCTTTTAAAAACTGATCCTTAAGCATAGTAAAGCTGCATAGAATATTTTTAATTTGAGGCACACAAATTATGTTAGTAACTCTTGCACTTCACTTGTAACTCCAGAGTCCAGTTGTCTTTACAATCAGCTATTCATTTGCTATACCTCTCTCTCTCGTTCTACTGATGTTTGAAGCGCCATAGGTTATAACCATCATGTGATATTGTAGTTAGTGTGTTACATTTGATTTGAACTGAATCGAGTAAGAATAAAAACATGCAGATAAAATTTTATGATTTTGGATCATTACAAGGTAAATATTAAAATTTAGAATTTTTAACAAATTATAAAAATATATTTTTGTAATTGCTAAAAATAATTATATAATTATATAATTATAAATTGCTAATGAAAAAAAAAATCTCTAAATAAAACTTTTTAACTTATGAATTACTAATAACACGAGAAAAAAATAGTATTTATTTATCTATTTAAGCTATAATATTATCAAGAGAGAATTATTTAGTATAAATTAAATAGTATTAGACATGTATTGGATGAGGCTCATTAATAATTTATTGCCAAGCTATTGCCAATCGAGTTTTTAGGCTTTACCAATGTTTTTCGCACATATTGCTAATAGCAGTTTCCAATATATTGCCCATTTGTTTGATTTTAGAATCGCTTTACATTTTGATCTTCATAAATAGATTTACGGTACTTATTGTTACAAATTGATGGCAACTAATCCAAAACCCGTGATATTGAATCCGTCGTTTTGAATTTTGAAAATTGGAGATTGGATTCATAATCAGCAACTCTCGAAACCTCCATACAAGTGATTGCACTTGAAATAATCGGGTTGTGGTTAATTTTGAACATTTACATCCGCCATAGTGGATCCGTCATTTTGAATATTCAAAGTCGGGGACCAGATTCATAATCAATGACCCTAAAAATCCCTATACAGACGATTGCACCTAAAATAATCGGATTTTTCTAGATTTTCAAATTTTAATGCCGCCATATTGGATCCGCCATTTTAAATTTTGAAAATCGGAGACTGGGATTATAATCAGCGCTCCTAAAAATCCCTGTAAACGTATTTTCATTGCATTTGTTTAAAAAATGACTTCAAAACCAAATATAATCGGAAAAATTAGCTTTTTTTTAATTTTAATTGTTTATAACTAATTACGTAGATAGAAATTTGGATTTTTCTACTAAGAAGAAATATTTAAAAAATATGAGGATCCAACGAGAAAAAGTTTGGATCGTTTCCGGTTCAAAATGTTTTTACCATAAACAAAAAACTGGAAGAAATTTGGTGTCTTAAATATGAGTCACAGCCCCTCAAAGGGTTAACTAATCAATTGCCTGATCAATCGCATTGTTTTCATTTAACCTTACATTGGCAATGTTTTCTGTCAACGGTTTTTCCGTTTGAATTTTAATTTATTTCTGTAATCTATAATTTTCGGCTTTTATATACGTATATTTGTTCAATTATATAGCTTAGCATGATCATTATAGGGCATGATCGAATGTAAGATCGAGATATAATTCTACTTTTATCGAATTTTTGTATATTTTTTATTACCAAAGTCTAATGTCTGGCATTTTTCTATTGTCAGTTGGCTATTACGTTGGTTTACCAGTAGATTGTACTTTCAGTACCATATGCGTTGTGTTTATGGTATATATTTATATATTTTCTACCTTTATATATCTTCCTACCTTTTCGCCTTTATTTGATTCTTTTTTTTTAAAATTGTGTCAGAATTCTCAGACACGCTTTTTAAATAATGCCAATGTCGTGCATATTTACAAAACTCTCATTCTCGTTTCTTTCTTAAAAGACTATTGGCATTCTAAACAATACTTTTCAAAGAAGAAACCGTTTTCTAAATGTTTCTCTATCTTTGCCACAAGAATAGTTAAAAGACAACATTCAATCCATTTTATTAATTTAATCATCATTCCTTCAAGTTTATTATTATTATTGTACGCCGATTATTTATTTCGTGTTATTGGTATTGTTACGTTGATGTTTTTGTCTATTTTATAGATTGTAGCTTAGAGCACTTTTAAAACACCTTTATGTCTTTTCTAATTTGAATTTCGATCGATTCGCACTGTGAAATTATTTTATTTGTAAATAAAATTCCACCACGGTTAGATAATAATGTCAACGCGTCCGTCTTCAACGGCGATTCTAAAAACAAATATACACATACATTGAAAATTATTCACTCTTAACAGCTTATATCTTCAGAATTAATTATCAGATAAAAAAATATTAGCAGAATATATGTTGTTCAAGATATTGCCCTCAATCGTATGATATAAATTTCTACATACATTTTGCGAATACTCTATATAATCAAACTATAGGCTGTTTCAAAATAAATTACAGCGACAGTCAATTTGAGACATGATTATCCAGTAAATTATTTAAATTTGTTATTTATCAGATGCATTGAATCTTCTGTACTGTTTTAAATTTGAAAATAATCAGTTATATTCGGTATAAGTGTATGGATGAAAAATTAATATTCGTTAAAAATATTTATACCATTCTAACCTCAAAATCATGACTTTGACATGATTTTTCGGCACACGTGGTATAAAATAATGTTCGATACTAGTGTTTAAGTTGATTATTTACCTCGTGAGACTTCTCTCTCGTTTCGCTCGGGCGAAAAATGTCTCACGAGATAAATAATCAACTTCCACACCATTGTCGAAAAGTACTATTATGATATAGTTAGTTGACTACACATGTTAATTAGGGAAAAAAGCAATTGAATCGGTTTTACTCATTATCAAATTGCATTTATCAAACTAATACATTTATGTGTTTAAAAAACCTTCACTGTAAATAAAATAATTCTTAAATTATAACATATAGATTAGATAATCCCTCCGGTTAATTCTTGGAGATGGGAAAAGATTATGAGGTCGGACTCGAATTGCTACGGACAGAAGGCGGATCTTGGTATCGTAACGACAATGTACTTACGAAATTCGACAGTCCTTATCGCAAGGTTCGGGCAGTCTGGTATTGTTGAAATGTCCCATTCTGGGTGTTTCGCGCAGTCTCTTGCTTACTTACACTCACATAACATTTCAAAAAAATAAAAAAAAATAAAACGCGCACAAAACGCGAATGAAAATAAAAAATATGAATAAAATTAGCACTGCGGGAAATTACATAATTATAAGAAATTATAAATTTTGTCTGAACAAAAGGAGCTCTTGGTAAACTGACCTATAGCGCGAAATACAACATGAGAGAGTGACGATGCGAAAGTCGATGGTTACCGGTGTACCTTCCAACGTCTGTCGTATGATCGGCTGCCGCGCCGTTGCCAGCTTTATATCTCATTCATGATTCCTGGCGACTGACAAGAAGTCGTAATACTTTACTTTTTAGAAGGACTAGACCGCTTATCTTTACTTGACCTGTAGGCAGTTCGTCCTCGGCGAGATGGGAAGGCGAGAGATCACTGGTCGAACGCGGCCTCATCTATTTAACTCCATACCTCTGGTGATTGTTATTCTCTTCCTTTTTCTTGTTGATTAGCCGCTGCTTCGCTCACGAAATGTCAAATTCGTTCTTTCATTTTCACATTTATACGCGTCAATTCCATACGATGCGGCTGGGTCTCTCACCGCCTTCAAAATGTATTTCTGCGCGAAAGTTTTAGTATCGAATTTCTTCATAAAATAAAAAAAAACGCCAGACTTGACTAAAAAGATCTTAAAATGCAAGTGCTAACAAAAATAAAATTTGATAATATAAAATACAGAAAATGAATTTATTTTTTTAATTGGTTCACTTAAATATTTTTCTATCTCAAATACACGTCTGTAATATTGAGCTACAATATGTCTAGGTAATCTTAAAATACTGCTTATTTTTCCTAAATAGGATTCAAAACTAAAAGCACTTAGTTTAAGTTACAGCCAGTACTCTTGATATCATCGCTAAGATGAATTAAATTATGTATATTTAATGAAACAAACAACTTGCCATACAAAGTACGAGCATCATCCACAAATCTTTTTAAATATTTTTCTGCTTTTTCAACATAATTACTTGCATTTTTTTATGATAATAATCTTGAGGAAAGTACTAATAACATTAAGTGGTTATAAATATTGTCTGGTAGAATCTTTTTAAAAACAATAGGTGCTGCTTATAATAAGTGGTGACAGTAAAAAATCTAAAATCCTTTTCGTGCAGCCAAGAAACAGTAAATGCATCGGATCCAATATAAATTGATCTACCATATTAATATTTGGATTTATTGCTGTTATAAGAGAAAATGCAGTGTGATAATCTGCATCGAAAAAACTTCTAAACTCATTATCTGTTCTTGGTTCAGCACTTGAATTTAAAAATACTGTCACTTTATCAACCTTTTCTCCAACTACTTTACACCTTTCACATGCACTAAAAGAAGTGTGTCCTTTCACACTCTTTATGAAGGATCTGTCAGGTGTGTCACATGTAAAAAATTTTATTGTAACTTTAAAATTATTATCATTAATAATAATTCCTATTGATTGTAGTTCATTAATTTCATTGATAAAATCTGACAAATATTGATGCACATTTTTTGGTTTGCTATTTCCAGCATATACTGAGACTGTAAATGGCTCATAATGAACATTTTTTGCATACACTCTGCACAATATTGGCGAGATTGTTTTTGTACTGGATTTAAATGGCGAGAAGCCATTTATATTAATAATTAACTCAATAATGTCGGAACTATGAATATCTTTATCAATGATGGATTTTAACTTATTTTTAATGCCAAGATACATATATTTACCTGCAGAATTATCACTTGCTTCTATCGTTTTAACATCACTTTCAATATTGCTGCTTAAAAAGGTTTTTATAGTCTTTGGCAAGCTCAGCAAAAGTCTTTTTCTTAAAATTTGGAGTAATTTATTTCCATGCACACGAGGAATCTTGCTAAAAACTATCCACTCCCTGAGTTGTTCAATTTCTTCAACATAGTTTACATTTGAATGAACAAACTTTTCATCGTCACTTTTTGCATTTTCAAAATCACTTTGCTCTTCATCATTATCTTCATCAATTCTTGTTGAATAAATATTTACAGTATTTTCAGTAGCAGATTTTAAAGTATCTTGAAAACACTCTTCCAAAACAAAGAAAAAAAAAATTAATAAAAAAATTTTTTTTGAAAAATTTTCAAAATAAAAAAAAGTAACCTTTTTGTCCGGCAAGCCCCGCCAGAGGCGGGGAAAAATTCATTTTTCCTTTAGGGGGAAAATAATTTTTTTCCCCGCTCGGACAAACAATTTTGACAAACGTTTGGAATGCTCGATTTTCTACGCTACTTTCTAGCGTGAAATGAGGACCATTTCATGCTCGAGTTGGGAAAAATATATTCCAGTATTTTTGTATTGAAAATACAAGCATTCAACTTCAAAATCGCTGAAGAACGTTGCTATAAAATAAAAATTGCGCCCTGTGAAATTTTTAGAAAAAAAAAATATCTCGACTCCGTTAATCCATCCGTCGGAATTAATCTAGTGTTTATAATACTAGGTGCATTTTTATGTAAGAAAAAATTATTTAGACACATTTTATTGTACATTATAAGTACTTCCTCTGCCAAAAACCATTCAATTAGAATGTTCGCTTGAAGCAGAATGAGTTAAGTGATGGTTTTCGACCTCCAAAAGATTATACCAGATTCGAAAAAAAAGAATAAAGCTAGAGAAAAAGAGCATTCACTTGTTTTTTGTGCAATAAAAAGAAGTTTATTTTTTGAAAAGTAAAAGGGTGAAAAGGATTCTCATTGCTTTAGTCTCGTTTAGAATTTTGATTTAGAAAAATGGTAAACTAAAAAATTAAAGTTCGAGATAAAATAGACATTCCATCCTTATCGAGCTAATTATAATGTAATACCTTCAGTTTGCAGTGACAGCCGATGGTGAAGCAATCCAGGACAGTGGCGGCCTGCGAGGTTTAGGCACGGACGTCGCCATCGTCTCCTCGATGGTCTTCCTCGCGCAATTTCTGCTTTCCTGCTTCCTCGGAACGATCGTCAGCCTCTCCGGCACCACTACAGCTGTCGTATGCGTCGCCAGCACTCTCGCGGCTTGTGGCGCTGCTGCGGCCACTCAGATTATGTACCTCGAATTGTAAAATTTCTGCTACTGCCTAGCAGTTTTGTAATAGCCAAACACGTTACGTGCCAAATGTATCTAAAAAAAATGTATACTCATTAATTAAGCTGTAACGTCAAATATTTGTTGCAAGTATCATAAAAGATCAGCCATTGATTATATCTAAATGTTGATAATGTTGAAGAGACCATTTAAAAAGCTTAAAGACGTTAGAAACATGCGAAAAAATGTTTCTAACTTTCGATTATTTTCAGTTTAATTTTCATGAAAATTATTTTATTCACTGCAAATACAGATACAACAAATAGGAGTCACTTTTAAGATTTTTAAATTTTTAAAATACAAAAAAATTTGTATTTTCAAATCTTTTATGCGAATTTTTTGACAAAATTTAATACAATTTAATATAACTAATAATTCCATCATTAAGCTTCCTTAAGCATGAAATCTGTAATTCTTACATGCAACTTTTTTGTATTTATTTAATAATATAACTTTTTATAAATATATAATAACCCAACACCTGGAAATCGCACATTGGGATTGATGAAAGTATTCCAATTATAAGCATTTCACTTTTTTTTCACAAGAATTTCAATAATACTATGTCGTCAGTCTTTACATTTTAAGATTTTTGAGATTATCATTATGGGTGTTTAGCTTTCTTCGTACTAAAAGCTGAGCAGCATTAAATCTTATCTGCAAACATGTTATAAAAATATTAAAAATTTAATCAATTGCAATGTTGATAAGTACATGAAAATCATTCACTGCATCATTTTTGTTGAAATAAAAAGGATAATCTCAATTTATTAATTGAGGAGCCGGATCGAGAAACCGGCCGAGCGCTCGGCCGCGGCCAAAGCCACGGTGGGCAGGGTCGATTTT
>JAWWML010000052.1:29373485-29417856 GCA_035047165.1 Ormyrus rosae | reverse complement strand
TCGATTATTCACTAAGATACAGCTATTCAAAAAATTGAAACAAAATAAATAAAACTTTAATATCTTTTGAACTAATAGATTTCATAAGCAGAAAAACTATAAATCTCTGAACATGTAAAATATTTACCTTTTCTCAAAATTTCAAGTAATTTAAAGATTTTTTACTTCCGTAATCGTTCGACGTAGAATACTCATTTTTTTCGTTTTTGAGCTTTCTGTTCAAAAACTAATTGACAAAATGGCTTGAAATTTTTACAGATTATAGCTACATATATTCTTAATTGCCGAAAATTTTTTCAGAGCAGTTGATCATTTAATTTAAGAATTATAAGCTTTTTTAAAAAAAAACACGTTTTTATTAAAAACAAAAGAGCCATAACAGCTAGGATAACTTTTTTTCTCTGGAATTATAGATATTTTTTTGCTCTTTAAATTGGCCTTTGTTCGATTCAAATACCTCAATCCTATCATTAAAAAACATTAAAATTAAATTTTTCAAAAATCGAAAATTTGCGTTAAAACAAAAAAAATAAGCTAAACAAAAAAAAAATTTTTTTGCCGCCATCACAAAAAAAAAGTAAAAAATGAGCACATACACACACACACACACACACACATACATCCATACAGACATTTTTCAAAAACCATTTATTCTTGTTTCTGACATCTTAAAATACAATTATAACCGATTTTTTGAACAATTCCAAAAATTACTATCACAATGCTTTCTCTAGGAGGAAGCAAAAAAAATAGATTTTTCCCCAAAAATTAAAAACAACTCGATCGTAAAATCCAGCCTTGATTAACATCCCATCTCCCCGTCGCTTCTTTTCCAGGGCCGGGTTGTGCGGGACCTGCGGTTGGCGCTGCTGATAGTCCTGCGGCTGAGCGTCTGGGTGGGCCGGGCGGGTCCGCGAGCCGTCGCCGGCGAGCTCACCGGCGGCGGCGGCGGCGGCGGCCCGCTCTCGCCCAGCGATCGCCACCAGAAGGTCGTCCAGGCCCTGAAGGAGGTGCCCCTCATCGACGGGCACAACGATCTGCCCTGGAACATCCGCAACTTCGTCCACAACCAGCTGGCGGACTTTGAATTCGACAAGGACCTGAGGCACGTGCTGCCCTGGAGCAAGAGCGCCTGGAGCCAGACGGACCTGCCCAGGTTGAAGGCGGGGATGGTCGGCGGTCAGGTCAGTGTGGGATATTTTTCTTTTGTTTAGAATTTAACGAAATTCGGTGCGAGGGAATCTCTGTTGAAAGTTTTCACCATTATTTTGTCAGTTTTTGAGACTATTTTTTTTTTAAATTGGCCTAATTTTTTTACCGAAAACCCTGTTAAAAACGATACCGTTTTGATCGTAAAATTGGTCGAAGATTGGCCAAAGTGAAAATAGTAGTAAAATGCTATAAATAATAACATTTGATAATATTAGTATATTCAATTATTTTGAAATTCTCTACTTAAACTGATTTTTAGTTTAAATAATTTTTTTAAATTGCAGGAAATAAATGTATTGAATAATTTATTACATTATTTACATTTTTTAATTTCAAATAACAAATTTAAATTATTAATTAAATTTTTTAATCCGCAAACTTTTGAATCAAAATAATAAATTCAAAGATACTTACATTTTAAATATAAAATTTTTCATCAGTTTTTGACCAATATTTCATCAAAATATTTGGTCAAAAAAATGTGTCTATTATTGATGAACAAGCAAAAAAAAATGATGAAATTTCCCACAGGGAGTGATTTGGGTGATAAATTAAGCGTTAATAAAAGGTGTAATTCGACACTGTTTATCTATAGAATTACAGGATTAATAGAATTTATCAATTATAAAGGTAGGGGGATAATTGTATAATCTCTACATCAAATGATTCAATGAAGGTTTTAGAAGGTATTACTGGAATGGCTTTGATCGCATAATACCGCGTTAATTGTTATATATGCATAATCTTTCTACACAGTCGATTTATCATTCGGGGAGTTCTAAACAATTTGAAACGTATAAATCGACACTAATATGAATTATATATATGTGTTCGCGCCATTGAATTTAAAATACTTTTATCGACAAGTAATATTTATCCTTTTATGCAGATACAAGAAAGATGACTCATGTTATAGCAGTAAAGATTCACTTTAAACTCGAATAAAATCACTTTCATAAATTTTTGATCGATTACGATGATGTCGGGTCCGAAATGGTTTTTAATGTTATTTATGCAGAGCCTTTCTTCCATTATCAGTAACCCATCTTCGTGAAATAATCAAGATTCAACGCCAAAAGAAGCCAATTTTTGCAACCATTTTCGCGTAAATTATGCATTAAGATTCATAATTGCAAACAATTTTCCCAAAAGCTTATTACGGAGAGTAACCTTAATCTGATCTTAACATAAATTCGTTAATAAATTACGGTAGTTTGTGCTGCCCGATCTAGATTGCGTCTAAATATATACCGCTATTCAACAATCGTTAATTTAAATGCATACCTATACACACACGTACAAAAAAAAGTCAGTTTAATAACTTTCGCCCTATTTGCGCGCCTCACTTTATTGGACAATTTCAGTGACACCAGAATACATATATATATATATATTTGTCCGCGTTGTAAAACACACGCTGAATTCCTAGAAATTTAAACGTTACATTTATATACGCTCGCCGGCTGTTGTTCCGCTCCTGTAACGTTATTACGCGGCGTACATATACTTCTGCGCAATTTTCCCTCCGAAGAAAAGACTCCCGAACACTTAACTGTTTTTAATGCCCGGCGGGCATATTTTTCACGTATCGACTGCGGGAGCTCGCGCGGGAGCGAGTGGTATAACTTTCCGCGCAATTTTATCGCGCAAAAACGGTCGTCGCCCCGCGCGGACGAGAAAAAAAAACAAATGTACACCGCCTGGCTGCTGTTACTGCTAAGCTCCTGCCCGAGTCGTAATCGATTGTGCTATTTTCGATGCATGTAGGTCAGAAGTGCCTCGGTTTTTCGTCGCGAATAGTTCTTTAAATGCGTAACTCTCCATTCATTCATTTGGTTTCTTTTAAAGGCTGCACTTTATCTTGTATTTTGGTATTTTAATTCTTGGATCGCGAGTCTAAAACTTTTTTTGCAGCGGAATTTTTTACGGAACAATTTAAGGATTGAACAATTTAAGGAAAGACAACATTTTTATATACCGAAAATATTTTTTATAATCCTAATACAACGTTTCACGATATTTCTTAAAAATCTAGAAAACAAACGAAGATCCGACCACTAATCTCTCTCAAACACCTGGCAAAAACAAAAACCATCCCGCGACTTCTCAGCGCAAAAAACCGCAAATATAGGTCGAAAAGCCTCGCACCCAAGGAGAGAGGCTCGCCGCCCGTCGACACCTCGATTTTTACGGCTGCTCGGTGCGAAAACTGGAGCCCCGGCGAGTTTTCTCTCTCAGCCCCGACCCGTTTCTTGAAAAATGACTCTCTCTCTCTCTCTGCCTCTCCGTCGCCGAGGCGAGAGAGGGCACTCAAAAGCGAAACTAATCTTCGCCCTCCGCGCGCCGCGCCGCGCGGATGCACCGCCGGCTAAATACTCGCGAGTCATCGCGGCTCAAAGAGCCGGGCGCGCCGGCCCTTTCCTCACTCTCTCTCTCTCTCTCTCCGCGGAGATACATAAAGAAAAATCCGCGGCGCTCGGCGATTTATCGCGATGATGGAGAGAGAGAGAGGGTTTATTGCTGTTTGAGTAGCGCGCCGCGAGGACACGTCGGTTATATTTTCTTGTCTTTGTGCCAACTGCCAGCCCCGGATTGTAATCTGTTCTCGGCGCGCGGCTTTGACTCCGCGCCGCTTTGGCAAAAAAACTCGATGGGAGGGATTTCCCATCCCCCCCGGCGGCGGGGCTTTGGCTCGCGAAAAAATTGATAAATTCGCGGGATGATTCTCCTTTTAGATTGAATTTCTCGATCTCTCTCGGGTTGCGCGTCGCGCCGCGGAGCTGGAGATATATAAAAGTATCCGCTCTGCGGGCGGGTGGCCTGAATTTATTGCCCTCCGAGTGTAAACAGGTTACGGCTACGTTAATAAGATTTGAATAACGAGTAAGGAAGCTAAAAGGCTTTTTTCGGTGAAAAAGTTTCTCGACGCGTCGGAAGTACTGTTCGTTGGGTGGGAGAGCTGAACGCTGCTGTCGTTTTACTGTTCAGGAAGAATTTCGGTTCTTACTCGGATTGCTACAAATTTGTCGAATTGAGAATTCAATTGTTCGGTAGTATTTAACGGAGCCTCGAGAATGGAATATTAAAATGCCAATTACATTAACATCGCAGCTCGATATTAAATAATGAAATCATAAGAGAAAGCTTCCGTTCTGAAATACGTTCGATCCGTCTAAATTCACAAAAAATCGTAGACTTACGACTGGGAGTAACATACGCCGTAATTGATCGACCGGAAAAAGAAGAAATAAACCATAACGATATACGTCGGATCAATCGCGCAATAAACTCGCAATTAAAAAACCGGGGCTAAAAAATCGAAACGGCGACGAGCCTCTCGAGTCTCTCGGAAACGCGCCGCGCGTCTGAAATATTTTTATTACCCCCGGCCGTTCCTCCAAGCGAGATTTACACGTTTTCCCTCAAACGTACACTAAAAATCTGTACCGCGCGCCGCATATCCATAAATCACCCGCGCGCCGAGTACATTAAAAGTTACGATATACCCTTCCATCGATTAAACTTCGCTCCGAGGAGGAGGAACGAGAAAAAAAGACAAAACAAAACAAATAAAAAAAAAAATACGGTCGCCCGGCAATAAAATTTCGATTCGCAGAAAGTGCATTCGGTACACATCGCGCTCTCTCCGAAAAAGTACAGATTCATTACACCTTTGCGCGCGGCCCTCCCCTCCTCCGCGAAGCGCGAGCCATAAACCTACGGAACGAAACGATATCGAAACGGAAAAAAAAATGGGGGGAGGGGCAATAAAAATCGCGGAGGCCGTTGTAAAATAAAAGGGACGTCGCTTTTGGTCTTGTCTGGGATAAGGGAACGGCGCGCGATGTAAATCGCGGGTATAACGCGCTTCGGGTTCTATTAATTGCGCCGTTTCCCAGAGCAATAATGTTAGATTCATTAGAGGTGTCGCTAATTAATCATTTGATTAAAAAAAAACGGATTTGATTTACTTTCTTGCTCTACTGACTTTCATGGTATGCTTACGTTAATGTTTAACAACTTCGGAGGATGCCCACGCATCGTAGGAAAATGCCCCTCCCACTGTGAAAAACTGTGGTAACGCTGAGAAACGTACAAAAAATTTTCTGTCGTTTAGAGCAGTTGAAGATCTTTAACTTCAACAAAAAATTTACATGTGGAAATGCAGGAAAAAGGAACTGTAATGTTTTAAACTTTTAAAAAGAGCATGGAGAATATATCTATCAATTCAAAGTAATATAAACTATCAACCAGTAAAAGCCAACATTAGACCTCCAGTCCTCGATCAAAGCCAGCTGCAAAAAAAAAAAAAAAAAAAAAAAAAAACATAAATCCCCGAAGAAAAAGCACACTGCCACGCAAATTTTTCAGCAAAGAATTTCCCCCCGTCTTAGCGAATACGCTCGCGTAACCATCTGCCCTCTGGGCCGTCGTGTTTCAGTTTTGGGCGGCGTACGTGCCGTGCGGCTCTCAGCACCTCAACGCCGTGCAGATGACTCTGGAGCAGGTGGATCTAATCAAGAGGCTCATAGAAAAGTACTCGGCGCACATGCAGTTCGCTACCTCGGCCGACGGTACGTACAATACATACATACGTACACGCGAGCCTTTCTCTCTCTGCTTTAAAACTGGACCCGTACGCGGGGGGAGCTGCTTATTTGGACTAGGTTTTATGTTTGACGAGCTCTCGGTACGCAGAGCGGGGAGAGAGCGGAGTGCAAACGGCGCGCGGCGGCGGCGGCGGCTCGTTGTTTCGGAATTTCGTTTTTCGGTCGGTCGCCCGATTTCACGAGTTAAACATCGAAGTGCACGTTATTTATATATATAGCGACTCGTTAATTTTAAAATTAATAACATTCTATAAAACACCCCGCAGTTCGAAATCACTCTGATTCGAAGCAACAGAAACTGCAACAGATCCTCAGTCGCCGCGGCAAAGAGAACGCTCAGATTTTAGAAGCGACCTTGATTGCGCGCGTATACGCAAGTTGCCCAAGCGGCGAGAGCGGTAGAGAGAGAAAAATGCCGTCCGAAGCAGCAGCGTAATCCTACAATAATTGGGCCGCTTAATTCCCGCGCAATCGGACGCTTCGAAAAAGGACTGGGGAAAAAGATTTTCTACGCAATAAAGCCTCGTTTCCTTTACGACTCGCGCGTTAAATCTTCGGAGCAGCGCCTGACTTTTTGTGTAGGAGGCGGATAATGTTATTTAAAAGGGTCAGCTTCTTTTTTAATGGAGAAGCGCATTTCAATATGAATGTCGTTTATCGCGCTCGACAATATTGTAATTGGACGTGTAGTTTTTTTTTCTTGCAGTAAAATTTACAAAATTTTAAAACATTTTATTTGATGTTGGTTCGCTAAAGAAAAAAACTTTGATCGAGTCTCGCTAAATACGCAGTTAAATATTTACAATAGGATAATCGTTTGTTTCAATGGAATTTTTCGTTGATTTAACAAAATTTCGATCAATTCAAAAGTTCAATTGAAAAATCAAGTTCCCTTACGAATATCCTATCGTGAATATTTAACTGCACATCATCTATTTCATTAAACAAAATTTATTTTAATTGATTGTTCTAAAACACCTCCCAAATCCCCTTTCAACTAAGCGCCCTCGAAAAGCGAAAGCACCCGCTGCACCCAGTCGCCCAAGAATCTCCGCACTCCGCGGCCGAAAGGCGCTTTAGATATTTAATTAAAGCGTCGTCGCGCAAACAAGCGATCCGTAATTGTCCGTTAAGTAACAAAAGCAAGCGCGCGCGGCGGTGGCTAGCCGAACGTCGGCGCCTCCAATAACGGACCCTCCAAAGGGACAGTTAACCCGACCGGCGAAGAAAGCAGATACCTCACTTTGGGGTTTTCCACAACCACAATAAAGAGACACTTAGCGCCCCCGAGTTATACAGCAGCTCGGCGGAGCGCCTTCCTTACAGCTCCTCTCTCTCTCTCTCCTCTCCTCTCTTTTTTTTGCGAGCGTCGAACGAGAGGATTATAAAGGGTAATGGGCTTTTATTGCGCCACCGCACCGAACGCACGGAGAGGTACTCCGGGCACTTTAAAGATTTAAGCCGGACTTATGTCGTGTCCCGACGGCCGAGAGGGTTCTTTATTTTTTTTATTTTTTTTTTTTTTATTTGATGCGACACCTTTCCCTTTTTCGGACGGTTTGCTCGTTTCGTTAACGGGCAGTTTTCGCAACGAACGTCGGCGTTTTTTTTTTTAGACTTCGCAACTGTTCAAATATTGAGTTTTCCGTTTTTCGACGGGGCCAGGCGGCTTTTTTGCTTATTAGTTCGGGGCAGCCGTGTGTTTGAAATCTGGGAGTCGTTTGGGCGAGAATCGTTGCTTTTGGGAAAAAATTAAACGAGTTTTGGAAATGATTGAAAAGGACGTTTGAGATTTCGGTTTTTAATATCAAATAATTAACAGATTTAGACTTTACTGGCCTTATTGTATGGAAAAAATAAACAGATGCTGAAACGTCCAAGTAAAACACCGCCAATTAAACACGTAAACTCAGTTTGCAAATACTTTTAACCTATTTAGTAATGCCAGTAATTGGCAGTTTTTCGCCTAATACGTTCGAATTTCGTTCCGTCATGAAAAATCTGATCTGATTTGAACTTCCTTTTTACGCGACGTGTAAAAGGACTTTTCGAAACTTAAAAAAGCGATAAAAGTCAGCGGTTTGTATTCCGGCATAAAAAGTTCAAATCTGATCAATTTTTTATGGGACACGATTTTTCAAGGGGCGGACGTATCTCCTCGAATTGCCGAGTTACTACGGTTCGAGCTCGCGGTATAATTTTTCCTTCGACGAAACAAAAATTTACACGTTTTTTTATATTTTAAAGGCTCTTTAAAGCCGCTATACGACTGACTTGCAAGTTTGATGAAAGAAGTTTTTGAATCTAAAATAAATTAATGAGCAGCTGCTCTTACTGAATTTAAATTTCTGAAATTGAATCCAATTACTTTAGCAACTACTTAATCCGCATAAGAACGAGGCAAACTGGATTAATATTAATTTCCCTAAAAGCAAGTTAATCAATAAATCACGGGAGCCGAGGTAAAAAAGAGAACGAAAAGCGAATTGTTAAATGTAACGCGATTCTCTTAATTGAAGTAAAAGTTAAGTGAATTATAAGTTTAATTTAACGTTTTTGTGAAAAATACTTTAATTTATTGCATCTGATTTTCGAAAATTCATATTAATTATTAATTATTATAATTTAATTTACATATTAAAATTATGTATTCAAATTATATTTCAAATTGTTGTTTTACAGTTTCATTATTTAAAAATTTTGATAAAATACTTGAAAATTACACTTTACTTTATTCCACCACGAAACAAAGTACACAGCTTCTGAATCTTCATTAAAAAACCGCGACCCTTTACACAAAAGTACTTTAAAAAGAAACGTCTAAGGAGCCCGAAAAACCGCCGCCGAAAACGCCGAGATACATCCCCCCACCGCAAAAAGGAAGCAGCTCCCACAGCCCTCACCTCAAAAGTATACATCCAACTCCGCAAGCTCGCTCGTAGCCCCGGCAGCTTTTTTAATATCCACTCCCGCTGCCACGCTGACCGTCGCCGATAATAAATATGCCCTCTTTTTTTTCGTCGTTGCAGAGATCATGGCGGCGCACGAGAAGGGCAGGATAGCCTCGCTGATTGGAGTGGAGGGCGGCCACAGCCTCGGCAGCAGCCTCGCGGTCCTGCGTACCCTCTACCAGCTGGGCGTGCGCTACCTCACGCTCACGCACACCTGCAACACGCCCTGGGCCATGAGCTCCAACGTCGAGGAGAGCAACAAGCACGGTAGAGAGACCGAGCTACGAATTTCAGCGATTCGACGGGTTTGCCGGGGGGGGGGGGGATTTTCTTTTTGCGCGGAAGGTTAAGGAAATGCACTGAGTAGGAGAGTGCACGGGTTGCGGATCACAGATTTTGTACAAACTTTGAAGACGGGTTTCTTATGACGAAATGTGAAGAAAGCCAAAATATTGGGGTCTAATTTTTGACGCAGGAGGTAAATAAAGCTATTTTTCTCTAAAACTTCGTATTTCGTTATTTCACTATAATTCACCTCCTATTAAACCTAGAAATTTCAGCAAAAAGTCAAACAGAAGTAGAGGAAAAGACCTACAATTTGAGATGCTGTACGTTAAAAAATTTCTATTGCTTCAAAAGTTCTGTAATTATATAATTATCTATGACTTTTGAAGCATAAGAGATTTTTTAACGTGCAGCTTCTCAAATTATAGGTCTTTTCCTCTACTTTCGTTTGCTTTTTTGCTGGGATTTATAGGTTTAATAGGAGGTGAGTTATCGTCAAATAACGAAATACGAAGTTTTAAAGAAAAATAACTTTATTTACCTCCTGTGTCGAAAATTTTGAGCGTGACCTTAATATTTGGGCTTTCTTCATATTTTTTCATAAGAAAACCGTGTTTAAAGTTTGAACAAAATCTGTAATCCGGAACCCGTGCACTCTACTAGTGAGAAAAAAAATTTCTTGAAATCAAAGAAAGCTCCATTGCGGGCAAACGGTCGAATATTTTTTTTTTATTCAAAGAAAACATTCTTTAATTCAAAGAAACCCCCTTTTAGTGGGAAGAAAATTTTATTTAAAAAAAGAAAATCTCTTTCCATTAAAAGGGGGTTGCTTTGAATTGAAGAATGTTTTCTTTGAATCAAAAAAAAATATTCACCCGTTTGCCCGCAACGAAGCTTTCTTCGATTTCGAAAAATTTTTGTTCTCAGCACGCGAATTAACGAGACGGCGGTTTAATTGCCTTTTGAATAATCGCAGGTGAATTTACGCGATTAGTTAAATTTTTAAACGCCGTCGGAGTGCAGTGGCCGGCTGAACAAGCAGTTGTAGAAGATAAAGCCGTCGCTTAAGAGAGTTTCGCGAACTGCCATTTCGACTGAGATATTAATATACGGGCCGCGCGGCGGTAACTCGAGACAGAAGTGCTAGGAAAATATTAAAAATTCAATTTAAAACCTGTCTCGTTTATATAGTCTTGTCATGAATTAACGGCCACTTTTCGGATTTAACAATGCGAATTAATTTTTAAAACGCGCCTTTTCCAGCGTTATCCTTTTAAAGATCTACATTTTTAGGAACGCGCGAGCGTAAAACTTTTATATCCTCGAAAGGGGAGTTAATAACTATCGCTCGCGATAGAAGGCGTAAAAAAGTTTCGGCGTTTCCCAATTAAACAGCAAATATTAAATTCCCTCGAGATGCATATCCGCGGAGTTCTCTTTGATGAGATTAAATCGAGCCTCGTATAATGCAAACTCTAGTGATAAAAAAAGAATTATCAACCTCGCATTTATTTTAAGCGCGAAGCTCATTCGTATCGTAAATTCCATCGAGCACTTTTCGTAAATAACGAAACGTTTACTTAAAATTACGAAAAACTAAATCGCGATAAATTGAAAAATCCCCGCTAAATTCAAAGGCGCCTCGAAAGTTCACACGTCATTTTCCAAAGCGCCCCGAATAATATTCAAACGCATATATCCGAGCTCCCTTTTGCGATGCGGCGCGGCGCTCGTTCCAGATCCGCGCTCTCGTAACGTTCCTTCGCGAGCGAAAAGAGGTGTGTGCGCGCAGCTCTCGCGTTTTATATTAAACGACGCGTCTCTCTTTGCTCGCAGTCGAACGCAGAAAAAGGAAGGCGTCGTCGGAGAAAAAAAAGGAACGCGGCAACGTTCGACGTCGGCTTTGCGCGAGTCGTTCAAAGGCCGAATTTATATGTATACACATTCTTTCTCCGCGAGGAGGGAAAAAAAAGGCGCGCTTTGCTCTCGTCGCGAATATTAATCCGCAATCTTCGCGCTTAATAAAGCGGTTCCCGGTTAATCTGAAAAAAAAAAAGAAAAAAAAGTGGGTAGGCCGCAAAGTTTTCCGAACTCTCTAAGCAGCGCGCCGCGGAGGGGAATGAATTAAAGGAAAATAAAGGCAGAATGTTGCGGTTCTCGCGAGAGAGAGAGAGAGAGAGAGAGAGAGTGAGGAAAATTAAAGAACTCGCATAAAAAAATTTTCCTTTTTTTCCAGTTAAGTTTATTTACGGAAGAGAAGTTTTTTTCGCAATTTCAATGAGTACGCTTCGGAAACTGGGTCACGTTAATCCGTTAAACATTCATGCCGGAAATTTGTCTCGTTAATAATTTTCGCGCTCAAAGTGCTTAGAAAGCACTAAATTCCACGGTGATAAAATTGTCGCGCGAAAAAAATATCTTAAAAAAAATATAAACTTCAATTTCTACAAGATCAAAAAAGCGTCCGAAGAAACGGAGGGAATCTCAAAAAGACGTAACACGAGCAAAGAGCCCACAAAAAAGCGTCGATACCCCGGCAATACCTCCAAGCAGTCTCCGCTATCCGAAAGCACATTGTCCAAATCCGGGAAATCGACTGCGACGCCGAAGCATCTCTCCGCGAGATAGTAAAAGCCACTCCCGCCTCCCCTCCGAACAAAGAATTTGAGAATCGACCCGCGTCCCCGACTCCCCGTCCGTCCGAAAAAATGCTTTCAATTCGAGCAAAATTCCTCGGAAGAAAAGGGGGTTCCTCTCCTCTCCCCACGTCCGATATACACACAATAAACGCATCGGCCGGAATCGAAAAGGAGCCGCGATACCGCGTCGTCCCTTTTTTTTTTATATCTCTGCGCGCGCAGATACAGGGGGAGGGTGGGCATCTTGCGCTGCTTTAACGGCCCTCTCTCCCTTTACGCTCCCCCCGCGCGTACTTTATAATCGGGCGCGAAGCCTCGTTTAACGTCGTGTTCGCGCGGACGTGTCGAGCTGTATCATCGGGACGTAAATTGCGCGCGAACAATTTCGCGCGCCAGCGGAACAAGAGTATTAATTGCCGGAGGATGGGGGGGGAGGGAGGATTTTCGCTTCTTTATCGATCCGCGGTGTGCGCCGCGCGTGCCTTTTCGCCGGAAGGGGGAAAAGGGACTTGGTTTTTTTCTTTTTTCATTCGAGTTCGACTGTTTCGTTCGGCTTTACATCGAATGCCTTGGTTTCGCGATCGCCCAAAATTACGGACTGCGCCGTTACGCGTAACGGGCAAATTTTTTTTAAAAAGCGAAAGTATTCTCTTCGCAGGATTTCCCGATAAATTTTAATTGGTAAAATCTGCGTAAAGTGCGTGCCGTTCGCGAAAGTTTACATGCCTCCGGTAATCAGGAGTTTTTCGATCGGGAGAAGTTGGAAAAAATTTAATGCACAACCCGGGCAAAGTATACTTTGCGAAAGAGGCAAAGTCAAATTCAGCGAAAGACCATTTTCCAGCGACTTGACGTTTAAACTTACACAACTGAAACTATCGCGGAGGAGCTCTCTCTCCGAAGAAAAATATTATTTCGATTTCATAAAACTCAGCGAAATGAGAAACGAGATGTGTATCCGGGCGGGGAGAGAGTAAGAGTCGAAAGAAAACCGTTTAAAAAAGGTAAATGAGGGAAAATGCCTTTGCATTCTCTCCGTCGTATTCGCCGGCTTGCGCGGCTCGCCATTTATATATATATACCTTTTGCATTATTTTTCCGTCATCCGCGCATTTTTTTTTTTTTTTTTTACCTCGATCGCGAGGAGAAAAAGCGCTCCGTCGCGCTGCGCGTTCAATTCCCGGTCTTGTTCGAAAATGAAATATAAAAGTAGAAAAGTAAAAACGCTGCCAGTCGCGGATACATAGATATATTGTTTGATCGATCCGATGAATTCTTACGTGCATCCGCGCATTACTTTCGCGTTTCTTCGAAATGGAAAACTTTTTTTTTTTCTCCCCAATCAATACGTCCAACTGAAAATAGTATATATACTCTTTCTGAATTTTCAACCCTCCCTCTTTATTAATTAAAAAAGTGTCAATAAAAAAAAATAATAACAATAACTCATGCTTTTCCCTCCTTCTCCCTGCTGCACCTCGGGGACCGACTCATCAGGCGGCGGACTGACGACGTTCGGCAAGGCGGTGATAAGGGAAATGAACCGGCTCGGCATGCTGATCGACCTCAGCCACACGTCCCGCAACACGATGCGGGACGCGCTGAACACGACCAAGGCCCCGCTCATATTCTCCCACTCCTCGGCGTTCGCCATCTGCAACACCACCAGGAACGTGCCCGACGACATACTCCGGGAGCTGGTGCGTATTTTTTTGCGCCGTTTTTCTTTTTAAAGCTTTACTTCGCGCTGCCGCGCGAAATTACGGTGTACTGAGGAGCGAAATGTTAGCGAAAAAGTAATTAATCAATGCACACTGGTTGAATTGAATTGATTTTCTGCAATACGAGCAAACGTACCTTTGACAATGTACAGTTTTATATCGGTCCCCCAAAATAGAAAGACCAATCTATCGAAGATACTTAATTTGAAATATAACATTAGTCAAGTTTTGTTAGTGCAGTTTTCTACCGCTATTAACATTAAAAAAAAAACACATATTTGTAAACAGAATAAAATGAGTGTTTCGTCAAAGTGTCTTCGATAGATTGGTAGAGTATTATTATTTAACTTTCCCTTTCTATTTTGGGGGATAGAAATATCCGAATCATTTCAATGTCCTTAATACCATATAGCGAGCTTTAGCGTCAATAAAAATTAAATAAATATGATTGTCAATCTTACAAGATATCTTTTTTTTTTTTAATAAAAACGACTAGTTTTAGAAAACCTCGATTCATTAATTATCAGTAGCAAGAACCAGCATCGAAATTTCAATTTCACAATGCAGTACACGCAAATAACGAGCGCTCGCAGCGCCCTAAAACCTCATTACCCAAAACCGATTCAACCGCACAGAACCCATCTCCCGAAATCCCGAGCAGCCCGCGTTCGTTCGAACGCAAGACAAAAGTACCCTCCTCCCCCCGGCAATATCCTAATTTTTCCGAACGAACGAGCGCGGCCGAATGAATAATGAATCCCCCAAGTACGCAAGAAACGAGAGAGAGTCTCCTTTGCCCTCCCAGAGTCCAAAGTGCGCTCTGGAACGTGCCGAGCGGCGACAAAATAAGGAACGGCCGGCTCCCGCAATAAAACAATGCCCCTGTCGCAATATGCATCGGCCGTAACGCGCTTTTAGGGGATTCCTTATTTTTTTTTTAGGTTCGCGTTGCCGAGACGATTAGACGACGGGCTGTTTTAACTCCGGCGTTAACTCTTTATTAACGGGGCGCCCCGGCCTGCGAGCGCTCGAATCGGATTTTCGAAAGTTTTTCGCAGCCCGCCGAGTTCGAGAGCCATAAATCGCCCGGTTACGCTTCGTTCCCTGTATTTCTTTTTTTTTTTTTTCAAAGAGTATAACGTTTTATTTCGGGGAGATACTTGACGCCTTTTTCCTGCGCCTTCCAGAAGCCCGCCGTGTGTTCTTAGATTTTTAGCTCGTAAATTTGTCGTCGCGCGCTGCGTTCCGTCTTGTTTTTTAGACGTAAAAAATGATCGCCACGTGCTCTCGGGCTACCTTTTTTTTTTATATCGGCTGTACGTGTGAAATGGAAATGGGGAAGCGTGTAAAATGTTTGGAGAGGAAAAAGCACTACTTGTTAACCAAAAACTTTTTATCGTCTTTCAAAAAACGTCTGTCCGCTCCTCTTTAAAAGTACACTATCTTTTCTTTCTCCGCAAAGAAGCATATAACAATTTTTACGGTCCTTTTTTACGTGAAATACATTTAGAAAAAAACTATATATAAAATTTAAAACAACGCTAATGCACTTTTATTCCGCAGCCTTTACATATCATAAATCCACTAAATATTTCTTTACAACTGCAAACAAAAACTCTCCTTCCCCGAGCGTCCAAGCGGCTCTTCCCTACTTACGCATAGATCGCTGTCTCCACCCTCATCCATCTCCTCATTTTCATTGTTTTCGCGTATCCTCTCCGGCGCATACGCCGCTCCTCTCTTTTATAACCGACCATTTCCGCCTCCATATCTATTTCCATATTATACCTCGAGAGAAATACCGCGGGCCGCACGTTATATAATGGAATACCAAACTCGACTGTCCGCGGGCGAGAAACCCGCGGGAATTCATCATTCAAGTCTCTCTCTCTCTCTCTCCGCTCTGGGAAACTCATCGAGTTCCTCCAAATTGATTGCATGTTAATGCGACGGAGAGAGAGTCGAGACTCTCTTACCTTCCCTCCTCCTATATATATATATACGTCCTCCGTCCGTTCGAATTTGCCTCCTCCCCCTCCGCGAGAGAGGACAGAGAAAAAAAGGGGGAAACTGCTCTCGCGTCGCCGCTTGAAAAATTGCCGCCCTCCCGGCGATCTCTCGGGAGAGACAATCGAGCGCCTTTTCGGCGCGACGGACATCAGTCGACGAACGACCGCGGACGAGAGACGCGCGCGCGGGGGGCGCAGTTCCCCCCCCCCCCCCATTTAAATGCACGACTGGATTCTCTCCCGAGCTGCAGCTCGGAATTACTCGCACGTGATTTCATTTCGCCGCGCGCTTCTTTTGCATTTTGTCGCGAGTCGAGGGACGGCGCTTTGTAAAGCTCGTGACGGTACTTTCGGATGGGCGAGAGCGGCGATTGTTTTCTGATTTACGAGGGCGAAGTGGATGGCGAGTTTCTGTTACGCTGATTGATTTTAGCGTTTACTCGGTGTTTACGTCGAATTTAGATCGTCAAATTTACATCGTTATGTGTACTGAAATAATTATTATGATAATTTTCGGATAAATTTGAACGCGACCGCAAAATCGTTTGTGGCATTTCTTTGATAAGCTTAATATTTTGTCAACGCGTTTATACTTTAATAATAATGTTGTAATTAATACTTATTAGATTAATAACGAAATTAATTCTGTTACACCAATAAATTTTGTTCCAACGAATACTAAACTAACACAATTATAATAAAAAAAAAATGTTAATTCAATTTTCTTAAAACGAAAAACAATTAAATTACAAGGCTCGTTGCAAAAAAATTCCCTCGACTCAAACGCTTCCCCCGAAAAAACCTTCATTCAAATCCCCCTCCAAAAAAACGCCAACAAATTCGCCTTCGATCAAGCATCCCATTAAACCCTCCAGCGGAGCTTCGAGACTTCCGTCCAACCTAAACTCCGCCGGGCCAAAAAAAAGAAAAAAAAACGCATCCGGACGCAACATAATCCCGGTCGACATAAACTCGGCTCGGCGTCGCTGCAAAAGAGCGCGCCTCCTCGCTGCGAGCCAATACTCTTCCGGCCAGAAGCGCGCCGAAAAAGCGCCGGGGCCGACTGTTGCTCGGGGTTGTATTTTACGCGGCGCTTTCGGGGAGTCCGCGGCTTATATGCAGCGCGACCGAGGCGGCGGCGGCTCTCGCGTTTGCTCTTTATACCCCGAAGATTTGTCGCGCCTCGGGGCTGACCGCGGACGTGGTGTGCCGGGCATTGTACGAGCCGATTTGCCTATTGGGCGTCGGGGGAGACGACGATATGTTTGCGGGCGTTTTTCGGACGGTGATTTTGCGAATAATGAATCGAGCGAAAGGCGAGAGCGTTGGGTTGTGATCGAACTGGGATGGAAATTAATTTTGAGAGGGTCGGCTAATGTAAGCAAATAATTAGCCAGTATCCATGTCTATTATTTGTAACTACCTGATGGGCATTAGTATAATTAACGCAGTTCGCAATGTACATTACGTTATTAGCCGCGAACTAAATTACGTTGATATACGAGTCGCAGTTACAGATGAAACTTAAAAATCTAAATGTAAATGTAAATGTACCGCGGGAAGGTAAAAACTTTAATTTCAAGATCCAAGTACGATAGTCGAACCATTACCCTGATTAAATTTTTATACATTCAACACGCGAGAAAGTCCGATAAATAATTCACCGAAATTATATATAAAGAATCGAACGACGGCGAGTTTACGCGCTTTAGAAATTTTCCATTTGCATTGATAAAAAAAGCGCCCCGGACCGCGGGACTCTCTCCACCCGAAGCTTTCGCCAACTCGTAAATCGGACCGTCGAAACGTTAGGCAAAATTTTCCTACAGCCAACGGCCCCGAAATATATACATAGCCGAATGAATGACCCACTTTCGGTCGTCGTAAGCTTATATAACATCGAACACTGTAATTTCACTATACAGAGCCCAGTAAAATTTTACGCCGTCGAGCTTACACCACATTGGAACTAGGCCATTTTAGTTTCTGCCGTTTCGAGGGGGGGAGGGGGGATTTTACGCGGGGAATATTTCACCGCGCGGACGCGGACGGCCTCGCAAAAACGGGGATTCCGCGCGACGTTTGAGATTCTAATGCAATATTAACTTCGCAATGAATATCGGATTCGCGGCGGAGCTCAAAGGCGAAAGTGCGCATTGTTATCGGTTTTTGCGCGGAATCCGGCGAATTTAAATTTATATGGCTCTCCGTTTCGATATATATACGCCGCGGTGGAAATTTTCGAAACGGAGAGAAAACGCGTTAGAAACACGTCTTGTTACCTCTTGCGCGCAGACCCGAACACGGACAGTCGATAAAAAGCAAGGTTTACCTCGACCATCCCCGACCCTCACCGGAAATCATCATCCCCCCGCTGCCGAATTCCCAGATTCCCGACGCGGAAAAAGGCAAATCCGATACGTTCCTCCTCCGCTTCCCCCTTCAAAAAAAAAGGGAAAGACGGCGTACACAGCAGATACACGCATTTCTACAATCCGCTCGCCGGTTGCAGGCCCAGAACGGCGGCCTGGTGATGATCACGTTCTACAACTACTTCGTCAAGTGCGGCGAGGAGGCGGCGATCGAGGACGTCGCCCGGCACATTTATCACATCAGGGATCTAATTGGAGTGGACCACGTCGGCGTCGGCGGCGACTTCGACGGCATTAACAAGTACGTATATGTGCACCGTGCACGATCCGCGACAATGAGACGTAATGCGAGAGAGAGAGAGAGCGGCATGCCGGTCCGCCGGCTTTTGTTCGCACTTCTGCTGACGGTTTCTGGACTTGCGGGGTTATGGATGTGTTTTCCCGGGGTTTGTCGTATATAGTTTTTCACTGTTTCTCTGACAAGGAGAGTGTACGACATTTGGGTAATGGATTTTCCTGCAATTTTGGGATATGTTTTCTAATGTTAAAATATGAAGGAAGCCGCGTCCGTTCGGTTTAACGCTCGATTTTTCAAAAGTTATGTGCTCTTTTAGTAAAAATCTAAGAAAAGTCGATTTTTGTTTAATCACGTATAACTTCTCAACTGTTAATGGTACAGTATTTTAAGTATTGGCATTCAAAAGGTGAGATCAAATCCTATCGATTAAAAATAATTACATCAAAAAATCTTTATTTATTCAAAAGTTAGAGTCAAATAAAGAATGGCCATTAAAATAACATAAAAAATCTACTTATGTAATTTTAGATTAATTTTATTGAAAATTTTTATTTAGCTATAACTTTTGAACAAATAAAGGTTTTTTGATGTACTTTTTTTTAATCGATAGGATTTGATCTCGCTCTTCGATTGCGAATAGTTAAAATACTGTACCATTAACAGTTGAGAAGTTATACATGATGAAACAAAAATCGATTTTTCTTAGATTTTTGCTAAAAGAGCACATAACTTTTGAAACATCGAGCGTTAGGCCGAACTGACGCGGCTTCTTTCATATTTTAACATTAGAAAACATATCCCAAAGTTACAGGAAAATCCATTATGCAAATATCGTACACTCTCCTTGTGAGTGCTCGAATTGAAACGAATTTTACGCTGGAGTTTAATAAAAGAAAAGTATTCAAGTTTTTGTTTTGTAAAATGGAATGTAGGCATTGAAAAACTTTGTCGTTTTCGCGTACATATTAGTTGGTGTAATTGTATGTTACTACAATGTAATGTGCTCCCGAGCGTATTAATGTACAATATTAGGGAGCAGCATTAAATTCGTATAAATGGAAATTATTATAACTTTTAGTTGAAAGCTGTTTTGTAACTTTTTAGTTAAATTAAATGCTTGACAGTAGACGCAACAAAGTAATTCAAAGTTTCTCAAAGTTTGACGCGATTTCGCGAGGTATTATATTACACCCAAGTCTTCTCAAAGTCAAACTTTTGTAAACACCTTCCGAATTCTGAATCGATACCAATTTACTCCGACACGAATTTCTACCTGCTTTTATATCACATATCGACAAAAAAAAACACAGTCAAATCCTACCTCCCCAAAAACCAAAAACCCTCCTCGCAAAAACCGAACCCCACAGCCAACCTCCGACGTATCGAACGTCGCGTATCCCCTAAACAACGTTAACCCGCATTAAACTTTCGTAATCTCTCCCGCAGCCGCGCCGAACGGCGATCCCGTCGGCCTTTTCCGAAGTGATGCATCGCGAAATAATGGCCCGTCATGTCCTGCTCTCTCCTCCCAATTATTGGCCGGGACGTCGAATGGTAATTTTTAATTGCGAGCCGCGTCGGATTTCGCATTCATCTCTCCGCCGCGGAGCAAAAAAGACGGCCGGCTTCGTTTTTCCGGGACGATATGAATCACGAGGGCTGATTTTTCAAGCCCCCGCGGCGGCGGGCGACGGCTTTTTTTGCGTAATTAATGAAGCGACCGATACATATTGTTTCAGCCGCTTAATTGAGCGGTAATTAATTTCGACTCTCCTCGGCCCCTCGATTGTCGAGTGTCGCCGCGCGGGTAATTAAAGCGAGCTGGCTCGACGAATTTGCCGCCGCGGCGAGCGAACGATGAGGAATTAGTTTGTTCCGGGGATGTTTACACGGTTCGATGTTTTGTCAATGTAATGTGGGTGCGTTTGAAGGGAGTAATGTTTTTAATATATTGGAATGTATATATTGGAAAGCCCTTTTGAATAAAACTTTTTATTACATTCGCGTTTGGTGGCTCGAAGCCATTCAAGAACAGAGGAAAATCATCGGTCCGGCAGGGCTTGAAAAAAAATAAAATGTATACTTTTTAACGCCTCCGATTCGGGCGTTGTTTTGCGTCGGAAAGCGTTAAACTTCCTATTCAAATGCATTATATGTTTTTGGCATTTATATTATTTATACATCGCGGCTTAAAATGTTCATGCTTTTAAAAACGAAATGTCGAAATGTTCGTTTAAAAAATTTAAATTCCATAGGTTAACGCGCGAAACAAAGCTGAAATATATCGTAATGGATATAAAAACGTAAAATTGCACGGCTGTAAATACAAATATTTTTAACGAATGCCAATACGCGCCGCCGCTGCTATTCGCAAAGCGGCTAAGCCGTTTTTATTAAGCCGCGCGGCGGGTAAAAAACGCCGCGGAAGTTATACGTAGATTTATTCGGACTCTGCGGCTTCTTTCATGGTCAAGCCCAGTAGGACAAGGGAGTATCGGAATTTCTCTGGCATAAAGTGCAGCTCTTGCCAAGAAACTTTAATTAATATCCTTTGCGCGAATGCCGCGCGGCTCCTATTTTCGGTACATTGAATTTCCCTTAAAATCCTCCGCGTCGCGAAAAAAAAACGTTTGAATATAAATTAAATGGCTTTATACACATTTCGCGCGGCGTCGTAAAATATATCCGTTTTACTTCGGGACGAAACCTTTTTTTTTAGCCATCCGCTTTCGTTTCAATTTTCCGAACTTGGCCCTTGCAATTATATAACGTTCGCTTTTTTACGCTTTGCGCTTAACTTTACTTTATTTATTACGCGGTGTAACGAAGTACGAGATTCGGTCGCGTTGCGCAACGAACGGACGAAATCGCGTAACGAATTACGCTCTTGACAAAGAAATTCGTTCGCGAAAAAAAAATGCCGAATCTAATAAAGCACGAACGACAAAACCCTGCGGAATTAACGTCATTAAACCCAGTAAAACATTTCGAAACAGAAGGAAAAACCCAGCCGCCGAGCGAGAATAGCGGTCGGACAATGCCGCAGCGCTATTAATTCTCGATTAACTCATTTCCCTCCGCAGAAAAAAGAAAGAAGGAAAAGAAGAACTCCGTTTCTTGGCTCCTCCGACCCTCCGAAAAAAGAGAGACGGAAGCCCCTCTCTCTCTCTTCTCCAGACCTAATTAAAAAAAACCGTCCTGAAATATTGAAATTGTACCGTTCCGCAGAACTCCCCGGGGCCTGGAGGACGTCTCGAAATATCCGGCGCTGTTCGCCGAGCTGCTCAACGACGAGACGTGGAACCTGGAGGATCTGAAGAAGGTCGCCGGATTGAATCTGCTGAGGGTCTTGCGGGAGGTAGGCAGCATCGATCGTCGCTCCCTCCCCCCTTCTTTTTCTCTGCTTTTTTATCTCGATCCGGAAATTATTTTTGTATCGGGGAGGGGGGCGGAAAAACGGGCCCCTCTCCTCCCTCTCGCGAGGCTTGCAGCGGCGCGGAATTACGGTTTCGCGGGCGTCTTGGCTTGTTTAAGGCCAGATTTTAAGCTCTCGAAGATTCCGCAGTGAGATACGAGCTTGATTTACGGCCGCTGCATGGAAATTTCAACTCTCGCGGTTTTACGGGGGGGTCGTTTTGTTGGGATTTGGATATAAATAATTCTCTTGCTTCGGAAACAGTTCAATTTTCTTGTATCGACGCGGCTCTCGCGGCTTGGCGGAAGTTGAAAAAAAAAAATCTCGCAAGTGGAATATCTCCGTTAATTAGCATAATTCAGCGCACTCGAGAAAGTGATTCTTCGTCTAATTAATCAGCTCCTTGTCGAGATACGGCTCTCAATTCAATTTCGAGGGTAATTATACGCGCGGCTGCGATGAACTTTTTAAAAATACAAGAAAAAAAACGTTCTACGTCGCTGCAAGGGTTGTAACGAGCTCGTAATTTATAACCATCTTATTTATTTCGAAAACAAAACTGCTGCTCTGATGACGGAATTCGCGCTAAATTGCGCGCGTCGTATAAAAAAAAAAGCAACGGCGGCCAATACGGGTGCAGTTGCAAAAATGGACTTTAAAATGCTTCAGGCAGATATACGTATATACGAGCTTTGTCCGGGTTAATTTCGGGTAACACGCGGCTGTCTCAAGCGGTCTGTTTCTACTGATCAATGCTCGGGCATATATATATATATATATATGTGTGTGTGTACGGCTGTTATAAGCGCACTGTGTTCTATCGTTTTTTGCCGCGAATTTCAATTACATTTAGCTCTAATTTCCCTTGAGCTAAATAGAAGTATGGGCTTTTAATCTCTTTTATTTTCATCCGACTCGCTAACTGATACCTACTGTTTTTCTAGCGATAATTAGAGCTGCGGCTCGGCCGTTATATATAGATATACACTCAACTTTAATTTTTTGCTACGCTGGTTTTTACTTTAAAATGGAATTCAGTACGTAGAATTTGTTAAATTATTAATCAAGCTTATATTATTCAATTTGATATCCCGTTTCAAAGAGAACGCACGAAATTCCCTCAACGAAATTGATCCTTAATTAAAATACCGATTTCATTACGATACTTTAATAACAAAATGTTTTCTATATCGAATATCAGCTTTTAATCCGAGGCGCACAAGAAAAAGTGTCCAATTTTTACTCTTCGAAACGAAAAAGAAAAAATCCCGCCTTCCTTCCCCGGCTGTCCTTAATGCCCTCGCCCCCCGTAAAAAATTTCGCCTCCCGAAGCATTTTGAAAAAAACAAGTACCACCCCCAGCGTATCAGAGCAGCGGCGCGCTTCCGAAAACTCCTCGATATATCCCCTCGCAGCAAGCTCCGTATTAGAATGTAGCCAAAATCCGCCGCGTCGAATAATTCGGCGAAATACACCCTCGCTCATCCAACCTTCCGGGGTCGGGGTCGCTCGCTCGCGCGCGCGTCCGCACTTTCTCTGCGTGCGCGCGCGCGTTGCTGCCTCCTCCCTCGTAAAATGCTCGCAGGTGGAGGCCGTGAGGGACGACATGAGGAACGCCGGGGTGATGCCGTCCGAGGAGGTCCTGGAATCCCCCGACACGAGCGGCAAATGCTCCCTCGACATAAACTCCGTGCAGCGCTCCATGGAAGTGTAAAAAGAGAGAGAGGAAGAAGCTGCACGCACGCCGCCTCTCCCCGCCCACCCCCGCAACAAAAGAAGTATATATATATGTGTGCGTGTGCGCGTGTGTGTGTGTACGAGCGCGCGTGTTTGTATAGAGATAAGAGAACTCGCGAAGGAGAAAGCGAGGCGCAGCCTTTTACGACGTCGTTTCTCCCCCTGTGCGTGTTTTCTCCCACTTTACAAAAACAAGGAAGAACCCCGTGTCTGTCTGTGCTCCGGACTCTAATGAAATATATATATATATATAAATATATATACAAGTTGTGTACGCCGGTCGGCTATGGAGAAGTGAACGGACTCTCTGCGACGTGTACCGATCGAGCGTGATTAGGGGTGGAACTCTTTTCGAAATGAATATGTGTCTTTTATTGTAGAGGATATAACAACGGTTAAACTGCGAGAAACTCTTGCATTGAAGCGCCGCGAGTTTTGGAGTCTGCGTTTTTTTTTTTTTTCTGTACTCTTTAAGGGACTGCTCGACTTTACCGACTGAGCGACGGGGCTTTTCTTCGATTCGTTGCGCAGGTGGAAATCGAGCTTCTTCGAGTAAATCTCCTCTGGAAGAGGAGGAATATATGGATCGTGAATCAGTGGCGTTTTTAGTGAGAACTGCGGCAGTTTATCTGCTTTACCGACGAATAATGAACTCCGATTACGAAAAAAAAGTAATGGTTTTCTCGGAAGCGCAACACCTTCACCTTTTCCAGCATAAATATATCCACACCCAAATAAACCCCCCTCGGAAAACGAATAAATAATACCCGATTTTACCGACCAAGCCGACGAAATATCGCAGCGAGCAAGCCGCAGCTCTCGTTAAAAAAAAAAAGAAAAAAAAACAGAAAAAAAAAATGCTCCCCCGCAAGAAAATAACCGTCGCGGCGCGCACAGCATCTGAACGCCAACCCCCTCGGGCAAATTAATTACGGCATTATTCAGTCGGGAAAATCTCGACGGCAGCCGCGCGCATTCCCGGCATTGCTACTTGGGCCACATACATATATCGATCGGCCGAATTTCCGATTCGCGCGCGCACACGCACACACACGGATAGAGATAGAGAGAGAGAGAGAGAGCGAATGTATCGTTCGATTTTCGGCTGAATTATGGGGAGTTTCCGACTTGAGACACCCCGCCTGTACAAAATCGACTAAGAGACCCGAATAAGCAAACTCGCATGCATGAATAACTGCCCGATCTCGACTTCGAACTATTAGTCCCCCCACCCCCCCCCCCCCCCCACCCTCCGCCCCTTCACCCCATTCACCTCCCCGTTCCCTTCCATTCGACGTGTGTACTCGCGCGGCGCCGTGTGTGTGTGCGCGCGTACTCGCGCGCGCGATCGAGTGCATATAACGCGCGTCGCCGAATTAGCCGAGAGAGACTTTCAGTGTTTTCGCGTCGATGAGCCGCGATCGCGAGTGTGCGTGTGTGTTTGTGCGCTTTATTATCGCTTTCGTCGTCGCGAGAGAGATTCGCGTTTTTATTGTAAATATCGAGCATCCTCTTTAGACGAGTCACTTTTCGGACGTGTATCGCTGTTTAATCAAAATGTGTAATATCCGGGTTAATTGGACGGTGGAAACTTTAGGCCATATAATTATACATTTGTCGTTCGTACGAATTTTCAGTCTCGTCCCTCATCTTACGACAGTTTTTGTATACACGCGAAGATGGTTGTGATTTCTTTTTAAATTCGTAATCTTTAACTTTTTGTACGGTGAAACCCCGACGAAATCGTTTTTATACACTTACGCGCGAAGCAGGGAGGCGTTTATCGACGACGTATATTTTTGTTGTGCGTTTGTAACTCCCCCGAAACACGATGGAAAACGTACCGAAGCGCAGAAGGAATCCGATTTCTTGTAAAGTGTTGCAGACCGTTTTTCGAAAATCATCCAACTACGTATAATTACGGATAATTTTTAAAGTATTACAATTAAATTTAGACTCGTAAAAGTTTGTAAAAAAAATACTGTAAATAACTGTTTTTAAAATTTAAAAAATACTCGAGAAAAACCTACAAATTACTTGAAGTAAACGACGAGCGCTAATCTCCCGGCGCACAAATCACGCATTGGAACGATTTATTTCGCTCGAACGGCTCCGAAGATTCCGAGCGCCAAAAATTCTATATCTATAACGTTCGGCGGGAGAAATCCGCCTCGGACCTCCGAAAAATTAAAAAATAAAGGAACAACGGCATCGGGGCAGCTTTTTGCGATGTGCGAAAAAAAGGCGCCGTCGTATTTTCCAGCCGAGCGACGAGTCGAGGGAATCAAAAGAAGACTCCGTCTCCCAGAAACTATATCGCCCGCATATATCCATCGGACGGGCACAAAGGCCCGAATTATCCACCCGGAGCCCCCGATATATGAATTTACGGCTAACGAAGACTTAGTCGCTGCGCGACTTCCGCCGCCTTTCTCTCTCTCTCTCCGGAGCAGCCAGTCGGAGTCGCGAAAATCGATAGATAACGCGAGAGAGAGAAAGAGAGAGAGAGAGCTCTCTCGGGGGAGAGAGAGAGCAAGGAGCCGAAAAGTCGTGAGAGAGGGATGGAATTCGTGAAAAATATATACGCCGCCGCCGAGCAAGACGCTGCGAATTCTGCCGGCTCGAATTCTCTACCCCCTCTTTTTTCGACAAGCCACTCCGCGGCTTGTTCCTTGAATTATTCGAGCGCCGCTTCGACCTCCGAGTTACACGGGATTTTTAATAATACACGCCCCCCCGCGTTTGTTTGTTGCCCCGAGACGGAGGGGGGGGGCTTCCTGAAATTTCTACGAGGCGCCGAGAGATCTTGGTTTTGGGAAACTGCGCTAAGACGATTAAAGGATTGAATATTTGTTATTTGCGCAAGGAAAACGTCGGCGCGTCGCTCTTTAATGTATTATAATTAGCCTTCTTAAGGGGGTATTCCTTTGTTACTTCGGGCACTTTTGCTACAACGTTTTTTTTTTTTTTTTTTTTTTTTTTGAATGGAACTACTGCATTTTTCTGCTTTTCTTTACTGCCGTATACGCTGTACCCTATTAAGATAAAAGTTTCACTTTAAAAGAAATGGAAGAGGGCTCTCAGCGCGCATGAATTTTTTAAAAGTTTTCCATTTTTCAGGACGTTGTTAGTTCACTTTAATCTTTTTGCTTCGCGTCTTGAATGTTTAAACATTTTCGAATGCTTTATTGATAAATAATGAACAAAGCTTTTGAAAAAAAAAAAATAGTTCGTTTTGTAAAAAATGCAGTGAAGCTTTTCTATTAGCTGCAGCCCCTTTAAACGCTGCCGCGATTTTGCGAATATTGTAGAGAATTTTCTCTGTATTTTCAAAAATTGAATATATAGTAGCGGAATTTTTCGGAACGCGTTAAAATTAGAATATTCTTTTTTTACATTTATTAATAAGTAAATTTTACTTATGTAAATCGCACGCAAAAAATCTTTCCAATGCACTGCGGCTCGGTGTTTTTTTAATGAAAAGTTTCCCGCTTGACGATAAACTCGTTCGAAAGTCGTATATATTTGCGGTTTTTCATCCCTCTCCGAAAGCACTTGAAGTAATCCCGTACAAATCCGCCATTGAAACAAGAAAATTTAGTGAAGAAGGCTCGTTAAATCCCACGTTTTTCCCGGCAAAAACCCATCATAAACGCAATAATTAAAGACTGTTAACCACCAACGAAATAATTTTCTCTTAATCAGCACGAGTTTTAAAAAGATTTTTAAGTCACCCAATAAAAACAGAATAAAAACGAGAACGATGAGCAGAGGATTGATTTTAAAACAACGCCTAGCGGTCAGCCCTGCAAAAATATAACGAAGGACTGCGATAAGAACAGCACTCGAAAAAAAAGGAGAAAGCGAGAGAGAGAGATCCGCTAATTACTCGGCCAATCATCGATTCCGCCGGTGGGTGCTTTGAGTAATTAGCGATTTTTTTCTTCTCCTCGCTCAATCGGAGCATCGGAAAGTCGGTCGCTCGATTTGAATATATCCGCCTCTGCGGCCGATCATCGGATACAGACGGAGGCGGGAAAATGCTAATCACCCAGCTGTATTTAAACAGTTCGAAAAGGGGATTCCCCGTCTTCCGTCGGCGTTCGCCTCTTCGACGGAGCTGCAAAGTGATGGAATACGGCGCCGACGCGAACTTGATAATACACGCCGATGCGAGAGCCGTGAGAAATAATTTTCTACTCTGTCTGCGTTACGACTTTTGCACTCGTACTGCACTGTGAACATGTATAACTCGCCGAACTTTACGTTTCTTATATTATATGTGTGCGCGCTCTGGTTTCGAGTTGCGATGGGTTGCTTCGGATAATTGATCGATCGAGCGTTTCTCCAAAAACCGAATTTTACGTTTAGCGTATATGTAACTTTTTTACCAAAACTCTACGATCCCCGAAAGACTAAATAATGCGCATGAATCTGTAATGTCGACTTTGCGCGAAAGTATATTATATATAATGCTGCTTTTTTTGGTATGCGAGAGCGAAGCGCTTCATTGGAGATGGAAAAAGGCAAGAGAATGAGTCGCGTTTCAAACTGTCTGTTTTTCGAAAATATTATTATTGTACGACGTAGGAATAAAAACTTTCGGCACCCCCATGAAAGCGAATAAAGAACATGATGTGTATATTCTAGCACCCGACAAAGTATATAAATGAAAGTCGCGTTTCAAAAGTCATAGCAAGAAAAAAACGAAAAAAATGCGGGACATCGGTATCAATGTATCCTCGAGCAAGAAGTATTATAATTAATATATACATATATACATAATGTACCTACGAAGAGAACTGAGCTATATTACGTATACTACTCGAATGTCTTCCTTCCTTATAGGCGTCAAAGAGATTTTTATCGCATCTCGAAAAAACGTTCTCACGTAAAAAGAAAAAAAAAAGGTTCTTTCGAATGTTACAAAAAGGCATATGGTGTTCGACTATACATGATCGTGTGTATTCTGTGATTTTGTCATTTAAAAAAAAAACAATGAATAAAAACGACGTAATTAAGCCATGGATCGACCAGAGAGGAAAATAAAGCGATAACGTAATGTGAACCTCCATTAAACAAATGATAGAGTAAAATGTCTTTTACAAATTTTTCCTGAAGTGCTTCGAATGTTTTGAAAGACGCCGTTCAGTAATATAATAGAAGCAAATTGTTTTACGGAATTTTATAATAACCGATGAAAGTATCAATGATGACTTTTTTTTTATCGATGGAAATGTCGTTGCACTTCAGACATAAGATATTTGTGTGTTCCTACTGTTATCGACGTCACTTTCATCGCTCTGTTACTCATACTCTTATCACCCCTTTGAATTTGCTCTTGCAAGTTTCTAGATCAGCAGAAATTGAAAATTTAATTTCGCGCGCGTGTAAATGAACTTTTAAAGGAGCAATATTGCAATGAAACCAATTAGCTGCTAGATATTCTCGAAACGTATAATTTAAAAACTATTTTGAAAAGTTTTTCATTAGGATACAGACGGATTTTAAGTAAATTATACAACCGAAACCGACAAAACTTTTATAAACGCGAAATTTGATTAAAGATCTTACAAGATTTAACATTTTTATAAAGTTTCGTACAGTTTTTCAGAGAATCTTCACAAGAAAGTATTTCATAAACTTATTGAAGAATTTTGTAATTAAGTAACCTTGACGCAACTCGCAATATTGCTCGATCAATCGAAATACGAATGCAGAAAATCGTCGAATTTCCAAGAGCAAAATTCAATCGACGCCGCGCTGTGAAAAAAAGAAAAACCTAAAGTCGAGGCGCTCGATTGTGCGCGCGGCGTCTCTAATTTCCGCAGGGCCACTTCTCGCGAATTGCGAGGGAGTCGCCGAAATAAAAAAAAAAAGCGAGGCCCTCGCAATTTCAAAAGCCCCGCAACCACCTGTTTGTGTCTTGTGTGCACTTAAAAAAAAAAAAAAAAAAGTTCTCCGCAGTCCGTGCAGTCGGAAAAAAAAAGTTTGATCGAGAAGGCACGGATTGCATTTGAAAGACAATTCGCTACCGCGTACAGTTCTTTTTCTTCCCTGCGGGAGAGGAAGAAAATGCGGAGAAAAAGCGCAAGCGAAAATTCTACGATATCAAAGTTCCATTGTACCTTGAATATGGACTCACCAAATAAATGTTTCTATTGCAAACTGCTCAAGTTTTTTTATTTCGCCATCAGATTCCCTAGTTCTTCAAGCAGTAAGATTTTAATCGTCAGTTATTTTCTTAATTTCTTATTGAATTTTAGTTCTTGTGATATTTTGATTGAATTTTACAATATAAGTTATGTAAAAAATATTTATTATTAACGCATTATTAAACAATAATAAAGTAATAATCACTTGAATTCATTAAACCTATAAATACAGAGTGATTGAAAATTGTTAGTACGCTGTACATATACTTTATATTACAAATTAATCGAATCCGATTGAAATTTACAGTGCTTACATTAAAGCTGCCCTAATGCCTTTTTTCCTTCTTTGACTTTTTTCGGCTTTTGCTTCTACTTCTTGAACGTTCTTTATGCTTGTGCTTTTTCTTTTCCTTCTTTGACTTCTTTTTATCTCTCGGTTTCTCCACCCACTTGTCTAACTCACCGGCTTTGTTCGATGAACCAGTAAACATTGGCCTTTGATTCAAAGCGTCGTTACCCTGTGGTAACATTTTAGGGAGTACTGGACCATAAGCTTCTGGCGGTAAAGTGTCCCCTTCCATTTTCTCTTCTGGACTTTCAGTCTTAACTTCAACGTCATCCGCTTTATGAACACCGCCAGTTTTATCTTCGGATTTTCCCTCAACTGTTTTCGTTTTATCAGGCCTTTTGATTAAGCTGTCGAGATCCAATTTGGCAAAGATTCCTCTTGGCGGTGAAGTATTTCGCTGAACGTTTAGTTCGGCTGCACTTTTTCCGATTAAAGCTGCCTTTAATTTCTCATCTTCAATTGTTTTTGATTCTTCAGTTTCAGAATCTTCGTCTTCACTGCTACTTAGAAAAATCGACTTAAAGAGATCCTTTTTCTCCTGAACGTTCATGTGTGTCGTTGATGTTGTAGGTTCACTTGCTTCATCCGCTTCATCCACTTCTTCAATTTCAGGAGTTTTGGTTTTTGAAGATGGTTCTGGACTTTTTCTGATTACCTTTTCGTATTTATCTTCATATGTTTTTTCTTTTTGAGTCAATTTGGATTTCTTTTTGGATTCCGATTCTCTAGCGAGACGTTCAATTCTAGGATCTGGTTCTTCATCCATAAATGAAAATCTAGACGATGTCGATGGTGTTGGCTCAGAATCTTTTTCTGAGGCCTTCTCGAACCTTGACATTTCATTCCAAGCTAAAGAATCAAATATAGAAAACTTCTTCTTTTTCGTACTTTCCAGCGCAACGCCAATCGAAGGTTCTGCTATATTAAATCTAACACAAACCAGTTTTGCTGGTTTCCATTCAACATCCGTTCTTGTCAATGCGCCAAACATTTTCATTTTTGCAGCTGCCATCATTCGATCTTCTGCTTTTAAGCTTTCAAGGTCCACTTTTTTGTTTATTACTTCTTCCTCTTTGTCTTTACTTCCAGTTTCACCTGATTTACTTTTCTCTATCTGTTCACATATTTTAGCTGCTTTTTCAAATTCGTCAACTTCTTGCTCCCTTTCCCAATCTGTCATTGATAGTGGTTGAGTACTAGCAAACTTAAGTTTTCTTTCACCTTCTGAAAAATTCAAATATTGCTCAAACCGTCTTTGTTTTTCTAAATCTGCAAATGTAGGCTTAACCAAATTTGAATCAGATTCTTTATTTAATTCTGATACATCAGGTTCTTTTAAAGAACCTTTTATATCTTGTAGGTTTTCTTGGACTCTTCCATCTGTACCAATAGTCTCTCCTTTTATGAAAGTTGTGGACGAAATTTTGTCAAGCCAAGACATACTAGACTTTTTAGGTGCACTTTGTTCTGATTTCTGTCTTTCTGCAATTTGTTCTTTTCCATGTAAGTTTAGCGTCCGAGTTATTATATTTACAGCTGTAACGTTTTTCGGTTCTACTTTTTTAGAATCAATGATGCTCGGTCTATCATCATTTATTATTTTAGCTCTGCTTTCTGCATTCATTTCATACCTATTAAAAGTTAGGAATTAAATTTAAATTTAAATTAGCATTTTAAATGAAAATAATTCTTGTAAAGACAGATTTTATTAATAAAAAAACAATTTAAATACCTTTGTCGCCTTGTATTTTCTTCTTCAGCCAGAGGTGAAAATCTACTCTTCTTTACTTTGTGCACAGGTTGAAAATCTTTTGGTAAAACAGGCACCACAAAAATTTTCTTTTGAGGAAGTTGTTCTTTGCTTGGTACAAAACCCTCTATACAATCCATCTTCTTTTTTTCATCTTGCCATCTACTTTTATTTTTTCGTTCGGGACCGAGGGTGAAATCATAACGTGACATATCATCTTTAGCATAAATATCATCATCTTCTGCTTCAAAAGCTCCTACTCCAAAAGCTTGACCTCGAATAGAAAGTTTTTTATTTTTCTCTTGCAAACTGAACGTCGGTGCCTCGAATAAATTTATATGTTGGCTAAGAATCGGACGCCGATCTAAACCACTGTAGCCTATGCCAAAGTAATTATCTTTTGGATTGCACCTGCGAAAAAATATTAAATCAATAATTAACGATAAAAAAAAAAATTGTAAATTATTCAGAAATATTTCAAATATAGTAATAAAATCTATTTTACCTGAATGGCTCATAGTCATCAGGTGCAAAAGTTATATTTATATATTCATCATCAGAAGATTCTGGATCACTCTCACTTTGTTTTTCTGCTTGATTAGGTAACGAGCAACCATACATTTTAACTTTTTCCATTTGTTTTTGTTTTTGTTTCTTCTCTTTCTTTGTAAGACGTGGACCTACACCTTGACCTGGCTTCCATCCCATTTTCTTAAGCAACATTACTCCGACTCTTTCTCTGTAAAAATATTGTTAAAATTACTAAAAATTCTTTTTCAAAAATAAAATAATTGTGTGTAAGTAAAATATTATACCTGACAGGTTTTAGAAGTTCTTTCAAAACTGGAGTGCCTGGAATTGGTCCAGAACCATCATTTTTAGCTCGCTCTCGCTTATTACCTTTTGGTTGATCGCTGTAGTCTTTAGTAGCTCTAATAGCTGTTGGAGCAATCCCGAATTCCCCAACATCTTCGTCATCCATAAAATCTTCAGGCCTTTGGGCAACATTGCTGCCTTTACTCTGCCTGCTTGATTTGAACTGCTGAGGACGCCAACCATCTCTAGTACCAACACTATTGAAATAACCAGCAGAAAAACCACCAGTAAAAGCTCCGTGGAACCTCCTTCTACCTTGTGCATCATAGGCACATTGTTCCTCAATGGACACTGGTTTTTTTCGAGGAAGATTATCTATAAAATATAAAATATTTATAGAAAGTGCTATTACTAAAATTACAAAACGTGCACTAATAAAATCAATATTAGTTTAAAAAAGCAAGCTTCTTATATTGTCTCTTTTGCTTTTCTTGCTATAAATAGTTATAAGTAATTTCTATCTTTTTTTAAAAAAGTGATACAAAAATAATTTATAAATAAAGATCTATTTACTACTATAAGTTAAATTTTACAACTTTATTTTTTATCTCAATAAAATAACTGCATTATTTATGACTGCTTAGTATATATATTTTCTTAACAAATTTTCATTATGATGTGAAAATTCAAAGAAATTTATATATACCCTTTATTATACTTGAAATATTTTTAATTTAAAGTATCTCACATTTAGAATTCTTTGATTAAATAGCTTTTTGAATCTAAAATACTTTTCTGTTTATAAACAAACCTTCATCTAGAGGATCAAGCGCAGTGCCAAAAGTAACAAAATCGTCTTCACTGTCACTCATGTTTTACACTTTAAACAATCGTTAAAAATACATAACAAATAGTATTATTTGAAAATCATTTTAATTATTATTAAAATAACAAACTGGCAAATCTCTACTTGTTGAGGTTATAATCTTACACCACAGTTGGCCCTTTAAATTTGCGTAGCTGACGACTGCGCAGTGTCGGAAAAGGTACGTTGGTAACCTACACTTTCCGGTGTAGTCTCGCGCCAGCCGTGAACAGAGCACACTATCTGCTATCTGCAGATAGTATGCATTGCTCCGATGGTAGCTTCTCGTACGATTCTTGTATCAGTATACTGGTACTACACCAGCCGGTAACAGAAGCGCTTCCGGTTCCCGCTAAAATGGATTCTAAACGGTACGCTAGCGAATAAAACGTCGAAGCCATCGGCGTTCGCTTTTAATTTAATTTTTTTATTATTTTACGTATCTTAAGTTTTAGTTTAGTTTTATATTTATTTATTTTCTTTCGTATTCCTTTGCCTTTTAATGAAAATTCATCGTGATTGTAAAGTTCTTCTCGATCCACGTGGCTCAGCAACGTGGTAGAATAGTTGTCTATACTTAGAATTTGTATATTAATAAATATTTAAATATTCTTTTGTAGAAAGCAAAAGAATGGCACCAAAAAGAGATACAAAGAAAAAGGATGACCGTAAATTAAATGAAAAAGAAACTTCAGAAGGTGAGTTTCTAAAATTTATATTTTAAAATTTTTCTTTATGAAGAAAGAAGTACCATTTCAAATAATTTTAAAATTAAAACATTGTAGATGTACCACTTTCAAAAAGAACTAGACATAGTACAGCATTCAAATTAAATAAATTATCCAAATTAGATATAGAAAGAACATTAAATTCAGACGATGAATTTGAAGACACTAAAAGTAACATAAAAAATGCTGGTAAGGATGAAAAACCCTTTTCCTTAAATAATATTAAACCAGGTAGTCGTGAGCTAGTTATCGTATTAAAAAAAGAAATTATTAATAACTCACAAACGTACGTAGTAATTCCTAAAACAGGTGAACAAGAGAAGATGCGTACAAGATTTTCTACAAATGCACTTAGTAAAACTGGGACTCCCAGAACACCTTCAAGACAATGTAAACAAAATTTATGCTTGAATGAAGATTATCTAGCTGGTAAAGGAATTGAAAATATTAAAATTAATTCAAGAAAAAGAACCCAGTCCAGAGGAAACCTTGATGACTGCGAAGAAGAGAGTGAAAACAATGAAAGTGAAGCTGAAAATAAAATGCAAAATGCTAATTTATCTCCGAAACGTCCAAAGTCTACAAATATGGAGAGTATAGATACACCTGTTAAACGTCCAGGAAGACCCCGAAAATCTATTATATCAAAGCTTCAAGATTCAACTCCTTCCAAAAGAGTTCTTCAACCACGAACACCTTCAAAGAAAAACATGGTACAAACTAAAGATTCAATAGATACTCCTACAAAAGCTATGGGCAATTTAAATTTGAATGAGACTCCATCAAGAAATCGTCGAAATATTAGTCAAACACCAACAAAATATAGCAATAATGTGAAAAAAAGGTTGCAGGAATCCATCGATAAAGATAAAGATTTTCAACCTAGTGAATGTGAAGAATCTGATGATGAAGATGATTCTGAGGAATTTGATGAGGAAGGTGATGATAGTGATGAGAGCTATGAAAGTGATTTTTCTCCCAAAAGTTATAAACGCTCTAGAAAATCAATTGTCAAAAATTCTGGACAAACTCCTGTAAAGCTATTTTCCAAATTAGCCTTGACTCCTTCAGTGAAGCGAAGAACTATAAACATTGTAAAACCTACCACTCCTTTGCAAGAAGCACGCCTTAAGCTTCATGTAAGTGTTTTACCAAAATCCTTACCTTGCAGAGAAGAAGAATTTAATACCATATACTCGTTTTTACATGCTAGATTATCAGATGAAAGTGGAGGGTATGTTTATTTCTGTTTATTAAATATTATAATATGTATAATAATATATTATAAATTTTATAATATTAATAATAATTTATTAATTATTATTTTTGAAACTAAATAATTGTTTTATAGATGTATCTACATAAGTGGAGTACCTGGAACTGGCAAAACTGCAACAGTTAATGAAGTGATAAGAATTTTAAAAAAGTCAATGATTGCAGGAAAATTAACAGAATTTCAATTTGTAGACATTAATGGAATGAAACTTTCTGAGCCAAGACAGGCTTATGTACAAATATGGAAGCAGTTATCAGGAAAAACTACGTCTTGGGAAGAAGCTCACAAGCTTCTTTATGAAAGATTTACTAAATCTAATTCCAAACGAGGCATGACTCTGTTACTTGTAGATGAGGTACTATCAACAAATTAAATTTTCATTATTTATGTATAAATTATTAAATTAATATATATTACTCCAGTTGGATCTCTTATGCACCAAACGGCAAGATGTCGTTTATAATCTTCTTGACTGGCCGACCAAAACAAATGCTAAGCTAGTTGTAGTAACTATTGCAAATACAATGGATCTTCCTGAACGAATTTTAATGGGAAAAGTCACATCCCGGCTAGGTTTAACAAGATTAACATTTCCACCATACAACCATCATCAACTTGAACAAATTGTTGTGTCCAGATTGAAAGGTTTTAACGCTTTTGGTGGAGAAACAATTCAACTCGTAGCTCGGTAATATATATAAATGAAATAAATTTTTTTATGTAAAATAATGTAGTGCTATTACTTACTATTTCATATTTTTATAGAAAAGTCGCTGCTGTTTCTGGCGATGCCAGGAGAGCCTTAGATATTTGTAGAAGAGCAACTGAAATTGCAGAAACTAATAATCGTGACATTGTTAATATGATGGACGTCAAGAGGGCCTTAGATGAAATGATCGCTAGCCCCAAAATTCAAGCGATTAAACATTGTTCAGACATGGAAAAAGCTTTCTTGGAAGCTGTTTGTGCAGAAGTCATGCGAACTGGAGTTGAAGAAGTATCTTTTAAAAACGTTTATTTCCAATTCGAAACCACGTGTAGATTTAATGGTAAATTTTTATCCATTTTAAAGAAAGTAGTTCCAATAATCGTTCAAAAATTAATTTTTTAAATTTCGTTTACAGGTGAAATTGTACCAAATATGACTGAAGCGCTTGCAATATGTAATAGACTAAGCTCATGGAGATTGTTGTTATGTGATCACTCGAAAATGGACATTCACCAGAGATTATTATTAAATGTAACAACAGAAGATGTTCATTTCGCTATTCAAACTATTAAAACATAATCTCTATTAATCGTTGCCATTAATTTTTAATTTGTTAATTAATTTATGAGTGTAAGTACTTTGTATAATTTTTTGTTCAGTATTAAAAAAAAAATAATTGTGATGAAATTATTTACCACCAAGATCTATGAATGCTATGATTATTATTCGTATTTGCTAATCTGATTTAATGTGCAAAACAAAATATTTAGCGTCGTTGCTTAATATTTAATATTAATGTTTAATTAATTGTTTTAGGATACCTGTGATCGAATAGTATAGATATTTTTTCGCTACAATTTAAGAAAGTGTTAAAAATTTACAATAAAATTTCATACTTAGTAAAAAATAATATAATTTTATGACCAGTAAAATTGTACAGATTTAAAAAATTAGAAAATCATGTTACTTTCTCAAAATATTAATGAAAAAGGAAGATATAATCAATTTTAGTACAAATAGTACAAGGATATATATATCAAGAACAGTTATGATAAATAAAGTGATGAACATTATTACATGATGGCAACTTACGTACATCTATCGTCGAAAAACTTAAAAGTTTATTAAAAATGTAAGTATTCTGAAGAAGTTGGAAAGTTTTACAAGTTAATAAAATTCTATATATTTTTAAAAGAATGATGAATGTTGCAACCACCAAGATCTTTGAATGCCATGATTACATTTAGTATTTGCTAATCTGATAACAAAGAAAAATAATGTTTTGACAAATACTTTGTTTAAATAAACGGTTTGAATATTAGACTATTTTTTTGTTTCAGAATATTTAGATGAATAGGAAAATCTTAAAAAAATCTGCAGTATGAAAAACTAAGCGTTATGAAATAAAGGTAATTGTACACTTACATTATTTTAAATAAAATATTTAAACAATGAGCTTAAAGTATTAAATGATGATATCAGCATCCACCAAGATTTCTGAGTGCCATGATTACGTTTTAGTATTTGCTAATCTGATAAATTGTAAAAATTTATTAATAGCAATTTCATGTCAATGCTTAGCAATTAAAGTTTCTATTTCTTTTCAGATTATTCCATTTATCTATGAAGCATTCGGAAGAAACTTAAGCAAGCAATTGTTTAAGTTGGAATTAAAATAAAAAGCATGAAAAAGCAGCAAATTATTAAAGGTAAAACATTAAGTAGTACTGTATTTGAACAAAATTTTCTATATACCAAGTTATTATTATAATAAATGATGAAACGAGTATCCACCAAGATCTCTGATTGCCATGATTATATTTCAGTATTTGCTATCTGAAAATTTAAAATATACATGTATTAATTTAAACACTGTCATGGAATTCTTAATCATTCGATTTATAATTTACAGAATTTTAAGAGGACAAATAAAATGGATGTACAAGAAAATAACGCAAATAGGTGGGTTGAAAATTTAACTCAAATTTAAATAAATTAGATCTCTTGTTTCACAATGATGACACTAGCAAACCACCAAGATCTCTGAGTGCCATGATTATACATCAGTATTTGCTATCTGAAAATTCATAAAAAGATTTATTTTAAAATATTTAAAAACTCTGTTAGTAATTTTATTTCTTTCTTTTTCAGGTTTTTGGAACTTTGGAACTAATAGTATTGATAAACGAATCGAAAACAGGTGCGTTAAATATTATCTTAAATTTTTTTAAAATTAAATGTTCAACTTTGCAATGATGAAATTAGCAACCACCAAGATCTCTGAGTGCCATGATTATGTTTCAGTATTTGCTATCTGAAAATTTAAAATATGCATATATTCATTTGCAAACTGCAATAGAAATCTTAATAATTCATTTTTTTTTTTTAATTTTCAGGATTTTAGGAGGACAAAACAACATTGATATACAAGGAGATAACGCAAATAGGTGGGTTGAAAATTTAAATTTAAATAAATTGAGCCTCTAGTTTCACAATGATGACACTAGCAAACCACCAAGATCTCTGAGTGCCATGATTATACATCAGTATTTGCTATCTGAAAATTCATAAAAAGAATTATTTTTAAATATTAAAAAACTCTTTTAGTAATTTTATTTCTTACTTTTTCAGACTTTTGGAACTCTGGAACTAATAGTATTGGCGAACGAATCTTAAACAGGTGCGTTTAATATTTTCTTAAATTTCTTGAAAATTAAATGTTCAATTTTTCAATGATGAAATTAGCAACCACCAAGATCTCTGAGTGCCATGATTATGTTTTAGTATTTGCTATCTGAAAATCATTAAAAAAATACTTACTTTAACACAATTAAAAATAGTTTTGTAATTTTAATACTGTTTTTCAGTATTCAGTAAACGGAGACAGAATTGTAAATATTGATGCTGAATCTTAAGAAGGTAAATTATACTTATATTTTTTATAAATTATTTTCTTATAACATCGTGATGATACTTGCAACCACCAAGATCTCTGATGTTATGATTATTATATTTTAGTATTTGCTATCTGAAGGAAATATTTCAAATATATTTTTTTAAATTTAACAAAGAACAATGAGTATTAAATTCAATTTTGTTTTTCAGGACGTAATTCCTCTATAATCAATGCAGGCTGAAAAATAACATTCTACAAATCAAAAAATCAGCAAATGTAACAGTCAAAGTTGTAGTAGACGTAGGTGAGTAACATTTTCGTTTTCTTTTACAATTTTTAAGTACTTTTAATGATGAAATTAGCAACCACCAAGATCTCTGAATGCCATGATTATATATCAGTATTTGCTATCTGAGTTATTAAAGTTAAGCTGCACTTTAAATGTTTTTATAATAAATCCATCTACATGTTACATACTTTTTTTGTTTCAGATTGCCATTAAGCACAACTAGATTGCATCGTAATATGTCCATCACTTATTTGAATATCTGTTTATAGTTTAATTATTTAATTATTATATGATAATTGTACATATTTTTTACTAAAGCATTGCATTACTTTTTTATTGTTAATGCATTTGTATGCATATAATCAAATTCGTTTACTTTCTATTTTTTATATATTAAAAAGACCACAACGCCCAATTACATTGATAAGATGCAAAAATTACTAGCAATTAATAAGTGTAAATTTTTGACGTTTATCAATGTAGATTTTATCACCAATAAAAAGTATTTAAATAATTTATATATACACATATTTATAAATACACCTAAAAAAACCACTTATATGTTAAAAGTAAATAATATTTTTGTACTGTTCTCCATTAATTAATTGATGTAAGTATATTATCTAGTTTCATATTACTAACGATAATTTTGTAAGATTAATTACTTATAAGTTTTAGTCTCATCAGATTCTCTCAATCGAATAATGAATACAATTGTTACACTTAAGTAGACTAAATTTGAGTTATATAAAATATACTTCTTATTTTTTCAAAATCTTCGTTGTTGTAACTAAAAAATACAATTCAACATGTTTCAAAAGTGATAATTATATGTTGCTCTTGGATTTTTAAGTATCGTACACCGACGATTTTGAGGACAACAGATTTTGAACAGCTGATCACCGACACAATTCAGACATTGTTAGCTAGTATCACTTCCATTTTTATTTCAATACTGCATGTTCAGCTTTCCACAAAGTAAAATCATTGCAATCATTACATTAATTTAAAAGGTTTATCCACCAAACTATACCAACGTGTATGATGGATGCAAAATTAATACAAATGAGTCTAGAAAAATTATCTCAATTGGCATGAATAATATGTTTTTCCACCCTGATTGACTACGTCTATTATGCTTTCTGGTTATTGGAAAGAACATTCATGCTTTCACTAAACTATTCATAACTGAGTCAAGTAATTTTTTACGCGGTTACATTTGTTATTCTTGTGAGATCGACTTCTGACACAATTTATTTATAGTGTTTTCTGAAGATTGTAATTTTACAGCTTTAAAAATAAAATTTTTTTTCGCGATTAGATCAAAAAATTTAGGCTAAATTTTTTTATCTAATCGCGAAAAAAAATTTTGGCGACTGTTTGGAAAATTCATACAATCAAAAGAAAAATTCTTGTTAAATACAAGAATAAGAAATATTATGAATGTTTTTCGAAAATTAAAGTTTATCAGTTCGTAATCTAAGAATAAGTATTATGAATAAAAAACATTCTGAAAGTAATGTTTTACTGAAAGTAATAAAAACCATTTAATACGGGCAAATATTAACTTCCAAGTTTACGCAATTTATTGATTGGTAAAAACTCATGCATTATATTAAGTGATTATATACCTACATACCTATCCACTGCAAGGCAAAATAATAGATTAACGCTTATCGTTACTAAGTTTTTCAATCAAAAACAATAGTAGCTTTCTTTTGCGACTGAATAAATGTGAAGTATGAAAAGAAGACATTATATTAATAAAATTATTTTTTTTAAACGCATAAACTATATAAATTCTAATAAATATAAGAGAAATGTTTCCTAATTTAAGTGAGGAAAAATTCTTTAGATTCATATATTATTTATTCAAGTTATTTGGACTTGCACCAATGACATTCCAAAAAAAATCGATATACAATAATAAAACAATAAAATTCTGTTTTGTGTATTCAAACTTCGGTAGAATTTACAATGTCTTATTAGTTTTTTTGTTAATCACACTGAATTATTTCAGTATTCAGTTTGCATATGAAGCAGGACACGAAGCCAGAATAAAATTTGAAAAAATTTTCGATGCTATGCAGACAGTAATCACTATATTCACAGCAATCTTTTTATTAATCTTATACTGCTTTAAACAGAAAACAATCATCTCGATAGCTAATCGGATAAAAACTTTGAAAATATCAATAAGCAGCTTAAGTAATACATTTTTACAAAGTAATGAATGCATTTCGTCAGATGGTATGAAGATAATTTGTTTCATAGATGCAATAACGTTCTTTTCTGTAGTGATCACATCGCCAGTGGAAAATATTCGTAGTGGTTTGTACCTTATCACCGTATACTCTTGCATGATTGTTATAAACTTGACAATTTTGCAGTTCAGTATAGTTTTAAATTTACTACATAACTGTTTTCAATTAATAAATTCGAATTTTATACGAATGTCGAAAAATTCCATGCTTCTAAAACAAATGCATATTATTATAGAAAATCGCGACTTTTCCAACGAAATGCCTTTCAAAAATGAAATCTTTTCATTTTTAAGTGACTACTATTTGTCCCTTTGTGATTTATCCGAAGAATTGTCGGACTTTTATGCATATCCAATGCTTTTTTGCATTTTTTACACATTTATTTCATTGACATTCTTTGGCTACGTTCTGACGGCACCACTTGTGAATGGAAGATATTTGTTGCCAATGATTGCTGGATATGTACATTGTTCGTTTTTCTTCATTCATTACGCCGTTTCTCTAAAAATTTTAACAAGAAGTGTCCGCGCCGTTGTACGAGAGGTAATTTTTTTTATAAATTATTGCGTAAAATATAATAAAAATTGTAAACATTAACTTATTGTAATGAGCAGAGCAAAAAGACAGGAGATATTGTCAATAAATGGTTGGCGTACAATACAACAAATCGACAGATTATGATGAAGGTATCCTTTTATTTAGTAAAAGTGAAGATTTCTTGATATTTTACGAATTTAAATCTAAATATTTGTATAGGTGTTTCCATTCGCAAACTATTTATTGCACAAAAAAGTTCAGTTTACAGTGCTTGGTTTATTTTCTTTGGATGAATCTTTATTGATGTCTGTAAGTTAATTATAATTAATCATACGTCAAATAATTTATACATTTTTTAAGAATTTTTATTTGGCACAGATTACAGGTTCAATTACTACATATTTGGTCATATTTTTACAATTTCAAGAAAGCAACCCTATAAGATAATAATTTTCGACAAAATGTTTCCTATATTTACATCATTGTTCTCTTTACCAACCCTGTTGAAAAAGACCTCATAAATCCCGATAAAAAGAGCAGAAACCTCATAGAACCCGATAAAATTTTATGGGGTTCTATGAGGTTTCTGCTCCTTTTTATCGGGATTTATGAGGTCTTTGTAATAAGGAAATTTTTCACTTCCCTTTCATATCAGACAATTTTACAATACACAAATTGAATCCGTGATTTATTATTAATTAATTAATCTATTAAAAATGCTTCAAATTTGAACTAAGTACCCCATTGAAACGATCTTATAAAAACTAATAAAATCTCATAGATTCTGGTGCAAAAACCGAATAGGTTATGCGGTTTCTGCACCCTTTCTATTGGAATTTATAGGATGTTTGCAACCGGGTAACGAAGGCAATTATTTCACCCACTACATATACACTATCATAGCAATATTGTCGCGATATTCATTGCTATCGGGGGTTACGCATTTTTTTTAATTCTATATAAAGTTCACCAATAGTGAACAGCAAAGGTTCACTATTCGCAGTAGAAGTATTTATAATAGGTATATTTAAACAAGCTTGTTATAATTAAATAGAAGACATTAATTATTAGGAAATGCATAAAAAACATAGATCTAACTTTAGTCAGCTAAGGTTCACCCGGCTGCAAAGGTCTTATAAAAAACAGTATAATAAGTGAGAAACTCGTGAAAAACGGGTGCAAAAACTTAATAGGATAAGAGGAATAATCTTATTGGATTTTATAGGACGTTGCAACCGGGCAATTCTCGCATGTCGGAAAGGTCCGACAAAACATTATAAAATTTTATAAGGAATGTGTACAATGTACCTGATAAGGGTATCGGATTATACATGTGTATATCTACAAGAAGGTCCCTTGTAGAAAATATGTTAATATTTGTTTATGAAAGATTATAGCAATTAAAAACAAATTGAATTGTTAATTTGTTTCAATTTTTTATTTCCTTCACGAAATTCAAATCCAATTTTAGTTTGACGATTCCCTGATCGACGAAATTCCTTAAACTAAAGATAGATTTAAAATATTTAAATTCAGCAGCATTTTATATTAAAAAAAACTTTTTTTAAATAGTGTTGCGTTAATTGTTTATAATAATCCCTGACTCAAAACTAATAACAAAAGGGATTTCAACAGGTAAAAATATATAACAAAACGTAGTTTACGTATATTATTATAATAGAGATCAATAAACATTTTGCATAATTTACCATTGCGGTGCGGCTGCGGTGCGGAGACAGACGGGAAGACGGGATCGTTGATCGATGTCGCGAATCATATGAAGGATTGAGGAACGCATGCTATATTGGCGATGAGTTTCAGAACATATTTACGCGGCAAAAGTAGTAGTGTCAAAAAATAAGTACCGTACCACGCCAAAACATCGTAAAATAAAAAAGTTATACAGCGAAAAGACTAAAACATAACATTTTTGTCGCGTAAACATTAAAATCAAATAAAATTTTAAATTATTTTATAGGCAAAATAAGTGTGTTTTTGTTTTAATACTTGTGTCAACATGTGGTTAGTTTAGTTTGGTTTTTGTTTACAATCAAACAAAAGAATTTTCATTGAAATATGTTGAAAGAATACTTTCTTCAAAATCATGCTGAAGAACTTCAAGAAATACTTAAAGACGATGATGAATTTAAGTGCTTTCCTATTTATGTCGAGTAAGAAAATAAGTAATATAAACTATATTCTGAATAAACTTTAATTTTAATGAAATTTAAAATGTATATTTTTTAGTTTCATAGTTCTTTTTGAAAATGATGCAGAGAAGGCAAATAAAATTTTAAAAAGGCCGAGACAGTACTTACATTTGTGTGATGCTGCAGCTGTAGAAGCTCAAGAAGATCTGGCTGAACCTGGTCAAGTAGTGAAGAAAAGAGTAAATATTTGAGTTTTGGAATTGTAATTTTATAATTAATTTTATAAAAACAATTAATTTAATAATAAACTTTTAGATTCGAACGAGAATACATGGTGT
>JAWWML010000052.1:29186376-29373385 GCA_035047165.1 Ormyrus rosae | reverse complement strand
ATTATTTTATTTTTGTATAGAGTAGAAAGACAGGAAAGATCTTGAATAAGTGGTTAGGATACTTAGATAATCAAGAAGTGGACGCTAAGGTATTTCTAAATAATTCTAAAGTTGGTTTGATAAAAACGTAAAATGAAATCTATATTAATATGAAACTTATTAATCCTTATTAGTTGTATCATTTTTCAAACTTTATATTGCATAATAATATGCAATTCTCAGTATTTGGATTTTTCTCACTAGATGAATCCTTATTGATGTCGGTGAGTGATGTATTAATTTTAATTTACTTAAATTTAATTTAATGCATTTATTACCTTAGTACGTACTTACCCTTATAACGATTTTTTCAGATTATAGGTTCTCTTACGACTTATTTGGTTATATTTTTACAATTTCAAGCTAATGCTAAAGAATAAAGATAATTTTAAATTCACTTACACTTTTATATAACATATATACAAATACAAAGCAGTCAACTTTATTTTTTAAGATACTAATTTTAAATTGTAAATAAAATTTATTCTCTTAAATTAAATAAATTTAAATTCATAAACAGTCTAAAAAATTCAAATATGAACGTTTCAAAATGATTGATTTAATTCATTAATAAATAAATTTGTTACGGCGCATTAACAATACGAAGTACAATTTGTCATTGTCAATCGTAATGTCAGACTCAGAAACATTTATTTAAATTGTTAGTTAATTTTAAAAATGACTAAGTAAGCATTGAATAAAGATTAATAAAAACAGTGCGAAACTTTTTTAATTGAAGTGAGAAATCTCTTTTTGTATTACCGCCTTATTCAATTTCTTAGAAATTATTAGAAAAAAATGTTTGAAATCAGCTCAATTAATAAACAAGTGCAGCTTAAAAAATGTATTTATTACTTTTTTAAAATATTTGGACTTGCTCCAATGGCATTCCACGTACAGTCAGTGAAAAGTACGAAGGTGCAAAGTTCATTTTTTGCATATTCAAAAGGAGGCATTGCATTTAATGTTTTTTTAATAATCATCTTTTCATTCTTAAATTATTTTAGTGTTAAAGTCTCCTATGAAATAAACACTGATTTTCCTAATAGAATAGAAGGTGAAAGAATTATGGATACGATTAGCACGGTGTTTATCATTTTTATTACCATTTTCATTTTAGCATCGATTTGTACGCATCAAGAACAACTTGTAAGAATATTAAATACGCTTATTACTCTTAGAAAATGTATATTTGTCGTTGCGGAAGAAGACGGTAAAGATAATACAATTCAGAATATATGGAAGAGGTGGTTCTTCATATTTGTAAATATTTCATTTATGATTATAATGTCAAGATCGAACAATTTGGAAATAATAGCTTTTTATATCGGATATGAGTATTGTATTTGCACAATAACATTTTTAATAATGCAGTATAGCACATTACTTATTTTAGTAAAACAATTATTCAAAAAATTGAATGACAATATTTCTAGTATTTTCAAAGTATCGGTTGTGAATCATAATAACATTTGTGTGAATTCCAATAACAGCGACATATTAGATTCAAGAAAACAATTAATCCATTTAACACGTTTACATGAAATACATCTGTCCCTGTGTGATTTATTGGAAGATATATGCAATTTCTATTCTCGATTTATGCTTTTCTGCATTCCAAATATTTTTTTAATTATAATTTTATTTGGTTACTACGGTGCAAAATATTTTACAACCGGAAAAGCAGACATGAATGTCCTGCAATACGTGTACTGTGGGTGCTATTGCCTTCATCACTACCTACTGCTATTTATGTTGACGACGTCTGTTACCGAACTTATTACAGAAGTAATTCATCAACTATACAAGAAGAACTAGGCAATTGAAATTTTAAAAGCTATTAATTTTATATTTTTTTATTTTGCAGTGTAAAAGAACGAGGAAAGTTGTCCAGAAAGTATTAATAAAATTAAAAAATAAAGAAATTAAAGAAAAGGTAACTTTGTCTTAATATTTTATAATTAATTTAGAACTCTCCGTTTTTTTTTACTTTCAAACTTATTGAATTTTTAATCTTCAACAGTTATATGAATTTTCAAATTACTTGCTCCACCAAGACGTTCAATTTACGGTTTTTAATCTTTACACATTGGACAATTCTCTGTTGGTATCGGTAAGTGAAACACGAATAAAAATAATTTAAGAATCTTAAATGATACTATTTTTTAGATGGCAGGTGCAATCACTACATACTTGGTAGTGGTTCTGCAATTTCAATAAAAATAAAAAGTTTTTTATTACGCAAAACGTATATTTACAGAGGTTTAAATTTTGCCCCCATTATACATTGTTAAAAAGTTGTAAACCAGCAAGGATTGATGAACTTTTATTTTACTTGAAACAGATGCAGCCGTGCCCATTTTCGGAGGCTCCGAATTTCATGCCTTTCTTCTTACAATCGTCGTTGCAAACTGATCCAGCTGAGACAGCTGAAATTTAAAAAAAAAAAGAAAATAAACTATATGGCAGTTGTGCTGTGGATTCTGTCAGTTGTAGATAATCACAAATATTTGCAAAGTTTCAAGGCAAAGACTTATGTTTGTAGATGAAGTACTTGTTCAATATTTTAAACTAAATATAAAGCTTTACTGCATTGTAATAAAAACAGATTATAATAAAATTACCATTAGATTTCTAAAGCTTTAACAATAATTGAATATTAAGTACTTATATCTAAAAAAATTTAATAAACATTTTAAACAAAATAGAAATGTTAATCGTTATAATAGTAATTTGTTTCTTCTTTAAAAAAAAAAAATACTCCTGATACTAAAGCAAGCCCGATTTTAAGAGGCAAATTAAGCATTTCTTGCTATACTTACTTTCAACTGCAATTAGGGCAACGAGCACCAGAAGCAGGAAGAAAAAGTTCATCGACATCTTGCTATTGTTGAGGGTTCCCTTGTAACATATGAGTGCTTTTCTTTCTTTCTGAATCACCCGTGCATCTGCTGTCCCCTCTTATATATGCCAGAAGTGCCTCCTATAAACGATACATTATAGGTTCCCGCGTACATTCCCGCAAAATTGCGAAGTATGATTCGAAATTTAAATCGATGCTCTTAAGATTATAGTATGTCTCGAAGAAATAGGATAATTAATATAATTAATATATTGTATACTGTTATATTTCGAAGGAATATATGGCATTAATATTAAATTTTTATTTATGATTTTTATCTCAAATAAAATTTAAAATGATGACAATAGTAATTAATATAACAATGTCAGTATACGTTTTATTATTAAAATTTACTTTATCTGCAATTATTAATACCTGCAATTAAATATTATACAATCAATAATTTATTATATTCTAATAATAAACCTTTTCAAAGAATTATCTAACTTATAAGTTAGATAATTCTTTGAAAAGGTTTATATTTAAATGTAAAAAAAAATGTAATTAATAAAAAATTATGAGATACTTCATCAGCACTTTAATTACCCTGATACCATTAAAGGTCAAACAAAATAAAATGAGTAAGTTTGAACTGATGCACCATGTAATTTTGCTACATGAGTCTAATGGCAAGTGGCGTTTAATTTTGGTCGATTTCCCAGCAAGGGGAATTCCGAACTTTCAAAAATTTCCCGAATTGCGTGTTGTCTGAGTGCAATAGCAAGTCATTGCTGTGGAAGACGATTACACGGTACCACTAATTATCAAAGTATTGCTGATGTTTTTATTTATGTAATCCTGATTAAATACATTGCAAGTAACTATTTAAGGCAACACCTTACTCTATAGTCTCTAATTATCACAGTGCATACCTATTAATACTAATATTAAGCTACTTACTAACTAATCACTAAAAATAAATTTAAACTTTAAATTTTTTTGCAAACTATAACAGTAATTAAAATATTTTATACGCTTTTAACATGCCAGATAGTTAATATAAAATTTTTAATTTGAGATTTTATTTAAATTAATCGCACTAAATATTAATAATGTCATCAACTAATCACAAATTTTTTAAGCTCTGTCTTAATTGTTCTTCTTCCATGATACACCTTGGGCTCCTTTGGCCGGATATTAAACGTATTAATTGCTACCATATAACTGTTTTTATTACTTACAGCTTTCTTAGTTTTTGGTAGATGTAATATTTTTAGGTCTTGCGCAATGTTTCATGTTGATACTGATTTTTTAACGTAGATTCCAAAGGAAACAATTTATTGTCTTAGATTTAGTGGAATTTTGTGTTCGTAGAATTTATTCTTGTATGTAATTTTCAACACTCTTTTTTGCACACGTTGTAATAAATCTAATTTGTTTCTATAAGCACCACACCAGGTGATTTCATAATTCATTAGACTATGGATATATGCATAACATATATTTATATTAATTGTGTGTTGGTTTCCATTACTCTTTTTTAGTTTGGGAAAATACGAACATTAAATATTTGATTTTGTTTATTAAATTTTCACTATGTTTTTCCCATTTTATATTGCAATCAAAGTATAAGCCTAAGTACCAACAACAACTATCAATTTTTTGCATTTGCTGATTCGTTATTTTTATATCCGTTGTATTTAAGACTCTGTCACGATAGTTCCCAATAGTAATATATTGCGCTTTTTTAACATTTAGCATTAGTCTATTCTTTGCTAACCAAACGTTGGCATCATGTAATAGATTATTCATTTCATTCTTCGCAGCTGACCGCGTGTCATAACAAGATATGACAGTGCCATCCGCATATGACATAAAAGTGTTAATTCAGACATACATCTTAGCAGATCATTTTTAATAATATAAAATTTAATATAAGATATATTATTTCACTTAGTGCATAGATTGTTATTCACAATTTTTTGTATAATATGTATATGCTTTTTTGAATACTAACAAAAATGTTTCTAAATACTTGTATACGTGATATTACTATAAATGATTATCAAAATAACTTTTTCCTTATGTACTTTGATAAAAAATAAGACGATGAACCCGTTTTTGCACGCCAAATTTTCGTAATTTGTTTTACTTATTTATTATTCGAAGCTTTAAAAAGTGATTTATTCCCTGTGTATATATTAATAAAAGAGAATCACAGGGAGACGCACCATCAGACCTACATTTTTTATTCTACTGAACAGATATTCACGTCTTCTCTAAAGTCAAGATGGCCAAATTATTTCTTTTCTTAAATTAAGTAAAATTTATTCGAGTAAAGTAAATATTTACTTGATTTAAGTATATGGATTTCAAGTAAATATATTTACTTGAATAAAATAAATTTTTCTCTCGGTGTAACCGTCACGTAGCATCCAGATTGCAAAAACTTTTCCATTTACTTTTCCCAGACCTAGGCCGCACCAAGGCCTTAATGGAATTTCGGATTTTCAAAAATACGGTAAAAGTGCAGCAAAGTATCCAGAGCGGCACTACCGCCACACTATTTTGCCGTACCAATGCGGCACTTCTGCAAGATCACTGCCGTCCAAAATATATCTAAACGGGTTTTCCTTATCGATACCTCCTATGCATATAATTCTATCTCAAATTAGCATTCAATATGATTCTAATTCAAACCCGCGTGCATTATAATTATAATTCAACACATCGTGCAAGATGATTCTAATTTAAAAGCGTATGCAATATAACTCTTACTCAAACTTATGTGTTAGATAATTCTTATTTGAGTTTTGATGTAATACAATTCCATTTGGAAATTAAATACAAGGTAATTCTAATTTAGTCCGCGTTTAATATAATTCAAAAGTATGTCTATGATGATTCTAATTTATTGGAGTTTTCATGCAATATAATTACATCTAAAAATTGAATGCAAGATGAGATATAGATTTGGCACTAAGTGTCCTACAGCTAATGTGCATTTTTAGGAGCGTTGTACTGTGAATAAAGCAGGTAGTATAGCCCGGTACGGGGCAATTCGTTACTGATGAGTTGCAATGTTATAACGACATAAATTATACAAATATAACAAAAATAACTGTCAATGCATTGGAACGTAGCTAATCTGCATTCCTCATACAATTAATGCAATAAAAATTCTTTTTGATTTTAATTTTTTATAATCAGTTCTAAAACGTGATAAATAGAATCGTATTATTCAACTATCATCTATACAGTAATATTGGGCTCCAAATTAACATTCAAATGAGTGTTAAATTCGGAAGTGGTGATTCAATACTCAGATTATAAGTGAATATTTCCCTCTTAATATCTGTAGAACGAGGGTAAATGTGAGTAAATACTCAGCTTAAGAAGTAAAAATAATGAGAGTAAAAAATTTCAGTATATTGATCGAGAGTTTATTTGTGTTAATTTTTTTCATGTTAAATCTCATTGTAAATTACAATTTTTTAACACTTAGTTTAACACTGGATTAACAAACTAAAAAAATTACAGTGAGTGTTAATTTTGTTGCGTATAAAATTCCCCATTCCGAATTTATCACGTGATTTTTCACTGTGTACATACAATTAAAAGTCAAGTGATAAATACTGTAATGACTGTCCAACCGCGTAAATTGATTTACTTATTGTTTGAAGCTAAAAGAACTGGTGCCTTCTCTGCCACACAGCATGAAAGGTTGTTGCAAGGTTTCAAACGTTTACTAAAGCCTTAAGACAAGCTTTCGTACGTTTACTAAACCATGCAGCAAGCTTTCGTGCTGTGTGGGTGTGTACGTAAACGCGATAAATGCTAAAAAAATATTTCTCTTCGTTCGTAAATATACTTTTATTTATTTCGTCGGGTGCAAAATCCCGTCAATTATTCTCTATCTAAGAGCACCATATTTACGAATTTCGTAGTATTTTTATTACTCCTCGATTTTTATATAAAGAGAATCACGGGGAGACACACCATCAGATCTACAGTTTCTATTCAGCTGAACAGACATTCACGTCTCCTCTAAAGTCAAGATGACCAAATTATTCTTCTTTCTTCTTCTCATCGTTGCCCTCATCGTCAGTGAAAGTAAGTTGCTCGAAACATGCCATTATGATTTTTCTTTCTGACTAATAGAAAAATAAAAATTCCAATTTCTTTTATACACTTTTAAACGATTAATTAAGAAAAACTAGAATTTACGGCTGAACTGTATTTGCTTAATATAATATATTATTATGTTCACTGAAAAAAAAATTTATTGCATTTGCTGAAGTGCATTTGCTTAATATAATATATTACGTTCACTGAAAAAAAAATTGATTTAATCAGTTAAATATTCACACTATGATGATATTCGGTTAATTTAATCGGATTCATGGTTGATTCATAAGGAAACCTGTTGTTTCATTCGCAAATGTTTGAATTGATCGAAATATAATCAACTAGAAATTGCATTAAAACAAACGAATATCCTATTGTAAATATTTAACTGCATAATTGATTCGACTAAATTTGTTTTTCAGTGTGCTTACACAAACATTTTACGAGTTGAATTGAATTCACAGCGTTAATTTTTTATTTTCAGCAATGGGGCAGTTAATTTGCATCCCGTCCCTTTGCAAATCCACCACATGCAGTCCAGGTAGGCAGGGTCATTGTGTAGGAAGACGTTGTGTTTGTTAAAAATAAATGTTTTGAAAGTATTAATTATGCTAAAAACTGTCAGACAATAAAGAAGTGGTATTATGAAATAAAGTATTATGTACGTTTGTTATTGAATATACCTTTGTCAAACCCCAAGTCAGTTGTCCTATTAAAAAATGCAGTTTTTAACAATATTTTCTATGTTTCGTAGATTAATTATTTAAAATAATTTAAAGTACTATATTTTTGAAGATCATTAAATACTTATGTCTTTGTGGAAAGAAGAAAGAATCACTAAAGTATAAGTTATAAAAAGCTTGTGAAATCTTAAAAACTTACCTTTTAACAAAGGTTTATACATAAAGCCGTCGATATGTTATTTATCGTATTATTTAACGTTTTACTTTAGGTAATTCAGGCTTCCAAAGTAAAGAAATCCGAAGTTTTTGAAATATTTTGCACTGGTTATATAAATCGCTAGAATGTTACACTAGCAAGGATTGAAATCGAAGAATGACTTGATACGAACTTTTATTTTAATAGATAGAAATTGACAGTAATGACAATAAGGTGAAATGATAACTAGTGGTTTATACTGTCAACAATTTATTTTGGTTTTTTACAAAAATCGACGTTTCGACCTCAATCGAGGCTCTTTTCAAGGCAATAATCCTTTTAAAGGCCAATCCGAAGCAGAGCCAGTCAAAACACAAGTGGCTTTTATTTTACTTGAAACAAATGCAGCCGTGCCCATCTTTGCAGACTCCAGATTTCATGCCTCGTCTCTTACAATCGTTGTTGCAAGCTGGTTGACATCCAGCCGAAACAGCTGCAATGATTTAAACAGAAAATAAGCTATTTGTGAATTGCACTATTACTACTATTAAAATAAATATACAAAACATTACTGAGTTGTAATAAAAACAGATTATAATAAAATTACCACGAGTTCTCTAATGCTTTAACTATTATTGAATATCAAATAATTATATCTAAAAATTTTTTTAAACAACATTTCAATCAAAACAGAAATTTTAATTGAATAGTAATTTGTTTCGTCTTTACGAAAAAGTACTCTTGATACTAAAGCAAGCCTCATTAAGTGACTAAGTGTTTCTTGCCATACTTACTTTCAACTGCAATCAGGGCAACGAGTACCAGAAGAAGGAAGAAAAATTTCATCGACATTTTGCTATTGTTGGGTGTTTCCTTGTAGCATATGAGTGCTCTTCTTTCTTTATGAATCACTCGTGTATCTGCTGCCTTCTTATATATGCCAGAAGCGTGTCACACATATATAGATTTCTGAGTAGATTCCTGTAAAATTGCGCAATAGAATGTATGTTCATACAAGCACAATTAATCGAACGAGGAAAGTTTAATCCGAAATTTAAATCGGTTCTGTTTAAATATTTAGAAGTCAATTGTGATTGTTTATATTTAAGATTTTTGCTTTTTTCTTCTTTTTTGGTTCTTAGATTGTATCTACTTGATTTAATATAAGATTTATTATTTCACTTGATGAAGGATTGTATGGTGCGTACTTTTTGCATAATATGTATATGCTTGTTTGTTTACTAATAAAATTAACGTTTCTGAATTGTACGCGATATTACTAAAAGATTCTTAGAACAGCTTTTTCCTTATGCTCAGTAGATATTTCCATGTCAATTAGTAATTAATTCCCGATAGAAAAATAGTTTCCTTATTTACTTTCAACGCTTCATTTAAATAATAAACTTTTTTACCATATATAGTTCACCTCCACAATAAGAAATATTTTTGTGACAAGAATTTATCGTTCAGTGATAAATGTTCTTTAAAAGTAGATTTAAAGCGATCAATTCGAACTGTATATCAATGAAAAGAGTAAAGTTAATTTTCATTGATGGGACCTGTACTCTACGTATGTTAAGGGGTACTTTGCGCGTAGGCTACCAACCATAATGGCACATAAACTATATGCCCCATCAATGAAATATACTTTGTTCTTTTTATTGATATATAGTTGCGATTGGTCGGTTTAAATCTACTTTTAAAGAAGAAATATATTTATAAAATTTAATTTCTATTTAATAAATCAAAGTTAACCTGGAAATCATTTCAATAACAAAAATCTAAAAAATCAGACAATCAACCCATTTTGCACGCAAAATTTTCTCTAACCGCGTAAATTTATTTACTTATTGTTCCAGGCTAAAAGAACTGATTTAGTCCCTGCGTAAATAAGTATATTTGCTGAAACAACTTTTTCTCTTCGTTCATAAATATACTTCTATTTATCTCGACGAGTGCAACGCGTGACTGCATCATGATGCATTGTGCGTGATGTTTTTTTGTAGATAAGAAAACCATATTCACCTTCCGTAATGTTTGAGCCTACTAATTGCTCCTTGGCTTGTATATAAAGAGAATCATGGGGAGACACCATCAGAACTGCAGTTTCTACTGAACTGAACAGATATTCACGTATCCTCTAAAGTCAAGATGACCAAGTTATTCTTTCTTCTTCTGCTCATCGTTGCCCTCATCGTCAGTGAAAGTGAGTTACTGATGGGAACATGTCATTATAATTTTTCTTTTTGACTAATTGAATAATCAAAATTTCAACTGCTTTTGCACACTTTTGCATAAATAATTAAAAAGAAATTAAGTAGTTACGACTGAACTGCGTTTGCTTAATCTAATATATTCTGTTTTTACACAAAGATTTTATGATTTGAATTGAATTCACCGAGTCAATTTTTAATTTTCAGCAATGGGGCAGATAGTCTGCATTCCGTTCATTTGCAGATATGCTTGCAGGCCAGGTGTCAGGGGCCGTTGTGAAGGAAGAAAATGCATTTGTTAAAATAAAAAAATTTTTTTTTTGACAGAATGTACCTAAAAGTACTGATTATGCTAAGAATTGTCAAACTATAAAGAAGTGATATTATGAAATAAAGCATGTCATTTCAATTATGTATGTACATATATGTTTTTTATTGAATATACCTTTGCCAAACCCTAAGTCAGTTATCTTATTTAAAAATGCATGTTTTTTTAAATATTTTGTATGGTTTCGTACATTAATTGTTAATAGTACCCAAAGCATGTAAAATTGAAAAAAACAACAGATTTATCGTTATAACTTTCTATATTTGTCAAGATCATTAAACAGTGCTGTCTTTAATTACACAAAGAAAAAGGAATCACTTAAGTAATTATAACTGATAATATCTCAAGTGACTTTAAGAGATAACACTCTTAACGCATAATTAGCTGTAAGCATACTACTAAATTAATTTGCAAATAACTGTTTGCGAACGGTTATTACGAAGTATAGTACTTTTCATCCCTAGTAAAGCTGTACATGTACAGTATGGGGTGTTCGACTTTACAAACTGAAAAGAAGATTGTTTAGCTTTACGTTCATGCCTTCGAGAAGTAACCCTACGGCCCGAAAACAGTCCGTAAAGTCGAACTTTACGGATATTTTATCGAAAAAATAATTAATTTGAAATTAAAGAAATATGCTAATTTAAGAATTTTTTAGCTAATATTATTTATACATATTTTCAAGGTAATAAGTTTTTTGGTCGATATAAATAAAAACGTCAACTATTATAAATTTGAATTTACAAGATACTATTTATTGTTAATATTAGATAATGGATATAACGTACCATAGACGTAACTACGTCTGTAGTTACGTCTGTTTATAGTGTACCATGCAATAAATATTTACTTGTACCAGAAGAATGAATTTTCGAAAAAGTTTTCCTTATTTACTTATTAACTAACAACCATAAATTTTAGTAATAAAAACCCGAGGTTTGTATCGTTGATAAATATTAGGCGCAATAATAACATTTAACTTAAATATCTGCATATTTTAGGTATGTCATTGTTATTACGACATCCCAACAATCAAATATGCCTAGGTGGAACAAGTCATTAACACAGGGGGAAACTTGTGACATCTTGATCTGTATCGTACTGACGTCGATATCACGTCGAAACTCCCATTGACACATTAATTGCTTTAGAGATAGGTAGGCTAATTACTTGTAATTACTACCCATATTGATTAACTCTGCTTTAAACTATTATTTGGTATTATTTATAAAAAAGCTCATTTAAATATCTTACCTGTCTTGGAAGAATTTGCAAGAGTGATAAAATGTACGGTTCTCTGCATCTTCGTAATCAATTGCTTTCCCTTAGAGCTTTGTATCATTAAAAAACTTTTTTTCAGTTGATGACTTATGAACACTTATTTAGACACAGGGATTCTAAAATATTACTTTTTAAAAAATGCCTGTACTCACGTGTGTATTTTCCCGCGTATGTATTACGTTATTCCCTCGCAACAACTTTGAAACGACACCATGGATCCATTTCAAATTTTGCACAAAACTTGAATTGAATTATTTAAAGCTCGCATCAAAGCAGCATTTTTTTCTTCTCAAAAAGCTGGATATGCCATATCAAGTCCGAACGCACGTCTCTTCCTTCGTGACCAGAATAGAAGCCGAATATGCATATAAGCCTGCAGGAAGCTGCAACGATCATGAGATCAAGCACGTTCGCAATAGTAATATATCATTTTTTTACCACTGCTCTTTTTCTTGTACGAGCTTAATTGATAATTTTCTATTAATTTTTTACTTTGCGGGATTCTAGATTTGAGAATAAAATTTTAAAATCAATTCGGGAAATCTAAATTTGACTTGCCCTTTTGAAGCTAACAATATTTGGATCGATAGGAGGAAAAGCTAACGTGGAAAACTTAAAAACGAACGAAACTTTAGGATGCCTTTACAAAGAACCGCTCCTGTTTCGAAGATAAATAAATTTATAAATCAATCTACGAATTTGTAAAGCAAATCAAAATTGATCTAATTTACTTTAGCGTGCAATATATCTCAACTTTTATTTTTAAACAATTGCAGCTATTCAAACGAAAATCTCCCTCAGCATTCCGCATAAATCAACAATATCGCAGAAAAATAGACTGCATATTGATCAATAGACTCTTAATTGCGCACTAACATTCTCCGCCTTAGAGCTAAACTAATTTTCCTCAAAAGATAATAATGTTATCTCAACCATGGCTTTGTGAAAGCACTGAATCACGACCCCTCCCTCCTGGTTACCATCGCAGGTGAACGGTATAAAGGAACTTACATCGGCTCTGATCCGACGCACAAGTAAATCTCGAATTCAAAATGATTCATAATAGGCTGCTGTTGTTCCTCTTCGTCATCGCCATAATCGCCATGGGGAGTAAGTTTATCCATTGTTTTATTTACGCCGACCGATATCGAAGTGACAATTAACAATGCGCGACTGGGTCTTAATTTTGAACTTGTATGTTACAGCTGTCCAATCGGCGTGTAATCAAGGTGCGTGCGATAGAAACTGCAGAAGGGACGGTCATAGTTACGGCAATTGTTACGGCCGGCTTGGTTGTAAATGCTTCGATCCGAAGTAAAAGTAAATTTGAGATGAATTGTTCGAACTAACGTTTCGTGTCACTTGCATGTATGTCTATTTACTCTGCGCGCTTTTTTAAGATTGTTTTTATTCTCAGACTTGATTTGTATAACATGCAAATATGAACATGTGTAAATAAAAAGTGAATAATTTTTCAATTTAATCTAATTTGTTTTGAGTTTTATTACTGAGATACTCATAATTTGAAAGCAAATATAATTGTTTATCGAGTGTATACTTGAAAAATGATAATTTTTCGCAAGAATAACTTTTCAACTTTACAGTTTGTATAAATTCTAAACTTTTGTAAATTCTAAATCTAGTAGAAAAAGTTATTTTTATTATTTTATTAAAATTCAATGAATTGTAATTCTAATTTTCAAACGTAGGTTGCAATCCATTTTTAATTTAAACCTATATTATTAACGTTTGCTATTTTAACATTTTTCCTGCTTTCGTGATGAATAATTCTCAATAATTGTATAAAGTGTGAACGCGCTCTAGTATCAAGTAAAAGTTGAGTATACAACGTAAATTCGCAGAATTATTGTGAATATGTAAAACAGTTTACTTTATTATTTTTATCTTAGTTCTATAATAAATCTGTATTTAAAGAGAATTCAGTACAAGATTATGGGCCTAACGTAAAGTTTCATAAAAATAAATTATTTTATTTATAAAGCTTTATTTATAAACAAAAAAAAAATACTCTTGCGAAGCGAGGAAGATGTAGGCCAAGTTATAGGTACCGATTTGAGAATGTTCAGAATATTAAATTATTCTAAACCGACGTTAAATAAGTTTAAAAAAATTATTCTAAATCCATTGAAAGAAGATAAATTCGAAAAATAAAGAAGATAAAATATACTCATGTAAATTAATGGTAAATTAAACAATAAATAAAAATTTTATACAAAATGATAAGCAATGTGTGAATTCAAGATTCTTATATACTTATATATAGTTTATCCCAGATTTAATACGAAAAATAGAGTACATAACGTTCTTTTATCTTAGTACACTTTTTTAATTTTAACTACCCCTAAAACGGGGTGAACACACGATGCTTGGCAAGGTTTTGCAACGTCCTGTCATTGGCGGCGTCTCACGTTCCAAGAACTCCAACAATAAAAGTCTCTGTCTTTAGTCAGTATCCTTGGCTTCGCAATTAGTTCGCAAGTTGGTCGTATTTGCGAACCTTTTCAGCTTTGGCTTCGTCGAGCTTGGGCGGACGGCCGGTTGAAGCACGCACGCTGCTTCGAAATTTGAATGAGGAACCGGTTATTCCTATATATATTCACTATTTTTAAGAGTTTTTTTTGTTTTAAAATTATTATTCTAGTAAAAAATGTAATTTTTGATTAATCACTTTGTGTTACTTTAGAATAATTTAAAATGAACTATAAATAATATATTAATGTCGTTTTATCTTTCTATTAATTATTTTTATATTCATTATTTTTTTTATTAAAGCAAAACAAAAACAATTTCAGCAAATAATCTCTAAAAATCCAAAATTAACTTACGTTTTATTTATATTAAATTACTTTGTGCATATTTAAAAACAGAATTGAAAAATAAGTTATATAAATTAAAACAAAACTTGAAAGAAGCAGGCTGTCTGTAAAAATTCTTGAGCACGCTAATTAAACTGATGCAGAGCGGCAGTTAAAAACGTTACCTCGTGTGCACATGCTGCTCCAGTTGCACCACCGCCAATGATGAGGACGTCGTATTTATCTGAGGTTTTGAGCTTCTCTACTTGTTGCTCTCGGGTGGGTAGTGGCGTTTTTACTGACTTTACTTTTTCCGCATATACCTGTATTACGTAATTATTTAGTAGTGAGCATTTTTCACACACACAAAATGTTTAGTATGGTGCGCATTATTGATTATTAACGAGTTCTTTGTGGCAATGTAATATAAAATAATTATTTGGCCATTTTAATTACATTTTAAACTGTTATTTTTATTCATAAAAAGTATTTTAGTGAATAAAATAACAATGTAAAAGAAGTGTAAGCAATTATTTTATATATACGTCAAAATATCCACAGATCTTTCATTGGAAGTGTTAATGTTTTTTCATGTTTCATGCGTCACTATGAGTCAATTAATGAAGAAATATTCATTTACGCGTTGTAAAATTAAAGTTACTTACTATTCCCGAACAAAATGAATGCTAGTGTATTTAAATTTAGATGGAAAGTCGTTTAATTTTATCAATTAGTGCGATTAATTTTCTGATTACTTTATTTATTTGTTAATTCTGTTTTTTTTACTTTGCTTGAAATATAAATTAAAATCTTTTTTTGATCTACATTTAATTTTACATTTATTTTTTTTTACTACAGAATATTCACTTTATCAATTTCAAACATAATTATTGTTCTCTGTTTTCATAAAAAAAAGGTTACCTGCTATATTAAGTGAACCGTCAAAAAATTGTTAAACGAAGTACTCTTGAATCTAAAAGTGATTGCTAAAGCGACAAGTAAAGACACGTAAACTTTTTACCCGTCCACGTTTCAAAAGCGTCGCATGAACAGGGCAAGCAAAAAATGTAAATGTTACAAGTTCAGATTAAAAAACATGTACGTTCGTAATTTTTTCTTCAATTTTACTAATTTTACACGTATTCATATTACAAGTATATAAAGTTCTCTTTCAAAAAAGCTAATAACTCAAAATACGAGATACTAATTCCGTTTATGTGCCACTAAAAATGAAATCTAAAACAAACTTTACGTTCGTAATTTACATATCCATAAAATTAACATTCCTGCTTGTCCAATAAGTAATGTCATTTTTACGAGATCGTGATTCATAATCCTATGAACAATACTGTTTGCTCTCACGAGGCAGAGATCTCGACAAGCGTATTGCGTTAGAATGCAAGTAGGGCTGCCTTTGAATACACCAAGTTTACAAGTTTACGAATGATGACTGCCTGAAACGAGAAGTGTTTTATTATTTCTAAACGTCTATGTGAATTGGAAAGATAACTTTTGATACCGGAACTGCAGCATTTCTTGAATTGCTAATAAAACAAAGAGAATTAACATGTCGGAAGTTGTATTTCATGAACGTCTCCGTTATTTATATTTGCAATCTCAATTTCAAACTGTAAGACTCCTTTTGATTTATATATACAATAATTATTTTTAACATAGTAAGAATTTAAGTATTTTCATTATTATTAGAAATTAAGTAAAAGTTTGTTAGAATAATACCTAATATTAACAAAAAAGAACGTTTTTCATTCTTCTGTAAAAATGTGAAAAAAGAAGACAAGGCCATTTCAAAGGTTGCAATTGTATCTGCAAATAAAAACTTCGTAAACGTATCCGTTTTATTTGCAATTTAATGATTCACTTCACATAAAATATACATTAATCTTACTCATCTGATAAACTTCTTTTCGTACCCGATAAGTTTTCAATTGAATCCGAAACTGCAAAGTTTTGGATAGTAACAATTATCTTCAAAGGAATATAAGCATAAGTGAATTCTGTACATATATATGTAAGCATGTAATTTATTCTATGAACTGAACTGTTTATGCATTTCAGTATGAATAATTCGTGCCTTCATAAGAAGTGTAGAAAGTTAAAACTTACATTTTTCTGCAACTTCAAAGAATTGACAGTATATAGTACATAGAAACTATATAATTGTAAGTTTAATTTTTATATCTATGTTTATCTATCTATGTCTATATGTATAGCACAAATTAGATTTTAAAATCGCTTTCACAAATAATACCGCTATTATGCTTAACTAATTATTTACTTTAAAACTGAAGTAAGTAACAATATTCAAAACATATTATTTTACTAAAATAATTCCTTTTAAAAATATAGCAGCATATAAACCCGTGATGTGAAATAAATTCTACATTAAATTTGTAACAGAATGTGATAAAATTATAAGATTTGAAGTAGGAGAGCCGGCAAAATCCAAGAGTTAGTGTAATATCGCAATATCCATTATTCATTATCTAGACTTTTTTTAATGTACGAAAAGATTTAAGACAGTTGCAATAAAGATTAACTTTAATTACTTTAATTATGTAAGTTTATTTGAGCGACGCTTTGTAAGCCAAGGATGGGTAACTCGATTTTTTAAATAATTTTAAATGTACTTAATTGAAATAATGCCCGAAAAAGAAGTATGCAGACTAATGCGTAGCACTATTTTGTAGTAAATAACGAAATTATTCACCATATGTTAATAAAATTAGATAGAATACGTTGCAAATTTATTATTTTAAAGACTAGCTCAGTGTCACATGAAGCCTTTTTGTTCATCATTCTTTGCAAATAATATTCATTAATAACACATAGAGGTGTGAAATACTTTATTTTTAAAGGACAGCAACGGTCAGTCGAGCAGTTTTTTCTGATTCTACAAGCTGTCAACTTCGAGTTAAGATGAAATATTATTACCTTTTGCTGGTTGTCGCTGTGCTTGCTGTTCAAAGTAAGTTTTTTTCGTGCTTGTAGCCATGAAAATCATTTTTATATGAGATTGTCATACGTATTATGATTTTGAAGAAGAAATCCTAATTACGTAAAATTAAAAACATGAAATCATAAGTAATATATAAATTGCATTTGATTTATGAATTAATATAATTAGAAATTTTTCTGTTTTATACTACAGTGCATCTAGCATACGGTGACCACAACGCAACGACACCTGAGAAAACATCGCCAAAGTACAGTGGTGTTTCTTGTTCTTGCAGTTTAGCATCTAATGAATGCCGCAATGGAGTTAATTTATTAATTCTGGCTAAATTATTATTTGTATTGTTTATCTGTGAATGATAAACAATAAAAATAATAATTTGGCCAGAATTATTATAGAATGATAATAATGAATGTTTCGAAAAAAATAAATGTTGAAATTATTGTAGTGCCATACATTAATTTTAACCCACATTAATCATATTTGCATAAAATTTTGATGAAAAGTTGAACGGTGCAATCGACATTCGCAGATATGAAGAAATGTTGCAGCATTCTTTTAATCTTTATAAAACCGTAGATTATTCGGTGATCCACGAGTAAATCAGTGATAAGTGCACTTCTCCAAAGTAGGATTAATATTTCATTGTCAATGAACTATTTCTCAACGAATTATTATACTTAATTCCGAAATAGTTAATAAAGGCGCGCTTAGATATCATATTAAATTATTAAAACAATATTAAATTTTCTAAATAAGTATTAAACTATTGGAATTTAAAAAAAAAAAAGTGCAACGATCGCATTTCGAAAGCGTACAGGTAACCAGAACGTATCTTATGACAAACAAAATTAACGTCTAAAGCCAAAACCTTGTGCGATTATCAGTGTAAGAACTTCCGCGAATAATAAACTGCCTCTTCCAGATCAGCTTTTGCAAATAAAATCGGCAAATGCCGGAGCTTTCTGGAAATGGCGATTTAAGGTATCTGACTTATATAAAGTCGGGGAATCTACCAGTCGGGATCAGTGCAGCAGATACTTTCGATACCGCAAGTCACAACGACACCGATTTCAACATGAAATTCCAACTGGCTCTTCTCCTCGTGGTGGCCTTACTGGCTGTTCAAAGTAAGCTACCACTTATTTACATATCCGTATGTATTTTCGTGCACTAAACGCGAATATGACCTTAATTTTGCACCTTCACGTTTCAGATATCTTAATCTTTAAGAATTTTAAGATATGCTCATTTTCAAAGTGAAAAAAGAATTTTTAAGAACTTGGTCCACGACCTTATTCGCGGAAAAACGTTTTGTAGTAAAAATTACAACAGTGACCATTTAATTTAATCACAGACTGTAAAAATCTAAAAAATTATCATAATAATATTTAACAAAATTAAATTAATAGACACTATTGTAATTTTTATTAGAGAATTTTTCTCTAATATGTATAGTACTTATAAAGGCATTCAAGTTAAATTTTAATTTACTTAATTTTATTTTAATTATTTTCTTCTGAGATAATTTAATATTAAGTTAAACAAATTTTTAAGCCGCTTCAAATTTAGATATTTCTGTACTCTTAAGAATCATAATTTATATTTTAAATTGGTTTATCTAAAAGCAAAACAAATAGTATTGAGTAAATTAAAAGTGTAATTTAAATGTTACGATTGGTATCGTTATGGACAAAATTTTCAAAACTTGGTTTTTAACCCCGAAAATAAGCAATCCTAACATTCTTAAAGATCAAGATATCTCAAAGTCCAAACGCAAAGGAACAAAACTAAGATAACATTTGTGTTTAACACGTTAGAATACATACAAATATGGTAGTTTCGTCTACGGATCAGATCAATTCTTATTTTATTTGCGTCTGCGTAATTAATAAAACTTAATGAACTTTAAATCCTTTCCCAAGCTCCAGCATTTTTACAAGCCGACTTCGACCTCGTCTAGTAGAACCCTAAAACCGCTTTCTAACTTTCAGCAAAATCTCAAACTCCAGCAGTAACTGACAAGCCCCCAGCAGTAACTGACAAGCCCCCAGCAGAAACTCAGAAACCCCCGGCAGAAACTCAGAAACCTCCAGCAACCTCTCCGAAAACACCGACGGAAACCGTCAAGCCGGGAGCCAGCGGAGCTGCCCTGCCGAGCGTCGGGCTTCCTCTGAACCTCATGATGGTCGCTGCCGGCGCCTATTACCTGGTCAAGAGCTCCGCGTAGAGAGTTTTGATTTTCGTTTTTTTTTGCGATTTATTGTACATGAGAAGATTTTTGGAAGTTAATAAAAGGTAATAATAGAATGAGCCGTTGAGATTAATTCACGTCCCGACAATATTGGTGGCAAAAATCTTCGTGACTGCTGTGGTGTTAGGCAATTTAGTTGATTTTTATCTCTTCTAATTATAGAGAATGTTTATGGTAATTATAAAAAAATTGTTAAGATCAACTTTTGCACTTTACTATCTAAGTTTGTGCACTGAGAAAAAAATTTGCACTTAAATATTCAAAATTGGATCTCGTTTGTTTGTTTTGATGAAATTTTCACCTGATCTAACGATATTTCAATCGATTCAAAATTCCGAAACCGAATATCCTATTGTGAATATTTAATATTTAATTGCATTTAATCAAATTTTTATTTCAGTGTAGAAAAGTGAATATAAACGATCCACTGGTTAAGATAACAAATATTCCTTCGTCTATATATCATATTTTTAGTTGAAAGTAATAAATAATTTTTGGACATATTTCAACATAAATATAAATAAAAAAGACAAGTCGCCGACTTAAAAATAACTCATAAGATACATTATCGGTCGTTCGCGGATAGTAAGAAACTCGTAGTTAGTCAGCAGAGGTAAACATAGACGCAGACGAGGCTTTATTCAGTCTGAGGTGCTAAAATTCTTATCAAGTTTTTGATAGCCGTGTAAAATAAAAATTTTTATTAGAAATCACGATTACCTACTATTTCCTTGGATTTCTCAACTACACTGTGATGCTACTTCAAACAAGCACTGCAGTTTCAATTTTCCTAAACAGGAAAATGTGAGAAAACGGGACTTGCGCAAAATGACGATTAAAAATAAAATATTGGTATAAGTACAGTTACTTTTTTTTAAGGTCAAGGTGCAGACTTTATTGACATGTACTTTGATTTAGACAAAAAAAAAAAAAAATCGTAAAACCGCTTTACGATTTTTCATTAATAAAAGAAGGCAATAAAGCTACATCTTATGCAAAGCTGTAAAGCCAAGAATATTCTATCCAATTGTAACGTAATTCGAAGTCTTTTTTTCTTCTCAATGTTTAAAAAAAAAAAAAACAAATTGGAAAAAACCATGGGAAAAAGGGTATAAAAGAGAGAAAGCAGAGCGAAACGGTTTTTTTTTTTCAATTCTTTTTATTCGTAACTCCTTTTTTCTCATTTTCTCTGGTAGCATATGAAAATCGTCGACGAAGAAACGATCAGTGTGTGAACGCAGAATTAGAAGAAAGTTCGTTTGTTTGTCTCATTTGCGGAACGCTCTTTATAAGGTCGCGAAGGCTCGCGTTCGCTTTAATAAATAACGCCTCTCGCCCCTAAATCGCCCGCAATTGCGCACGTATAATATATCCGTTATTGTTATTTAATCTATATGTACAGCGCTCCTCTCTCTCTCTTCTGCGGAAAGCTTGACGGGAGCTTACAGCGCTCTCTCTCTCCCTCTCCTCGTCTTCGCGGAGATAATGAGATACGATCAACGTAAGGAACGCAAGAGGAATCATTGGACAATCGATGAGGTTGATTTGCAAGTGTATAACTCTCTCCTAAGATAATAAATGTAATTAGGTTTTTCTCTTGTACCCTCGGTACATCGTAAAGAAATATCTGTCAGCGCGTCAAACTTTCGGCACAATCCTCGCTCTCCTTTTAATTATGTATATAAACTACGATAGAGCCAGCTATATCGCTTTTTGCCTCTAAAATCTAATTAACAAATGCGACGATCCTCTCTCTCTCTCCCTTTTAGCTCTGCCCCGCGCAAATAACGTCGAGATCGTCATCGCCTCGGCTTCGCTGCAATGTCGCCGATGTCTCCGATACAAGTTTCTGGTTTTTTTTTTCCTTTTTTTTTTCGAATTTCGTGGTTCTCGCGAAATAAAAGCACTTCGCGATTTTATACATATCACTGCCCTGCTTCGTTTGAATCCCCGCTATTTATTTTAAGTAATTAAAGGTACGCGCTGCTTTTGCTTCTTTTTTTTGTTTTTTTTGTTTTTGTTTTGCTTTTGTGTTATGTGTGCAGTTTAATGGATCGTCTGCTTTTTATCGATAATATTTGAGCTCAATAACGTTTTTATTTCTCCGCCGGCTTTATTATGCGTCCTTATACTTTCTAACAATTCGATCCGCTTGTGTATTCTGTCACGAACTGGAAGCTCCCTCGATTTCATCGGGGGAGCGAGAAATAATTAAATCGCCGCGGCGGATACAAAAAAAACTTGTAAGCAAATCGTACGAAGGCGACGGATGCGGAATGAGAAAGGAGTTTATTTGCATCAAGCGAGTTTGCCAACAGTTAAGTATGTACAGAGTTTATTAATAATCAACAAATCTATTCAATACAAATAAATCTTTCGTCAGTGGACAATTTAGCCTCGGTGGCTGCGCGCAAAATTCGCGCGCAATCACCCCTGTCTTCGTACAATTTATCTACAACTTCGTTTCCGACCGATGCCTCTGAAATAATCGACGTTCTTAAACAGCCGCCCTTAAGAAATTTGGTCGACTCTCGGACTACTCGACAATTTCGCGGGAATTGACTCTCGTAGCGAATTGTATAGTGAAATTCGTGACAAAATATAAAATACAAACGTGTTCTCGACACGAATCGCTTGTTTTTTTTTGTTTTTTTTCTTTTTTGACGGATAACAAAATAGCGAACCCGCGCTTTCGATCTTCAGACCACCAGAGCTAATGTATAATTTCGTCCTCCTTCCTTTGCCCCCTTTCCACTCGCTCGCATTTTTAACCTCGTAACTATGGCACATAGACGTACGTGTATGTATCGCGGTGGCGGTTCGATTTTCAAGTCATTCAAGGACGCGTGAAACTAAAGAGATGACGATGGGTCGATGAAAATGAGGAGTTTTACTTTCGTATAGTTGCTGAGAGAATTTTCTTTTCTTTATAGCGCTTCTTAAAAATTATGAAGACTCACAGATATGTTTATTATAATGTAATTAAATTATAAAAAAATATAATAGATACGTATTTACAAAAATCTATTTACATAAATTATGGAAAAAATTATTATATTTTTTATCTTTCTGGGTTCGAAATATATAGTTTACAATAACAAATTGGTTTCGCTCCAAGCCAATGGAATAAAATTGTAAAGTATTTTCCTACTTATGAAAGCTTAAATAAAATTTAGAATCTCTCTACGGTTTTAGTATTTACAATCGAAGTTAAAACTTATTTTTCTAGTGTAATTTCGATCAAAATTTTTAAAAAAGTTCTCTAGCAGTAAAAAGTGAGTGCACTTATTTTTTCTAAATCTAAGTAAAGCTATAATATAATTAAATATATTACTATATAAGCTACTACTATATGTAAAAATACGTGTAAGGAATGACATAGTGATTTTTAAACAATTTTAGAATTAATTTTGTATTTTCGTAAAATAAAAAATATAATAACTTTTCGATTTTGATTTTCGTTAAGGTAAATCTATTAACAATGAAACGCAATATCAACTATATGAAAAGATTACAATATATCAACAGATTAATTTCTTATAAAACTTATATAAACAGAGAAAATAATATTCTTCTTACTCCCTTAAATCATCAATGAATTTCCGTAAATCATCGTGATTAACTTTTATTAATCATGATTCATTATTTAACAATATTTAATTTTTTAACCTTTATCTCTATAATCAGAGAAAAATACGTAGCTTTATAAAGTATCTTGATAACAATGTCGTTAGATATTCGTCGTAACATCAACGTTCAATAAAATTCAACTCATCATAATTAGTATAGTAGCGTGCATGAAGAGGAAGGAAAAATCAATTATCGACAGACAGATATATTCGTGTCTTGTACAGAGCACCGATTCGAATTTCGAAAGATGAAGAATTTTTCAAAATCAGAATGTTTTACTTTCGGGAAAGATATTACAATGAGTTAACAAACGAACTTCGCATTTTCATCGATTTGCCGATCGGCGAACAAAAGGGATAACGATCGAGGCGAACGAAAAATCGATGAAACGGCGCAATTCGACTCTTTTTTTCCTCAGGCATCCACGCACATACATTTATGCATAACAGTTACTCCCCGCCTTGTATAGCAATAACTCTCTCTCTCTCTCTCTGTTTCCTCCGTAACTCGTCGTATGCGTTATTAAGTATGTACACTTTTTTTTGTAATTACAGTAGTTTCATTTATGTACATCTAGTATTGCTGTTTTGGCACCCCCGATAGCATATTTTTGGCGCCGCGATTCGTCGGCGGGGGTTTTTTTCACCTTTGCTTCAATTAATTCTGTTTTTTTTTTGTTTTTAATTAGGTCCTTTCTCGTCAAAACGTCTGTAATCTACGGTTAATCTCGATGCGCAAAAATGTGTGTAACCCAACGAACGAGAGACTTGCGTGTATGTTTGTGTGTATGATTTCTCACTTGAATTAAGGCCAATAGATTATTTATGTATATATATGTAGATTATAAATTTAAAAAAATCAAAGGAAGGGTTATATTGGTTGCTCGAACCTTTACGAAATTGCTCGCGAAGTCACGTATGAGTTTTTTCTCGAAATTCATTGGTGCAATGAAGAACAGAGTAATTTTCGGCAGAAGTATCCATTATATAGTTTTACAGCAGACCCAATCAAGTTTTGTCGTCGAAAAATTTTTGAGAATTCAGATATATTTAGCAACGATTAAAAAAGAGTCATTCATTATATAGAAACGTATCTAAACTTTAATAGGCCTGCTTTCAATGAACGTCAGTTTAGGTTTTCCGTTATATACCAGGACGTGGTGAATAAAAAAACTGTCATGTATACGCAAAAAACAAGTATTATATTAACTCCATTCAAATCCTCGAGAAGTCAGTTCAAGAGGAGCGTTTTGAAAAAAAAACATCATATCCATACTCGCCTGACGAACGATTGTGCTGATTGAAACTTAGATATTCCAAAGCGTTCCGCAATGCGCGCAGTGAAACCTTACCGCATATAATTATATAATTCTCTATAGAAATTTACAAACTCTTATCGGCCGCGATATCGACGATCGTGTAGCAGCATATATTTTTTGTCATCATCTTTTTTTTTCTTTTGTAGAATTCTCTTGTATTCGTTTTTTACTTAACGAGAGTGTACAGTGTGTCTGTGTGTAAATTATCGCCTAACTACGTCGTCGATTTATTTATAGTTAATTTCTTTTTATATTATACATGTACAGTATTTACGCGAAGCACACAACGCGATGCGTTCGTTTATTTAAACATTTTTTTTCGTCATTTTCTTCTGTCGTCAGTTTTATTTGCAAAGTGCGTTGCACTAGTTTTTTTTTTTTTATATATATATATACCGCTAAAGTCGCGCCTCAATTTCTCGTCTCCGAGTGTAAAAAATGAACGAGAGTACTTTCTTCGTCTTTCGTACAGTTAGCTTTTTTTACATCAGTCGATTGACAGTCACGAGACTCTTTTTCAGGCCCAAATCCACGTCAATTCCTATACGTATATATGTGAAGCAGGCTCAAATAATAATAATTTCAATCGAAATACCGATAATTTATAATCACCGAACGTAAAGATCCTTTGCGTATGTAAGGCACGGAAAGAAACGAGTAACTCGCGCCAATGTATATATATATATATATATAATCCACTTGCTGCGGCTCTAATTCGCGAAGAAAAAAGTCTCGAAACTGTCGTCTCCGCTGTACGACTCCCTTTAAATTGTTTCCCTCGCAGGCGCCCACGCATACCTAAAGTATATCTCGCTCTCTTTCTATCTTTCTCTCAGAACTTTCTCTCTCTCTCTCACACACACACGTGCCGGATGATATTCGATGTCTCTCGAAGAATAAAAGCTGTTTGCCGCAAGCCGCGAAGCTTGAGTTTTTTGTATTTTTGGTTTATAAGTCTTGCGCTCAATGCACGCGTGCATACTGCTTGTGTGAGTAACGCTTTTTTATTTTTTTTTAACCGCAAAGTGCCGTCGCCGAAAGTTCCAATGCTCGGATTTTTTCGGGCCTCGACGAGCGGAGATGCACCTCCCTCTCTATCCCCGACAGCTCTCTCGGCAGAATTGACTAGAAGATAAAGTATGGCATTCGTACAAGCATGAAGGATGAGATTGATTAGTTGTATAGGCGTTCGCATGTCGGGATGTCGGTCGAGGTGCGGCGCTCGTCGAGGGCCGAAAAAATTTACAGTGAGAGTGCAGTCAAATACTACTTCGCCTTTTCAGAAACACATCACTGAATTTTCTCGCTTTAGCTTTCTCTTACTCGCTTTATCCTTTTGTATCAGAACGTACTCTCTTCCTCACTCACGCACACTTTTGTTTTTTTTTGTTTATTTGAGGGTTTTTGGGAACCGCGGAGCTCCGAAGCTTATATCTTACGTATACGTATATTTTATACCTAAAACTCGAAAAGTTCTAGTAAAAACCTGGCGTTTATCGTTTATTTTTTTTTTCATTAATTAATAATAAAGAAGCGTATAAGTGTGTCGCAATGTCTGCTTCGGAGTGCATCTCGTTTACACGCTGTTTTTTTTTTTTTATTACGCTAAGTATCATTTATTCGGAAACGGAGGAGGGAGAAGGAATCAGGTGAAATTCGGCAGGAGTTAACGGGATCAGGCAGAGATGCGAGGTTTGTCGGACCTCAGGTTTTCAGGCGAATTATAGATGGCGGAGGTAGAACGATCGAGTACTCGTGAGAACGTTTTGCTTTCACTCCGTACCTTGACTGAAAAAGGATCCTTTGGTGGACAGGCAAGATTCAAAGTGAAATAATTGATTATTGAAGGCGCGGAGGCGACCTGAAGGCAGGTATTATGTGTGTACGTGAAATTGTTACGTTGAAACAGTCATACTTGGATACGTACTTGAGAAAGGATTTTTAGCTTCGTATAGAAAGGCATTTCAGTTCTTTTTTTTTGTAGAAATTAATTTATCGTTATTAAAATACGTTTCAAATGAAACTAGGTATGTTAGGTATACAAAACAGGGATATAATACTGTTTCCATTGCTTGAAAGCATCTTCCTAAAAACGGATTTGGAAAGACTTGTGGAATTTTTACGTTTATCAAAGAATCGTCCAATTGTTTACAAAACTTTTGCACATTACTCAGCAGTTGTAGTAAAATACGTCAAAAACCTAAGAGTCCGTTCAAGTACACAGATAATACGTTCGAAATATAGAAAAAGTCGCACAGGTACATCGAAATAATCGTCCACCTCCAGCCGGTAAATGCAAGGTATCCGGGACTCTGGGAGCAAAGGAGGGGAGTAGGAAGTTGAGTTGTTGCACAGGTTGTGTCCGTGTGTGTCTGTCTGTGTGATGTCCGTGTGTACATTTTGTTTCATAACGTGAATCGAAAAATCACAAGACCGACCCCGGGGTAGGTCGGTCGCGCCTGCACTAGCCTTGAAAAAAAATCCCCTCTCTTAGCTCGGGAGGAAAACTTTCACAAGTACTCCCTGCTGGGCCTGGGCGCGGGCCTCTTCCGCTCGCTGCGTTCGGTGCGCTGCTGCTGCTGCTCGCCGTCGCCTCGTGATTCATCGCTGGGCTCCGGCGGCAGCATCTGCGTGCTCTCCGTCGGTTCGGACGGGCTGATGGGTTGCGAGGCTAACGGGGCCAGGGGCGCGGCCCCCTTGTTCCGCGACTTGCTCCTGCGCTTGCGCAGTATCAGCGGTCCGAGGGCGACGGGGGGCGCTGCTACCGAGCCACCGGCAGAGGTCGACTCCGACGCCGGGCCCGACGAGGAGGAGGTCGACGCCTGGCCCAGGCGTTCCAGCAGCTCGCGGCTCGCTTCGCGCGACCGCTCGCCCGTCGACTGGTGGTGGTGATGGTGGTGATGGTGAACGGAGGAGGTGCCCGAGGAGGACGATTGAGCGGGACCCGCTGAGCTCGACGACTGGGGCTGCTCTTTCGGTAGCAGCCGGTCGGTTGCCGACGGGGGCTCGCTAAAAAACCAGTAGGTTTTACTAAGGGGGGAGTGGTATCGTGAGCTCCTGAAATCGATTGGGGTAAGTGATTTTATTACTGAACATATTTTTAATGGAATATTTTACACGTAATTAGCACCAACCAAGCACGCGTTAGATTAAGATACTTTTAATAAAAAAATATTTCTCTCATAACATTGAAATTCTTTTAATTTATTAAGACGTTACAAATTAATTACAAAACACATACTTGGGAAACAGTTTCGATTGGCAAATTGTAAGTTCAAATTCATAGGTTATGTTATTAACGAAAATTAGAAAGTCTGCTTTGCTAGTCCAATCTAGCTTTATTTTATACTATAGCCACTCACGTAAGTCTTTAATGCAACAATAACGTTAAATATTAGCCAATCTGGTCTCATTTTTCACGAGAATCAGCCAATCACAATCGTTTTATTCATGCTTCAACTTTCCGTCATCACTTTTTTAAGAGAGAGAATTAGATTAAGGACTGATCAATTTTCAAGAATTACTTTCGCAGGATTATAAGATTTTATTTTATTTACAAACATTTTCAAAGTATAATAAAAATTTATCAAATTCAATTCTATACAGCCTTGCAATTAGTTTCTTTCATCAAAATAAACTTCTTTATATATTATACTTATGAATCTGGCAGCCGTACGTAGGATATTTGCATATACGTGAAGGGGTTGCGGTAATTGCGGGTTTCATGTCAAGCATTTCTCTCCGATAAAAAGAGGAGGATATGCATCACCGGCTTCGTGGTCGGACCACAAGGTTATCTATCTTACTAGTTAAGCCGTTTTTCTTTTACCACCGTTATGTTCAATAATAAAAACACTTACCTCAGTGAAATAGTTATACTTTTGTGGGTTTGGATTGCAATTTTAGACTCCCCTGAATTCTTATTTTTTTTCATAGTTCAATATTAGTGTAAGTTTTTAAACCAAATTAATACTTTCTATTTTCGTCGGCAAATATAGTAAAACAGTATTAATGTAGGTTTAAAGATCCTAAAGAGAATCGCAGATTTAAGTATAAAATACCATGACTTATTCCACCTATATATGTCATCCTTACTGATTTATACCTACCATTTTGATTTATAAATACCAGCACGGACCCAGTTTCTGATCAGGACCCAATTCCTGAATAAAGCGGCACAAAAAAATGGTAAAATTTGCATGTTTAGATGAGATTTTCATTTTTCAATAAAATCTTTGGGAATTTTAAAATTCTTTGGAATGTGATTAAAACAATTAACCGATTACAAAAATCTTAACTTAAAACATTGATAATAATCGCTTAAACCAGTCTACTCTGAATCTGAACTCTTCAAAATATAGATTTTTTTTTAAACAGTAGAAGTGTAATATGTTTTACCAAAACTATTAATATTCGTTTTGAGACTATAAATTTCAAATTCCACGGAAACAAATATTGTCTTTCATCATAAAAAATCTGTACATGCTTAAAAAAATCTTAAGTTATTCCAAAGTAACTAAAAACCTAAAATTAAATATAGTATCTTTTGGTTTTTCAAATGCGAAGAAGATTACTTAAATTAATTACTCTATTAAACATTGTATTTTATTTTTAGCGCAACGTAATATCTAAATTTCAATAGTTCCTTTGCAGTGTTCTTGAAATTATTACACAATAACGATTTAATTTTTTTTATAAAAATGATTTATTAAGTTCGTAACTGGTTTAAGCACAACTTTAGTAATAGGTATCACAGAATTTTTTTTTATATCAGAAAAAATATATTTTTTACATAAAATAGTGATAACATTCATCATGCGATGTAGCATTCTCAACGGTATATCATTTATTTATCTAGCAATTATGCTTTTAATTTAATGCTCTATTGTTCATTGTTATACTTTAAAATTTTATTTACAGTAAATAAATAAATAAATAAAGATCTGTTTATTAACGCATCTAGCTTTTTATAGGTAGGAGCGATATTTTACAAACTATAATACAGTTTATATACATTTATAGATAGTATAGTCATTCTCATGCGGTTTTCTTGTTTTACAGGTTTCAGTTCGATCAGAAATTAGGTCATTTTTATAGGGTTTTAGGCTCAGGTAGTCGGGAATTTTAAATTGGATCCATGGCGGTACGATCATCTAAGGTAAATTCCTAATGGCTTTTTTTTTAATTTTTAGGTACATTCAGGTATACTTTTGAAGGAATTACTTTTAGTGCACATTCATCATCTATCGAAGTATTGGAAGTGCTTAGTAAGGCTACATGCGGATAGAATAGAGTCATAGTATTACTGTAGAAGGTATAGAGATAGTCACTAAAGAAGTGCTAAGAGTTCGTCTAGGAGTACAGTTACGGGGTACTAAGTAGTAGTTTTTTTCTAAAGCATACGTCATAATACGTGTCAAATTTACCTCTATTACTTTACTTTGAATAGTTATCGACACATGAAAAAAGTTACAGTTTACCACTTGCATATTCAACGAAACTGTAGCTTTTCAAAAGAAAGGTACGGCTAAAATTGAAACACTATCATATTCAACACCAAAAACATCGTTCTTATTAGGTCCGCGTTAAAATCACAGTCGGTCAAGATCAGAGAGTCATCAGTCCCAGCATTCAAGGAGACATCGTCCACAGAAAGTAAGGTAGAGAGTCACATCTACAAACTTACACACACAAACCCCTCCCATATACAATCCATCCCACTACCCGCTAGCTCCACCCCCCGCTCACCTCTCCCTCGTGCCGCTGGGCGTCGTGGGACCCGAGCCCTTGCCCTCCGGGGTGCCGGGCGATCCCGACCCCGACTGCTGGACGACGAGGGTGGGCACGGGCCCGACGGGGCTCTGCACCGCGCTGCCCGGCGTCTGTTGCTGCTGCTGCTGTTGCTGCTGCTGCTGCAGCTGCTGGCCGTTGGGGGAAGACATCGCCGCCACCATGGCGACCAGGCTCCTCGGCGACTGCGTCTGCTGCGGCGGCGAGGAGGTCGCGCTCGCCGGCGGCGACGCCGTCGACGTCTGCGGCTGCGCCGGAGGTGGCAGACGCGTGACGATGCTCTGCAGCAGGTCCTCGATCTTCGCCAGCCGCTGGTTCACGCGCTGGACCTCCAGTTTTAGATCGACTTTCACCTGCGGACGGGACTTTTTTTTAGTAAACGGCTCGAGTTTTCGACCGGCTCGGCGGTGAATAGCTTGATTGGGGATTTATTGATGACTAATCAGCGGCGTTTGTAAAGCGATAAATAAACGTGAAAATGAAACGTGTATAAGGCAATGAATATTTGTAATTTGATTGGCTCCATTTAAATTAGGTCAATTAATTCACTGAGAGATGTGACGGTATTCCCAAGACGTTCTAATTACCAAACCTAATTAGAATTCAAACTAGATTTTCAATCTTCATCTTGGTTAAAGGTAATAAAATAGTATATAAATTATACGGATTTATTTAAAAATTTGAAGAAATAAATAATTCACCTCAATATTTCATTCAGTAATCGCTTAATTAAACGTTTCTCCGAAAAAAATCCTGCCACAAACCGCGAAAGAAACAAAGCCCAACTTCCTCCCCTCTCCCTTACCAACCTCAAGCACAGCCGCGAGTATCTCGCGCTCGTGGCTGGTCTGCAGGAGTCCGCCGTCGTAGCTCTCGAGGCGTCGCATCTGCAGCTGCTTCGACTCCTGGAGGGCGAGGGTCTGGGTGGCGCCGCCGCCGCCGCCGGTCTCCTTGCCGCCGCCGCCCGTCTCCGCGTCCTCCTCGATCGTGCCGCCGAGCTTGCCGAGCTTCGGGAACACCTTGTTCGTGCTGGCGCTCGAGCCGGCCCGGGAGTCGCGAGCGCTCAGCGTCCGCTTGAACGGCTCCGGGCCGCCGCCGCCGTCGCTGCCCGAGTCCAGGCTCGAGCTCCCTGGGGAGCGAGGGATTTTTAGTCTCTTTGAGTCTGATTGGGGGTGGAGGATGGAAGCTTTTTGGGTAGGTGGTGCAAAGTGGGATTGTTGGTAGATTTACAGGGACTAGTTTGAAATGGGAGCTGTAATAATCGGTGCTGCACAATTTGTAGTATAATGTAGCTGTGAGATATATATTTGGTGGGAGGTACCTAAAACTTGTATAGCGACCTACTTATTAATTTACCTTCTAAAGTAAAATCAAAGTATTAATTAGGAGCTTGTTTACTCGGGTTAGTGCTTCATTATTTAGTGATATACCCCATTTGGAGATATTAGCTTTGCTCGTAAATTATTTACACACTGGGCAATGATTAATTAATCTAGCCCTACGATCGAGTCGATGTAAGACGGCAATTGATTGTGCGATATATCAGATTTTGGGAAAGGCATGAAAAAATTAGAATTATAGCTTTATTATGCAGAAAATTATTTACGAAGCGTAAAATTTCTGAAATTTTTATAATTTTATATATACAAAATAAGTTTCATATAATAAATTAGTAGAATAATTTTTACATGATAAAATCGAAAGGCAATAACGTCAAACACCGAGAATATACATATATATTGAAAATGAGGAAAACATCGATAATAAAAGGGGAGTATATAATAGTAGAAACCACAAATATGTCAAAGACGGGAAGCAAACTAGCAAGTACTTAGTAGCAGTTTATACAGGTACTCCATAATAGTATCTTGATCGGGCAATGCCGAGGCTAAGGTTTCGGACATACGTTTCGTATCTGATACATCTTCCGCTGGTTCCGGTTCCGACTCCGGTTTGGGTTTCGGAATACCTCCTTTCTTTAGCTCTACAATATCATCAATTTTGATAATCTCCAGGCTTATATGCGTCTCCAAAAACTGGTTCTTAAAATAATCCCAGTCGCGAAAAACACCCCCTCCCTCCCCCTTTCGCTTTGCATATAACCAAGGAACAAAAGTAAAAAGGCATACTAACCAAGTAATCGACCCCATTTGCTAGGCCGAACGCGTCCCGAGCCCGTCTCCTCGGCCGAGGAGGAGACCTTCCTTATCTGCGAGCCGCCCTCGCTCTTCTCGTCCTTGCCGTCGCCCTTCTCCACGTCCGCCGCGTGTCTCTCTCTCCTGAACCTAAATGCCAGATAAAGAGAAGCAAAGAGTTCGGTAAATGGTCGTTCGTAGGGCTTGTACTTTGGATTCGAGAGAATACAGCTATGTGGAGGGTTCGAAGCTTTGGCTATACGTTACTTTGTTAGGTTTACTCGGAAGAAATGTATATAAGCTTCGGTCAATGCGCAAGTAGACGCAAGTTCAATTCTTATTCATCTAGTTAGGCAGATACGGTGGAATACATGTCTTAATGTAGTATATACTTAAGTTTTATTCAACGTTTTGGTTAAAACTTCAGCATAAAGTACGATCTACCGTTGAGAAGTCCATCAAACAGTTCCTTTGCTTTGGCTTGTGGTAAATAGAAAAAAAAAATGAAAAATAATAGCTTTATTCTTCGAACAGCGCCGTTTTCAAATTGAATGAGATTCAATTGAAAGAAGAATTTCGCGGGTTTAGAAAAAAAAAACAACATTTGCCAGATGGACTTCGCGAAAATTGCACTTTATCAATTAAATAAACGAGCTCATACGGGTAATTATAAACGGTATATACTGTCGTTCGGGTTTTCACGGCTCAAGTCATATAGCTACATTATGCGCTAGAATAAGTTACCTTAAAATAAACTATAGTAAATATGTAACAATAAATGTATAGTATAATAATAAATAAAAGGGCACAGCTCCATTATTATATGTCATATTTTGGTGTTCACGAGCAACCTACTTTGGTGTGCCTACAGGTTGGAGAGTAACAAAAAGATATTATCGATGGCAGAGTATCTGGCATTATAAAAGTGGCGATTATATTGAATAAAGTAGTAAAAATCGTCAATAATCAATGCTGTATGTTACATTCTTCATTTTAGTTATGCGCAGTTAATTTTAATTAATTACGTTATATATCGGCAATTTATTCATTTTTTTTTATCTCCTTTTCAGACTCGTTAACTTTTTCGTGAATAAAGAGAACAATAGAAACAAGCGCTTGAATATTCATGGCTTACCGGACTCGGAAAAATCTACTGTAAGTAGATAATGCCGGGATTGGCAAGGCAAACTTTATATACTTTTGAAGCTTAAAATCTCAGCTTTGCTTCGCCGTGATTTTCTCGAGAATTATTCGATCAATGACTTATCTTGCACATTCATCTTCTTTTCTTCCTGCCGCTTCTTAACTCTAAATCTAATTTCATTATTTATTCTATGTTTCTTGCAAGGACTCTAAGATATATTTACAATTTTATCGTGAATATATAATCGAACCTAAGTAGTGCGCAATTATATCTTATTCGAAAAAGTAAATAAAATTCAAGAATATAAATTCTCTATGGACATTCGCATTATTTACATCACATGCTCTTCGTACACGATTCTGAAAAGTTGGATAAATACAGCATTGATTACATCTGCGCGTCGTAACATCACTTTATAATTTTCTCTATACAGCATGAAAACTTTCAATACAGCAGCAAAAAAACAAAATCTAGCCCAACTCGGTAAACGTACAAGCAGATATCGCCTAGGGTATTCAAAGTTTTCATTTCCACTTTGCTTGTCATTGTAATATATACCTCTAAGTTATTAAAAATTTAAATACGGATGACAAAGATAAATTTGAATCCTAGAGTGTAATCTGATTGCATGCATCGCATTTGTTCTCGCGAAATTTCTAAGATTGCTAGTACTGGAAAAAGAGAGAATGTATATATATATATAAAATCGATAAAAAAAAAGTCTCCTAATTTTGTTCTAATAAAAAAAAAAAAATAGTAATTGTAAAGCATTGGATACATAAGTGCTAATAAGTACCATAAAATGGTTAATTAACCGTGACAAATAAATGAAAAATTTCTAAGAATGAAGAAGTCATTAAATTCTTTCCAAAAGTACAATATATCTAAAGTATATAGAATAAATGTTTCTCATAAGCCTAATGTATAAAGTTTATTCAATATTAAAAGCAGCTACGCAAAATTAAAAATCAGAAATTCGAAGGAGAAGAAGTATATAGAATAATAAAAAGATAAAAGAGTTTCGAGTGGTTGAAAGTGAACATTTTCTCTATTCAATACTGGCAATGTAATAATTTTGCACCTCAATTCAACGTACTGGTGAACCATACTCTAATATATGTAATAAAACTTTTGTATAGAAAAAAAAAATTGTTAAAGAAAATGCGCATAACTCTCTAAAGGCGTATATTTTACAGCACTCTAGCATTCATAATAATTAATATATATTGAAATGATATACATCCGGATGATCGTTAATCTATGGATTTATGAGGCCTGGAGATCTTTATCGGTTCGCTCTTGAAAACTTGTTACACGTATACATTCTTTTTGGCTTTTTCATTCGTATTACATGAGAGGCGTGTACGTGTAATTCTAGTTTTTTCGATACTGAGATTCAATGGATATCGTGAATTAATACACGTGGAAGTATTTACGTTTACATGTATAATACTGATGCTTAATCTAGCTTTTATCATACGTGTGTCGGTTTTCAGATGGGAACGGAAATCAATTAATGCATAAAACTAAAAAAGCGATGCGACTCGGTTATAATCAAGGGAAGCACGAATATTTCATCAAGGGAATCGACAAAAAATGTGCGATTTGTTAATTAAAGCTACATTAATGTATACTGAAACTTTTATTAGCTGCGGTTTTTTAGTTCGATCGTATATATAAAGTGAGATCAAGTTTACGGTTAAACAGGTACAAATGCCGAGCAATTCACAACAACGTATAAAAAAGTGAAGGAAAGATGTAATTTACACATTTTATTATATATTCTTTTTTTTTTTAATACCCGGTGAAAAAAATATCGTGCCCTCAATTAGTTTCGATCGCAGCTCCAACAAAGGAAAATGAAAAACGATAGACTTAAAATTAAGAAAAAGGTAATATAGAATGAAAATGATACGATAATTTACGCATTATTATATAATACTCAATATGGGTTAATGGACATAAGTGATGAAGATCGTAATATAGACAGATGGACGGTATAATAGTCGTAATATATAATCAAAGGAGTATATATAAATACGTTATCAGAGAGCGAGATATAATAATAAAAAATGGTATTTTATACATAAAATCGATGGTAACGAAAACGAAAGTATAAAAGGTATAATATGTAATATAGCTAATATAAGATTATAATATAAAATATAGGAAGAGAGGACGATAGACAGAGAAAGATAGAGAGATAATAGGAAGATAGAGAGAGTTATCTTTCAAAATAAATAAATAAGTAAATGAATTAATACGTAAGAAATGAGAAATTGCCTAAAGCTCGGCCAGGGTGGCAGTACGGAGACGGTGAGCTCCTCGTCCGAGTCCTGGTTCGAGCGATTCGAGCTTGCCCTGCCGGACATCGTGATCTGCGGCTCCCCCTCGGCCTTGAACCTTCATTTCGCATGCGTCATTGGCACACATCAACAGTCAGTTTTCTTTTTTTCTTTTTTTTTTTTTTTGTTTGTTTTTGTATTTTTTTTCTATTTTTTCTTATCTTTTTGCTTTCGTTCAACACACCTTTTCCTTCATTTCTCTACAGCGCTTGTTCTTACGTTAACACACAGATATATGTATATATATATATAACAGTAGCCAAACCTATCGACAAGCGTCGAGGGCGGCGTTGCGGCTCTCGGTTCTGTTGATAGGTTCGGCTGTACGATACGTTCGGACTAGAGACTAGGTAGGTGTGAGGTGAGAGAAGCGGTGAGAGAGTAATTTACCTGGAGAAGATCTTGCGAACGAGGTGGTCCTGCGATTGATCCAGCTGCGGCTCGTTTTTCCGCCTCTCGGCGAGCTCCTTCTCACGCCGCACGTCGGCGACTTTTCGGAAGATCAGCTGGAAGGAGAAAGCGTTGGTTTTACGGGGTTGCGTTTTATTTTTTTTTGAAGGATGCGTTTTAAAATTTTCGTGTTTTAATTTTTTGTTTTTAAGGTTCATAACTATTTTTAGAATTGTTTTTTCTATCGAGTTGGATATTTTACAAACGTTTATTTAAAAAATTTTTATTTAAAATATAAAAATAGAACAGGTTTATTTATTTGTTTGAAAATGATCGATTAAAACTAAACATGGTAAGATTTTTAATTTAACATCAAGTTTACTTTTTTAATCAAGAAAAATCTTTTTAATCTTCATCCTGACCTATTTTATTAAACGTTGTTATGTACAAGATCCGTTTATAACTCAAAACATTCTTAAAGCTCTTAAAGCTATTGCGATAAACTTTTTATATTTTCATATTTTCAAGTTTTTTCTAAACTAAATGCAAAAGCTGCAATCCAATTAAACGGACTTGTATTCAAAATAAAAAAAAAACTTAAAGACTTATAAAAACTTTACCTTCATCTAAATTATTTAAACCTGAGATAAAAGCGAAAAACTTGAAACATTTTTTAAGTATTAATTAATTTAAGCTTTAAAAAAAAGCTCCCTTTACTGCATAACTACCTGAAATTATTTGTGTTCTCGTAATCCATGGTAACAAAGAAAAATCTAATTCAGTTCTAAAATGAACGTACATATCGAGCCGGTAACGAGACTTCAATTAAACGCAATTAAAGTTTTACGGAACTACATACCGTACAATGGATCTTTTCAGCGATTTAAAAGGAGCTTGGTGGGGGGCCAGCGGAAAGCGATAGGAAAGTTCGCGCATGCGCCCCACTTCCGGTCGATACTCTGCACAGCAGACGACCAATCTATACCTAACCTCAAAGCACTCATCTCATACGTTCGCAGCGGACGGACCGCTTGGTCAGTTTTTGCATTTATTTACGTATTTCCGCGGAAAGATGAGTCAGTTTTATAGTTTTCACTTTAAGTAACGAGGGACGCTCGATATTTGTTTGCTAGACGCTGTTTATTTTTAGCTACGAACGAGTTTATGGATTATTGGAGTCAAGGTTTGTTCACTTTGAAAAATTAATCATCTTTTCTGGGGATTGTGAGCTTTATAGATTGTTGTTGAAATTAAATGAATTAAAACGATATTTTTTTTATATCTTTTTAGATGGGTCATGGTTCTTCAAGCCGTTCAGCTTCTTCCAACATTTTATCTTCGGAGGAGATAACTCTGGTGGAGAATCTGTTCAAATCTATGTCACGGAGTTCAGGCTCCATTAAGAGGGAGGATATTTTTAAGCACTGGTCTGCTCATTTAGATGACGGCTTATTGCAATTTGTAGTCAGATTTTTGTGTCATGAACCAGGAAAAAGAGGTTCCACAGTCAATGGAGAAAGCTTTGGGAGGCTTTACGTTTATGCTGTTCGCGGAAGTTCTGAAGAGAGGACAAACCTGATATTTACAGGTTTTTCAGAGGATGAACAGAAATTTGAAATTCCGACTACTACATTTCTACAATATCTTCAAGCTACTATCAATTCCTACTTGACCCTACAAAAGAATTGTGCCAATGCCCATTTTTCAAGTTGGAGTAGTATTGGCTGCACTGTAAATAAGAGGAGAATAAACATGAGATCCCGTACTCTGTGTGAGGAACTTGTACAATATGGAGAAACTTTGACATTTGACCAAGTAGAAATATGGTTCCGTCAAGCAGCAACTTTCAAAACTATTCAATCACATGTTTTTCAGTGCCTGTTTTTAATATCTCAAAAGAAAGGTGATAAAAACACATCATTTTCCAGACTCAATGATTTAAATCTTTTGCCGCTTTGCAGAGGTTTAGAAAATATTCCACACTTTCCTAGTATTCTTGGCCTTGGAGATGTTCTATTTCTTAATCTTAGCTTACCACATGCTCTACGCAATGAGTGGCGTTTTCTATTTTCTAGCCAAGTGCATGGCGAATCATTTTCTACAATGCTAGGTAGAATTACTATGCAAGGAGCAACAATCATAATACTGCAAGATGGGGATGAACACGTTTTTGGTGGTTTTGCTTCCGACAACTGGACTCTTTCACCTAATTTTGCTGGCAATCAATCATGCTTCTTGTTCCAATTAGAGCCGCAAATTCTGACCTTCCCAGCTACTAGTTATAATAATCATTACCAGTATTTGAATTTGCATCAGCAGACAATGCCTAATGGAATGTTAATGGGTGGTCAATTAAATTACCCTGGACTTTGGCTTGATTGTGAATATGGAACAGGGAAGAGTAGTGTGTCTTGCACAACTTTTCAAAATTATATACAGCTGAGTGGAAAGGAGAATTTTACTGTTAAACACTGTGAAGTATGGGGTGTAGGTCCAGTTCCAGAAATTGATGAAGAAGAAAGAGGTTCCAAGTCAATTTTAGATCAAGATCCTACTTCCAAAGTTCTGCTAGAATTATCTGGAAAGAAGATGCACAGTGAAGGTCTTCGAGAGAGCAAGAAAGAATGAAAACGAATGAGTTTTGCCAGCTGCTTTTCTTACTCCTAGTAATTGGTGCAAAATAAGTATTAAAATTAATTATATATTAATTTAGAAAATATTTTGTGATATTTATTTCATACGAAAAAGATGTCGATATTTTTAATTGATCTTTATTTTTAACTGTAAATCTGTAACTAATCAAACAGATAAAGATAATATATAAAAATTGTAAACCAATCTAGGAGTAAGGAAACAAAGAAAGTCGACCAGTCTAATGATTCGTTGTTTTATTGTATCGGTTTGATATTCCTAAGCAGAAAGATTATTGGAGCAATGTATGAAAAGTTGTGCAATTCTGTTTTCTAGAATTAAGAACTTTTGGCGCAAACGAGCTTCGATAACGAAACGTACCAGACTATCGAATCTGTAAACGAATTTTATCAATGTTTTTAGAAAAATCTGTTAAGGTACAACGTCATTTTAGTATCATTGAAAGTCGGTTTCTTTTGTATGCGTGAAAGAACTTTTAATACACAGAAGAAATTATATTTCTTGCATTGTTATTTTTTTTAATTGAATTTACATTATAAAAAAATCTATATTATATATAAACTTTATGGATATTAAATTTCTATGCTTATTAAATTATATGAATAGACTGTATTGAAAAGAGTAAAAAGTTGTAATTTCTACATGTAACATATCTTGAGTACCAAGATATGGTGTTCTTTTAAGATCTAAAATGACCACTGAAATAATAAAGAATAATTTAGTTAGGCAAAGAATTATTGTAAATATAAATTCGTTGTGAAGCATCTTCACTTCATAGTTAGAATTTTGCCATTTAGCGAGAAAGATAACTTATTTAAGCTATTGATCATCGAATTATATTCGAAGGAGCATCGAAAGCTATAAAAATGGAGAAAATATAAATAATCCCGTCGGGCGAATGTCGATTCTGTCGCAATTGTCCGTCGTGATTGAAGAACGGCCTTTTAATGTGAAGATGGATTCCTTGTTTTTACTATTATTTGTTTATAATGTACTGTTATTTGTTTTACTATTAATGATTGAGCGTTTTATCAATTATTTTCCATATTTTAGATCAAAATGCACAAAACTATCATTAATTCCGAGAAGTCTGTTACAAAACAATAATTATATGAATAAAAGAAAAGATAAAATGAAAAGTTGTATTTTATTGCACCTTTCTAATAAGAATTGTAATTATTTTTCTCGTTTAATAGAATTTTAGTTGCAATTATGAATTAATAAATTCTTCATTTTATGAAGTATTACAGCAAAAGAGTTTGATTTAAATGAAATTAATTTCTCAACATTTTAATTTCGCACGCCAAGTTTTATTGCTCTTACTTCGTATACGCATTTTACTCAATCGCTATCTCACCGTTATCTCAAATCCACCGATAAAATCACACTATCTCCGCGCTAATTCAAAAACACTTATTCATTCAACGCTAAATACACGCGACAAACGACAAAAAAAAATACTCACCCTATGTCTAAGGTTGTAAGTGAGTATGAGATTGCGGGCGAACGAGTTGGCGAAGGCCTGGTAAAAGTCGAGGACCTCGAGCAGCTTGTCGCGCTTGATCGTGTGCAGGTCGCAGTAGGTCAGTGCGCGCACGTTCGCCGCGCTCTGCCCGACGGCGTTGTCCTTCCAGAAGCTGTCGCCGAACACGTCGCCCTTGCCGAGGATCGCGACCACCTCGTCGTCCTGGATGACCTCGAGGCTGCCCGTGACGATGAAGCAGAGCGAGTCTATCGACTCGCCGGTGTGGTAGAGCAGGTCGCCCGGCGCGCTGTGCGACATCGTGAAGTGCATCGCCAGGGCGCGCAGGCAGCCGTCCGACGCCAGTCTGTTGTCGGGTGCAATTTTTAGGGTGGTTTTTTTTCGTTGCGTGCAACAGGTTGCGTTGTTGAGAAAAGGATGATGAAATGCAGATTTTCTATTTTTAAGTAGTGACAGACGGGTTCAGAACGGACTTTGGTTGTTTTATTTTTAAACCGCGCTAAATTTTCTGCAAGGAGGACGACGAACTTTGCAAATTGTATGCATTTACGATGCTTTTCAATTTTTCATTCTAAAGCAAAATCGATAGTGACGCTAAAAACGCGGTGTTGACAAACGTTAGAGTTAAAGTTAAAAAAAACAATGTCGACCTAGTTCGAGTCTAATAAAATATTTACTCGTACGCTACTTTACTTCATTTGCCCGATGGCCCGCAACGTATTCTTTTCGAAATTCCTTACTTATAAATACTATTATTAATTTCGCGGCGGCCCCGCCATTATCGTCCAAAGAAGCGCAGAACATCGATATTCATCGAATTGCCGGCTCTCCCAATGACTGCCGGACTAGACCATTCCAACACGGACTGCGCGTATACCGATACACACCGAGCATTCGGGGAATATCCGCAAAGGGGTCATCCGCGCCGCTCCGCGTGTAACTCGTTAGCGTGTACATCTCAATTTACTCTCCCCCGTCGGCTGAGTTACAGCGGCATTAAAGTGCTTATGCGTGTCGTGAATGTTTGATATCGACGAAGGGGAAAGTCCGCGTTTTATCCCGTCCCATATATCCGAGTTTATGCATATACGCGTATTATATTTCGCGGCTTCCTCTCACCTGAAGGCGGGATGCTCGTTGAAGACCTTACGATTGAGGTGGACGCAGATGTCGGCCTTCATGTCCTTGGGACAGTAATTGAGGACCTTGTCGGTGTCGAGGCCCTTGGTCATCGCCCACGTACTGACCACGTAATCCATGACTCGTTCGCTGAGGGCCTTCGGCACCTCGTGCAGCTTCATGAATTCCCGGACGTTGTTCAGCATGTCGTGGTACTTGGCCGTCGCCGATGTCATCTGCTGGATGATCGTCGTCACGTGCCCGAATATCGTGGCGTACAGCAGGGCTGTCGGACAGGAGCGATATACGGAGCGTTGTCGAGTCAGAATTTTTGCAGGGTTTTTCTTAATGAGTATTGGGCTGAGCATTTCTTACTGGGGGAAAGACTTTAATTTTCTTTTTTTCAAAACCAAAAAATATTAATTTGTTCGAAAGGGAGCATAAAAAATAAATTTATTGACTGAGTATTTTTTATTTCTAAAAAAAGAAAGCCAAAACTTCATTTTTCCATTTTCTTTTTTTTTTTTTTAACCAAATTGTATTATTGCCGTGAAAAACGAACAACTCGATGCCTCCTCTCAACTCATCGCCCCCAAAAGAGGAAGAAGCAAAAGAAAAAATACTCGTCCCCCGACTCACCGGCGATGATCATCATGCAGATGGTGAAGATCTTCTCGTTGTCGGTCTCGGCGGCGACGTTACCGAATCCGACCGAGGTCATGCAGGTCATGGTGAAGTAGAGGGCGGTGACGTACATGGTGCGCCTCGACGGCCCGGCCACCAGCTCCGGCGCCGTGCTCGCGTTCGTCCACAGGTAGCTGTAAGGCGACTGCGTCACGTTCGCGAGCTTCCACAGCCACGAGTACTGGACGCCAGCGTCTGCGTCCGATCGGCCTATCGAATACCTGGAGAGTTTCGAGCGAATGTTAGCGAAAAGTCCTCTGATTGAAGTTTGGGATGGAGTCTAGTTTCAAAAGTTCTTCTGGCTCTTTGCTTTAAAAGTGGAACTTTGAGCGAAAGATAATTTAAGTTACCGAAATTGAAAAAAAGCATCCAATGAGCGATAATGCCGAAACAATAGCATTTCGTTTATCTATTACATCTATTTCATTTGAAACTTTATGTAACTTTAAGCCGAAGAGCGCGACGCTGTAGCTTCTCGGAGCTTTAATGCCGAAAAGCTCCGATTACTCAAAAAGTTAAGAACGATCCCGCGGCGGAAAAGTCAACCGGTTATGCGCGAGGGGGGAGTTGGAACGAAAACTTCGAAATTCAGTTTTGCGAAACTTCGCGGGAAACGTCTACGTCCGATGCTTATGCTCGTCCTTTTTCGTCGATCTCCCCCTTTTTACCCGGTTACCGAAACTTTACTCAAAAGTCAATTGGATCTGCATTAGAAAAACTTTTTATCATCTTCGCGGCCGGATAAACATCGATGAAATATTCGCGAAAAATTCGCGATCGACGTATATATAAAAAAGAAATCGCAACACCTACGAAATAAAGAAAAAGAGAGAGAGCCTTTTTTCCCCGAGAATGCGACACTGAATGGAACACGAAACGAACCGCCGGCAATTTGCCATCGGCGGCCCGCCGATCGAGGACAACTCACCAAATACAAGCAAGCCAGTGGGCGACGAGCATGTAGAAGCACAAAAGGAGTATCAGCATCGCCGCGCCGTACTCGAGGTATCTGTCGAGCTTGCGAACGACTCTGCCGAGCCTCAGTAGCCTGACGACCTTCAGGGCGGAGAACAGGCTCCCGATGCCGTCCTCGTCGTGGTCGAAGGCGTTGAACACATCATAGGGCAGGCAGCTTAGCAGGTCAATTATAAACCAGGACTTTAGGTAGTTCATTCTTATCACCTGTCGATTCGTTTACGATTCGTTTTTACAATTGGCTGGCAGTTGTTGTTGCTGTGTGTTTCGGAGCTAAGAGGGCATGGCAGCGACGGAGAATCGAATTATATGTTTTCAAGGTCGTTCGCGCGAGTTGAGAAAGCGGGGGCAGATATAATTCTCGAGCGGATGTGCGCATATTCAAGGTCTTGATTAATTTCGCGTATTGATTTAGTGCGAGCTTGGACGCGTAAATTTAGTTCCGCCCGTCCGAGGGTTCTCGCCTTTTTGCCGCTGTACGGCGGTGCTTCGCTTCGGAGGAAGCGAATGTATAATTTTCCTCGCGACGTCTAGAATGAGACTTGGGAACGAGTCTCAGAGTTAATTGGTCAACTTAAAACTGTAACTCCGCGCGAATGATAACAGTCAATGTCGCGCTGCGTGGACTTTGAAAGAAAAAGCAATTATATACCTCTGTTTTTCGAGAAAAAGAAAGGAAGAAACGATATTTTCAAAAAAAAGAAAGAAGGACCTTAGGATCGGAGACGACCTCTCCGCCGGCGCCGACGAAAGTCGTGTGAAAGTTGAGGACGATGTCGATGAAGAAGATGACGTCGACGATCGTGTCGACCACGAGCAGGAACACGTCCTCGCTGGTCTTGTTCTTGAAGGCGACGTTGTACGGCACCATTATCGCCGTGTAGAACGTGAGGCAGAGGATTATCCAGTCCCAGATGGCCTTGAACGCGCAGTAGTGGAGGAGTATGTGGGGCGGGGTCTTGGGCGCCTCCTGACGGTACTGCGGCATCACGTCCCCGCTTAAGGACATCATCTGCGAGCCGGGATTGTTTAATTATTTCGGGCGTACTTTCCGGGATGAGCGCCGTTAATTTATGAGAGGGAGAGGGTGGGGGGGACTCGGCTATTAGGGGCGGCGAGGAGGGATGGGTTTCGATTTGGATTCGGGTAATCCGCATTAATCCGGGTTTGATCCGAAATCATGTCTCACCCGAGTAAAGCAGTTGGATCCCCGGGCAAATAAATCCTGCGGACTTTGGGGATACGTAGAGGATGGGTGTACGTGTTGGGGAGGGAATATGTTCGACTTATGCATCCTTCTGTAATCGGGGACGCCTTTGTTTCGGATTAAGTAAGTAGTTTTAAAACAATTGGTTGTAGATAAAGTTTTATACTCTTTATACACAGAGAGAAGAAATATAGTAATAATTACAAATAATCTTGTAAAAATTACCATACTGTCTAGTAAAGCCACCACAGGCTGTCAAAATAAGAAAAATTACTGTACTTTGTAAGAAATTTGACTGTTTCCTATAAAGTATGGTAATTACTAGGCAGGATTGTAATTTTTACTAAATTTTTCTTTTGGTGTAGTATTCTTTATAGTACTGATCTCGTTAGATTAAATCTGTAAAAAATCGTTAAAAATGGAAATTGCACGATTCATTTATAACAGTAATTATAAAACTAAATTTAGATCGAAAGAAATTTAACAAACTTAAATTGCATCATTACTTATTCAAATACCAAAGAAGGTAAACTCCATCATATAATAAGAAAATAAGTGATTTGAAAAATAATGGAAAGATTAATGTAAAGAGCTTTTAAAGCATCCTTAGTTAATAAAAAATCTACGTACGTATATTGTAATTAATATTTTCGTTTATAATATTTAAAGTTGCACTTTGCGGTCCATCTGAAGTAAATAAAGCGGTGCTAAATACTGCTCAATAATATTATGATAGAACTTGTTCAAACACTAGTCTTATGTTTACAGTAACTTATTTACAGCTTTTCGAAACGTTGAAGTACGTTAATATTCAAACAACAAAGCTTACTAATCCCAAAAACTTTCCGGTAAACTTAAACTAAACGAAAAAAAAACCAAACCCAGAGATTTCGATTCGCCCAAAAAACAAAGTTATCAATCAAAAACTACTCACATGACCCAAGTGTGACTGCTTGGTGGCGACCGGTATCGTCGAGTCCTTGAGCGCGGGCAGATGCGAGCTGAACTGCGAGACGAGCACGGACCTGGACCTGGTGACCGATCTCGCGAGCTTGGCGAACTTGGACAGGCCGCCCTTCGTGTCGTCCGTCTCGATCGGCTGCTTCAGGGCGGTGATGTCGCGGAACGTCAGCAGGAACAGGACCACGAGGTCCCGCTCGTTCTTGATCGGGGCGATCTGCAGCAGCAGCCATAGCGGCGTTTCTGCGCGTCGATCGGTTTTCGTGCAAAGAGACAAAGTTCACGGGACCACGTTAGAGACCGGCTGCCAGGGGCGCTAAGGCACCGTACACGGAGAGCTGACTGATTGGCGGGGGATAAAGAGAGAGAAAGAGAGAGAGAGAGGAGAAATCAAGCGGTCGGTGCAGGTGGACGGAGGTGGGCTTGGCTCGACTAACCGGCTCTGCGTCTTACTTACCGAGTCTTATTTCGATCAGCGAGGCGCTGGTCGAGCCGAGACCTCCGATCCGGTCTTGACATGGAACTCTTTTTTTTTTCTTTTTATTGGCACGGCGAGTGTTTTCGATTTGTTTGTCTATTCTAAGGTCTAAACACTCGGCGACGCGATCGATCGATCGCATTGACATGCTAAGATTTTTTCGCTACTTCGAATGTAGTTTCATGTTAAAACCAAATAAGTGAGATTTCATGGTAAAAGTGCATTAGGCCGCCGCGTCCGCTAATTTTTATAAATATTTATACGCTTCTTTTTTTTTTATAAGCGTTCGCTCGCTCTTGTCGCTCGTGCCGGTTATCGCTCATCTTTTTACCATGAAATTCATTTCGAATGTTGAGTTCTCTCCGTGTACGTTTGATAATGAATAATTAATCAAATTTTAAAATAGAAATTAACATACTCTGCTATTTAATGTATTTACATCAGACTTGTAAGAAATATAATATGCATATACAATATATATAGTACGTAATTATGTTTGTTATCAAAAAAAAGCAAAATGCGGGAAATAAATGGAAATATACGTGCTAATTAAAAATCGAGCATTAAATATGTACATTTTTTATATCTGACAATATATATGTACAGTTTATCAAAATGCGATAATTTTCTGTGTGTATTTCTCCTCGCATTTTGACGAGTTATCTAAGTCTATCTAAGGGGAAGAAATATAATTTAAATAGTATTTTATAATTGTTGAGGTTATGGTAAGCTTAATTGCGCTGTATTATTATATAATTTTTTAAGCTTTGATTTTGCAAATAAATTCATTGCGAAAAGCGAATTGTTGTTAAACTTTTTTTTTTAATTAAATTTCATTTTTATCCGTGCCTTTTTTTTACTATAAAGCAAATTATAATTTAAAAATGATTTTTAAAATTTCTTTTTATTGAACAAAAAATAAAGTGCGCCATTACCTTTTGTTACCTTTTGTAAAATAAAAAATCAAGCCTTGAAAACTAGAATATTCACTATCACCTAATACTCTAATAAAATTATCAAGAATATATAATAATGATTAAAAAAAAGTCAGCTTCCCATCTCAAAAATTATCATCCCCTTTTCCGAGGAACTCAATCCAACTTACCACAGCCTCGGTTAATATAACAAAGTTATGATATAAAATTACAGTCTCTGTCATAACGGATATACATAATAATTACAGTGTGAGAAAATGCTGAAAGGAGAGAGAGAGATAGAGATAGAGATATCTAACGATAGAGGCGAGAAAAGAATACTCAAAAATAACGGATCGGGGCAAAGTAAAGTGTCTCCTCCGTCTGTGTGCGTGTTTTCTTGTATACGATACGATGCAGGTATAATTCCGTCGCGCGGCACGAATGAAAGGAAATTCGCTCGCTATTACCTTTGAGGAGGAAGCGAGAGAGGCCAAAAGAAAAAAAAATATTCGACCTACTTCCCTTTTCCCCGAACTTTTTTTTCTTTGTTCGCTCGTCGCGGACGCGAAACTCGATGCTTTAAAAACACGTTTGCGCCGCGGGTTTTTATTGTCGGCGCTCCGGCGAAAATCTTGGCGGTCGATGGAGCTTTTCGTCGCATTTTTTTTTTCAGGCTGCACACCGATCATTCGTACGACCGACGGGTGAAAGAGGGTAAATTTATAGAGAAAATTGCGCGCGGGGTTGGATATTTTAAATTTATGTAGGCGCGCCCGAGTCGTGTCAAAGGGGTTTACATGTATGCCAACGTGTTGAATTTTAATTAGTGGTTTCGGTTACATTACAAATTCATTCGCCGACGGACTTCCGAGGCTAAATTTAAACGAATTTTAATTTAATTTTAATGCCGGTGTCAAAATTTCGTTCGGAGTTTTGGTTATATTTGAAGATGTCAAAGATTCTGTTTGTGGAAGAACATTTCATATTCTCGACGTGTTTATACATTCACGACTTTGTTGTTTAAATTATTATTCGAATAAATAATGAAACGAAATGACAAAAGGCAGAGTTCAATCGGTTTTTTGAAGTACGTTTGAGCAATTTTTATTTAAAACGATTTTAAATAAATGTTCTGCTTTGTAAAATAAGTGTATTTATTTAATAACGGAATATAAAATCATTCATTTAAATTTTTGTCAATAGTTATTTGAAAACCCATTTCTATGTAAATTGGACGTAAAAGAATATTTATTCAAAAGCTCACTTTATAGGAAGCGTAGCCTTCAATTCGTTAAATACGGTTTTACCTTCCAGATATTGTTTAAACCTAAAATATTATTTTAGCATTTCCAACGTAATGCAGTTCATTACGTATACGAGTTTAATTAAAACGAAATTCAACGAAATTGAATATGTTATAATAATGAATTTCTAAATATAAATTCACAGTAATTATTCGATTAACAATTTAAACATTTACTCCCCAAACACATCGAACTTTGAATTATTACGTTCATTCGTCAAAAGCGCCCAGTCGGCCGCTTCGAAAACCGATCGAAAATTGGGTCTGGTTGACAGTGAGCGCGTAACGGCGAAAGGTTAATAACACCTATCGATCACGTCGTAATTCCAGGACGCGAGAAAACCATTAAAATCGAGAGCCTCCCCGGCGATTCATCCGCGGCGCTTTTTTTCCCTCCGCGGCATTAAAATTTTTATGAACGCAGCCGGCGATTATCCGTTGCGCGATCGATAATTAGAGGCATTCACCTCGTTCCTCTCTCTCTCTCGGCTCGTGAAAAGCGCTCCGCGGCTTTCATAAGCAACGAGCCTCCACACAGGCTGATCGAACGCCAGCGAGCGGAGTTCTAAATTTACCTGACCCGCGACGAATTTTCCGCCTTTCTCTCCCTGCCGCGATCGACTCCCGTTTCCCGCTCGCGAATTCTATTTTCGGAGCCACTCGAGCTCCAAAAAGGAAAGTTTACCTTTCACGCGCCGTCGCCGCGCGGTTGGGTATAAAAAAGATCGTTGGTATTTCTCTCCGAGGGGCCAAGGGGGTTTTCAAAGAAATTCGCGCGACGATGCCTCCTCGCGCCTTTCTCTTAATTAAAAAAAAAAAAATTCTACGGCGCAAAATCGCTGCCGCGCTTTCCGGGAGAGAGCGATGAATGGCGATTCATCGGCACGTGAACCGCGGGGAAAGAAAGAGCGAGCCGCCCGCTGGAATTGAGAAGCGAGAGGACGAGGAGGGAAATGAAACGCTCGGCCCGGAAGTTTGTAAATGGGGGATTGGTGTAACGGAGCAGTTTTTTTTTATTATGTACAGTTGTCGATTGAAACGTCGGTGTTTGGTTAAGCGTCGTTTGTAATCGATATCGTGAATGGTTTTTAGCGATTTTTCTCTGTACAGTAGCTTTAGAGGAATGAAAATTGCCGTATGCAAAGTGTTTTTTTTTCAAAATAGTATTTTTTAGGAAAATTATAATTATTCAATATAACTGGACAAAGAGACAAAAGTTTTTAATTAAAATTTATTATTTATAGTTAATTATAATATTTATATTTAGGATTTATATAAAAAGTAACAAAAAATTTATCATAGAAGAACAAAAATAGAGCTTCACCGTAATTCAACAATAAAACTACACCGTGGAAAATTCAGTAAGCGTTCAAGCTAGCGCGGAAAAAGTTTTCGAGCTGCACAATAAGCGTCCACTCGCAATTTTCACCCTCATAAAGTGAAATTAATGTTATCAGGAAGCTTTATATTTACACAATGAAGGTGTAATTGTGGGCGTGTGTATGTGTGTGTGCGCTGCGGAGAAATTGACAAAACATTATTATTACAAAGAGTAGAGGAGACAGAGGATATAGAACAGAAAAAGAAAAAAAAAAACTGGCGTAGAATAATAATTTAATATACGCGGACGTAACAAAGAGGAGCAAAAAACAAGGGGGGCCGCTAAGGAGAGAAAAAAAAAAGATCGACAAGACTGCGTCGACTCTATACTTTGTTATTTTTTATTTAACTTTTTATTATACTCCTCTCGCGTCGCTTCTAAGCAGGTAGGGCTGCCACCGCTGCATGTTGACCTTTCACCCCCCCCCCCCTTTTCAACCCCCTTTTCATCCCGAGCCTCGTCACATTCGACGATCGACACTTGCTCCCCTTTTTTTCCTTTTTTTTAATCCGGTACTTTTTCAGTTTAATTAATTTATTCGACAAAAATGTTAATGGAGGATCGTTCTTGTATGTTTTTAATTAAAAATTTTTAATTAGGTGATTAAGGGTGGCAGCCCTAAGTGCGCTGCGAGCTCGAGGCTGACTTACAGACAGGATTTTCTCTCACGACTTTCACATTACCTCGTGGGGTACCTTTAAAAAAAATTATTATTTTTTATTATTCTCTTCCCTTACTATGTTGCTTGCTTGCTCGAGGAGAAAAATTCGTGCGCAATTACATTCAGGTTCGACAAGGAGCCTCTTCTCACCGCGATTTATTCACGCTCTTATTAATTATAACGCCCATAATTCATGCACAAATTTTGCTCCTAAAACTAATATGGTCTGTTGGGTTAGTTTCTAACATCGATTGCAAGTATGTACAGATCAGTGTGGTTTGCAAAAAAACGGTCACATTCTTTATAAAAACAAGGTGTGTTTCTTTCTTTTTATTTTATGGATACTCTTTTTAAAGTACAAACTCTTTTAGACATGTTTAGATTTCCATTTCAAAGGTGAGAGTGAGGGTCAGAAAAATAAAGTTATACTTTTCAAAAACCAAAAATAAAAAAAACCAATAATCTCTTTGCAAAAAATATATATATATATATGCTCGACATCGAATACTGAGCCAAAAAAAGCATGCAATCGCATCTGAGCAATGGAGTCACATTAAAAAAAAAAAAATACATACATAAAGTATACCTATAGCTCGCAAACGTGTCTGACCAAACGCGATCTCATACTACTCGAGTGTGTGTCGACCTCCAAAAGAGAAGGGCGCTAATCGAATCTATACCGCGATATGTATAATCGCTGCTGTCTGAACGGTGCAATCGAATCGTTTTAAAGTAAAACGGCTTTCTCTGACAAAACTCATGTGTGTTTATATATATATATATAATGCACAACGTGAAAAAGGGCGGCTGTCTCGACTCGTGTGTGTGTGTATAGGTGTGTTTGTGTTTTCTGTTCATAGCGAGAGGCCAATATACTCACTGTTCTTTTTGTAAAGCAAAATCTCGAACTGGTCGCAAATCTGTCCCTCGAGGCACTCCTCGATCCGCGAGATGGTCTCTTTGTCGGTGAGCTCGCCGTACATGAAGCTGCAGCGACATGACTTTTGCATTACCTAAAGGATGAATAACCTTAATTAGAATGTGCGTTTTACGACGTATTTTATATACGTATCTGGCGGATGTCGGCGAGCTCGCCGCGACTCGCGGTTCAAAGGGAGAGCTCAGAATGTGATTAGGAATAACGAGTGTGGGAATTATTTACTGAATGTGCTCGTTAAAACGCGAGCTTTTGTTTCATAATTTATTTATACTGATTTTATAATAAAACAACGTATTTTAACGCTGATTTTATCTTGATGAGATTAATCAGGTACATCCCGCTTCAGACAGCTGAATAAAATGAATTTAAAATTAAGTACGATAAAAAAGTCTGCCATCTACATAGTTATAATTGATAATACGAATTTAAATCTATTGCAGTAGGCCGAAAGTGACTTTTTAATCATACTTTTTTGCGTTAAATTCCCGATTCGCGAAACTCAACGACACCTTCATGAAGTAACTCCATTACGCGAACCCGCGGCAGTAGCTTCCCCAAAAATATCTCGCGCCTCCAACGACTCCGCCGAGTTAGTCCGATAGGAGACAAACAGCGCAAAAACAACTCGAGTAAATCCAAGTCGCGTCCGCGGCCGCCGCGAAAACGCCAAAGGAATCCAGGGGGCGGGGGTGGCGGAGCCGCAGCCGCGCGAAGAAGCCGCAAATTAATCGTTTCCGCGGATATTGGCAGCGGCCGCCCAGCGGGAGCTTAATGCGCGCGCGTAAATCAGCGAGTAGCCCCCGGATTTCGGGGGGGCAAGATTCGATTCGAGCGAAAAGCGCGCGAGACGCGCCTCTTCCGCGGGGGAGAGGATCGATTTTTTTTTTTTTCGGCCGCGGACTCGAGGCTCTTTTTTCGGCGGCTCTCCCCCCCTCCCCTCCTTCACCGTTAAAAGGCTCTCGCTGACTCTCCAAAGTTTGCGACCTACATACGAACTGGGGGAAAAGCGTATTTCATATAGGTGAAAGTAGATTTCGAACGAAAAAGGTATATGTTCCTTTTTGCGCGCGCAGTTTTCGAGGAATTGAACTTTCGCGTCGTTTTAAAGTTTTTTTTCTCTTCTTCCCGGGCGAACTTTGTAAGTTTTACGTTACTTGAATTATCGATTTTTCGGCTTCTGCTTTACTGGTGTTATATTATTGTATAACTTTAATATTAAACTATTTTCCGCAAAACTAAAAACGAAATCGAAGTTGGCTTATTAACCAGTTATATTTAATTCGTAACATCCTAAACACAGCATAAAAAAAAGAGCTGAAAGATATAAAAATGGTTTCAGACGCGACAAGTACGAGTGAATTGACGGTAATTTAAAAAAACTTTTAGCAATGCATTTGGCGCGAAATACTTTCCTGCGCCGAGTTCAAACGGGGTCGAATAAAAGGTATATCAAAGCGAAAGAGTCTAACCTCGGCACGATTGTAGCCGGATATCTTGCAGAAGCTCTCGTTGCAGTAGACGATCGGGAAGTCGACGATCTGAGCGTTCGCCAATAGAAAGCTGCTGTCGGCTGAAACACGAAAATACAGAAGGCGTGAGATTTATACGTTATATCGCATTGTGGAGCTCTGATAAATGAATTTCATAAATCGCTTTTTTTATGCGTCGCGGATATATATTCTCTGGGTCCAAGCTGCATTTTATCTTGTACAAGAGAATATCGTCTTCTCCGCGGTGTGCATTGAGAATATATATTTTGCTTTGTAGATTAACAATGAGAAGCTGGAAGTCGTTGTTATTTTTGAGTAAAATTCCATTTTTCGTATTTTATAATTTTGTTTGTGAAAAAGTAAAACTAAAATGTTTTAATCGGCGCGAGTGCAATTTTACAGAATCAATGATTGATTCTGAGAATAACATTTTTATTTTTGATAAAACTCTATACTATAGTATATACTATAGATTGTATACGTTTCAAGTAAACGATTTTTTCTAGTTATATAACTTATAAATACTTACATATAACGATAAATATTACAGCCAAAATAATTATCAGTTACGGCACGTCGCCTTGCCACTCAATCCCATCAAAGTCCAAACAAAAATCTCAATCTAAACCGGAGATACAAAGTAAAATCGGACGAACCGGCAGTTCTCCCCCAGAAACGAATAATAGAAACTTTTCGCGCTGCCTGCCTGCTCGCAATCAGCGAAAGTACAATTTATATTTATAGCGACGGCGGATGCGCCGAAAACTTTCCGCTCGGCTCCGAAAACTCGAGCGGACAATACCGCGCCAAAGGAACTTATCGCCCCGTAAGCCGAAGGAATTCAAAGTAATTTAATAATCGCGGCCCATCTGCTTTTTCGCCGCGTTCGGGACTGCCCGATTATTAATTCGACGGGACAACTTTGCCGGGCTGCAGCTCGAGGCTGCGAGAGATCTCGGGGGAATATATACTTTTCGACTGGCGGGGAGGGAGTTAAATAGGACTGATTGTTTTTGGTATTGTACTTTAAAGGGACGCGCGACGTTTGTTAAATTATTGTTTGAATGCCAGGTTTGAAGTTATTTATTGTAAAATGTGTAACCGAACTACTCTTTTTCTTTGGAAAGTAGCGATTCTTTTTGAAACGCGCACTGAATTCAAAGTAGGAAATAATTCGAGGAAGGAAAATTTCTGGAAAAATCTTGTTTTAAAAGTATAGGAAGGAAACGTAAAATTTTCATGCCATTTTTTGTTCGAATTTTCAGGATAGCAAGCCGCAAAGTTTGCATAATAATGAGGACCGCCGAGATAAAAATTCCAAAATATGTATAAGACGCTCTATTTTTTGGCTCCCGATGCCTCGCAAAAAAAAACATATCTATTTTGGACTCTTCCGAAGTTTCTCTTTATCTTCGAATAAACATCACGTCGCTGTCTCGTTTCAACAAACGTCTTACTTCTGCGTTTGACCCGCGGGAGCATCTATTTTCCTGCAGAGGCACTCGTTCGCATTCAAATTCGGCAGCGACGAGTTTTTCTTTTTCTTTCTATGTGTGCACTTTGCCGGTACGCGGAATGTATGAAAAGTTTTTGTACAAATTTAATTTGGAGCGGCCACGAAGAGCCAGTCATTTTTAATGAGCTCGACTTACAATTAGACCGCTGGGATGACTTATTTAAAATGCACATGCTTCAGCCATGAATCGTAGCTTAAATGTTAATTATAATATAAATAATGCAAGTAATTGACTTAGCAAGTAGTCAAGTAATTGCATTAAAATTTATCGATCTAAGAAGCATTACAAAGATCGGTTTTCTCTCGGTGAAAGTTGTTAAAAAGAGGAAGGGGAGGGAGGTACAAAGTGAAAAATAAGAAAGAACGATCGGTGCAGGATGTAAAAAGTGAAGAGTACAAACAGAGAGTAATCGAGAGTGAAACGTAAAGATTGATGAGCTTGGAGGACAGAAAATAGATTCAGCTGAAGTCGTTTCGGTGCTGCTTTTTGCTTGTGTTTTAAAGCATTATAAAAAGCATCGATCAAAAAGTAATTGACAGCTCTTTTAATAATTTAAAGTCTATTGCCTCCAGGATGTACTACACTAAAACAATGAAAAGAAGCGTTCATTGACTGCTTCCGAGGAAATTATTTGGAAGGAATACTTTAGAAGCCAAATAACTCAAATTGAATCTAAAAATATTTACTAAATATCTGATTTAAAAAAACCTCGAAAACTTTGTAAATAATTTCCCTTTTATTCAAAACGCAAGACACCGATATTCAAAACAAAGCCAACGAAAACGCGAGAGCCGTTGAACTCCTTTGAGCCAGAGCTTATAATCCCCCCTCTGCACACCTTCCAAATAAACATCAACTCGCGTCCTCAAACGCTCCCGGGATTCCCCCCCCCCTCCTTCCTCCTTCCGGAGGAATCCAGCCAACAACAAGTAGCTGACAAGTGCCGGGAGACGTACACAAATTTAATTCCGAAATTCCGCGGGAAAAAGAGAAGAGACCGACTCGACGAGAGATCGCTCCATCCCCCCGCGGTGCGCGGCTCTCTCTCTCTCTTTTGACTCGGCGGCCCGACACACAATGCCGAGCGCCCCTCCCCTCCTCGCGCAATGTCGATATACCCCCGGGCTTACGTGCGTCATATCGCTTTATTCCGCGAGCCGAGCTGGAATTGCACACGATGCTCCGCGTCTGTCTGCGCGACGGCTCTGTTTAGAAGGAGAGCCGCCGCTGTTGCTTCTTGATCTTTTCTTTCCCCGGCGGGGCTGCGGTTTCATATATATATATATATATCGATTGCGGAAATGAGGTTTTCAAGCCTGTCGTCCCGGAAAGTTACTTCTCCGCGAGAATTTTCAGAGCGACTCTCTTCTCGATGCGCACGGTGCGTTTATATCCGTTTATATCATCCGATTTTCTTTTGTCTCGCGGAATTTGGGGGAAAAATTTAATGGCGCTCTCGGGGATGCAAACGTGAATGGAAAAATTAATTATTTTTCGTGAGCTTCGGCGACAATCAATCGGCGTTCGTTATCATCGAGAGCGAAGGCAAACGTTAAATTTAACCTTTCGAGTATCCGTTTAATTAAGCATTCGCATTCGGAGCACTGAATAATTACTGCACAGCCGGGAATAATTTATTTCGCGAACGAGGAGGTAACAATTTTTTCTGGGCCCGATCCGTCGTTAAAAAAAAGGAATTTAGCGCGAGTATTTATTGGAGTATAAATAATGGTCATGTGCCGGCCGGAGGTGCACTGGTACGTCCACTTAGGAGTCTATTAGGTAACTATGAATGAAAGCTTATGAAACCAGGTGTTACGTAACTTCATTAGAATGTTAAGTGATTGCCTGCCAATTTTCCGCGATTCTGGGCAATTAAAAGATCTGGAAATCGGAAAAAGTTGCGAACTGCATTAAAGCTGCATTTTTAGAGCAAAAAGCGCGAATTAAGTTAATTTACAGCTAGTAAACTCGTATTACTTTTTCTTTTCACAGATATTCACGATAAAAGGGCTTTTATTGATTTTATACTGTCAAATTTGATAGGCGTCAATTAAAGCAGTATCATCGTACCTTGTGAAATTTAACACGTTAATGGGTCAACTTCCTACCGGAAGATAGAAATTAAATGTGACAAAGTTTAAAGCTGTTCTGATGCGTATAACGCAACAAAAATCTTCTAATAATATTAAATAAAATAGTTTTACACTTTTCAATTTTAATTATTAGCATTATTCTTATATTAGAATAACCATAAAAAATCTTATAATAATCATCTAAACAACCCAATTCACCATCCCTCCTATTCACCCACACGCCATTTCTCTCAAAAATTCAACAAGTTTCCCTTCACCGAAAACTCGTTCGCTAAACATTATTGCAAGCCATACACACACCGGACTCCCGCTGCATCCAAATGAAACAACAATACCGGCTGCGGGGGGAAGGGAAGGGGGTGGAGGGGGGGGGTGGAAAGCATTATCATGTGATCATCGTTAACCCGCGCGGAGCGAATCCAATCATCTCCGGCTCGTCAAATTCATACGCCGAAATTAGCCGGAGTTTCGAATTTCGTTTTCATTATGGCGCGCGTTCCGTCCCGCCGGAATTGAATTAGCGCGAGCCTTTTCGATCGTGATTAATGTGCGCGAGCGGCCGATGAGCCGCGACGAGTCGCCGGGGGAAAATGTCGGAGACCTTTTTCCGATGAAAGAGGGGATCGATGCTCGCTGATTTTGGAAGCGGGCCTTTTGCCGGGCTGAGAGGATGGGGTTTCTCGTTGTTTTGGTAGTCTGGATCTGTATGAAGGGTGTGTTTTTTGGAAGTTTACTTTTTTTTGTTTACTTGAATTATATAGTTAGGTCACTGCGGAACCAGTAGATTCCAACTATTAAACCAGTTGGAAGCTACTGATTCGCAGCAAAATTTAAATCATATCTACTGATTGCTTAAGAAAATTCGTTGAAAATGACATTAATTATATACTGAAACTTTAGTGAGTATTTACTGATTTAATCAGTGATCCAACTACAACTGGACAATCAGTAGTTTTCTACTGATTCAGATTCAGACGGAAAATGGTTCGTTTCTAGAATCGAGAATAATCAAAAGTGATCGGAATTAATTCCGCGCTAAACACCTGCGCCGCTGATTTATCGAAGTAGGATGCTTATCGCAAAACACTAAAAACACGAGTAAACAACTTTAACCCGTCCATGCGGATAATTGGCCAATCCGAAATGAGTAGTGGGAAGTCGTAAATAAAGCGACGTCAGCTGCATCGCATCGCACCGCGTCGGCTGTCATCGTACAACTGTATCTGTCCGACTATTCGTATTCATTTCTACTAATGACCAATCCATTTACACCTCGTAATCAAGTGCGCAAACCTCCTCCGCGTGAATCCACAACGATCCCCCCGCCTTCGATTTTAATTGCCGGCTGAGAAGAAAACATCTCGGACTCATTATTCAAGCGACAAATCAATCTCCGCCGCGGAAGAGCCGCGATCCATCGTTAGAAGGCCAATTAATCTAAATAAAAATACAGCCGGGCGAACAAAAGGCCTCAGAATGAAAAATAAAGAAACTCGACAACGAGCTCAGCATCCTCCCTCCCCTCTCCGCGCAACGCGCGGCGAGCAATCCATCAGCGGTCGCGATCAAAACGGATTTGTCCCCGCGAAAGCGGGGGCGGGGGGAGGGGGTGAAAAGGGGAGCGAGGCCGCGCGTCCGGGGCGAACGTCGCGAAGGGCGACTGGCATACTCTCCGATTGGCATCGGCGATTAGCCGGAGGCCGGAAAACCGGCGCATTATGCGCGGGATAAAAGGGCCGCGCGCGCGCGTCAATTGTTTCTCCGGGGCGGCGAGTCGCGCGGGATTGTTTGCGCGGAGTTCGCCGGCAGGGTTTTGCAGCAGCTCCGTCGCGCGTCAAATGTGTGTATGTGTTTCCGCTGCGAGCGGACCGGTGGGGTGGATTGATCAACGGAGAGCTTTTGTGCGTGCGTTGCTTCGAGGGACTGGAAGGGGTACGGTTGCTGTCAAGTTTCAGTTTTTTACTCCCGCGTAGATATATTAATAAGAAACTCTTTTATTTTTAAAGCAAGAAGATTTTTTCTAGAGCAGCAATCAGTGGAGAAATGAAACCTGTATGTAGAAGGAAGCACGTCTAATTTCCAACCGTTCCAAGTCGCCCCAGTAAAGAAATCAACAAAAAGGCTTAGGGGGATTGAAAACTTTCCCAATTCGGACCAAAAACCGTAATAAAAAACCCAAACCGTTCCACCTATACTCGATGACCCGTTATTAATCACCAATGATAACACCGTCGTCGGCCCTCGCTTTTGTACCCCCACCCTCCACCCCTTCTCTCTCCCTCTCTCCTCGTAACAAGCAGGCACTTTTGATTGAGTATCCACTCGAAAGCGCCTCGTCGCCTACTTGTTGAAAGCCCATCGAGTCGACGCGTTTGCTTTGTACATAAAAGAATGCAAATTAGAAGGCTCTCGCGACCGAATCGAGATCGAGGTGGCAGATGACGCGGCGCCCCTCTCTGCCCGCGGGGCTTCGCGCGGCGGGCGGTTGGCTTTTTTTTTCGGAGTGTTATCGATGGACTTGGAGGATGCTCGCGAGGAGATTCGCGGATAAAAACGCTCGGGACCGAGACTTCTGAGACGCGGCTTAATTATTGAGAGCTCTTCGGGCGGTGAGGTTATTGAGGGTTAATCGCTGCTTCTTATGTATGTATTTTGTAGCTTCGTTTTTCGCCGGTTTTGAGGCGGAAGAAAATGATATTGTAGAATGTTTGTTTGAAATATTTGTAACTAAATTGATTATAATTGTTAGAATTTTTTTTTACTTATTATGTATATATATATAAATCAAAATATTCCGATATTGACTCGTCAAAAAGTTGTTGATCCAATTTTCAATATATATAAATTATAAAGAAACTAAAAGTATCTTTTTAAATAAAACCTAAAAACCAGATTCTTTTGCATAATACATTTTAAACTCATCGCTCCCTCAATTCTGTTTAGCAAAGCACTAAAAATAAATAGACTTCCACTTGTAGAATAATCCACTAACTCGCCCCCTCCAACGCGCAACAACGGCGCGCGCTCCAAGAAAAACAGGAAAAAAGTATCGCAGAAACGGGACGGCGACGGCGAGGGGGTCAAGAAAGAGCCGCAAACCGAGGCGAGGAGAAAAAAAACTCGCGACATAAAGGGACAAAGCTCCTCGCAAACAGAAGCCGAGGGGGAGGAAGCTCGCCGCAGTCCGATACCGCAAAATCTCTCGATCGGACAAGTACCGTTCAAAGGACACTCGAAATCCAAAGGCGGTGGACGCTTCGTTTGTGCCTCCCTCCCCTCCTTCCTCCCCGGCGATCGATTCGGCAGCGAACAACGCCAATTGGCATTCGACTTTAGCACATGCTTGTAATCGCCGCGACGGCTCTTACCTCTCTGGACAGTGAGCCAATGTGTTTCCGTTCGGATTAGGGGAGACTCTTCTGGGTAGTTGCGCCTTTGTTGAATCGGTTTTGGGTGAATTGCTGTTTTAAATTTACCTCTACTTAAAGTAACTGGAGAATTTTGGGGATGGAAGTGGTATCGAGAGCTGTTTTCTAAAGTTAAATTCTGGTTCCTAGTTTTTTTTTTTTTTTTTAAAGAAATATTGATACTATATTATAACGAGTAGAGTTACAAAATATTATTTTAAGAAAATCAGTTACCCATAAAAATTTGTCTTTTTACAATAAAAACAAAAATTATTCGTTTACAATCTAAAAACTCATCAATTTGAACAATTTACAATCTTCGGAAAAAATCCACCTCGTACAATACGCATTCAACCAGTTCCCAGCAGTCGTCGAAAACAGAGCACAGCACCAAAGTTAATTACTAAACGACAACAGAGTTATTTTTGCCCGGCGCAATTACAATCGCGAAAAACTACACCCGCCCCGCCCCCACCCCGTGCCGCCGCGCGTTCCAATTAGTGGCTCGTTATTTTTGCAAAAGGCCCGTTAAGAGCGTCGATCGCTCGTCGAGGGCACTCGCGAAACGTATTTCGAGCCGACGACTCTGTCGTCGCTCGTACAACGCACAGAGCGACACGCTGCGGTCGGCTAAACCGCGGCTGTTTCCCACTCTCGAGTAGTATTTAGTGCGTTTTAGTTGATCAAACGCTTGGGTTTTATTGCGCTCGGAGTTGGTTCGCGGAGACCGGAAACGTAGCAATGTTTGGATTGAATTCAATTTTTACGATTGCATAATATATTTATCGTCGAAATGAAAAAAATGTGTATAAAAAAAGTGTCTTAAAACAAATAAAGCTTGATTACCTCGTTATTTCTGAAATAATCTTCCAAAAAAAAAAATAAAGCACTGATACGTCGCGCCTCCCGTATTAACTGGCCCATAAAATTTTACTCCCCAAAAAAGCCAACCTCCACGCGAATATTCTCAAAAAAAGCATAAGCTAAGCAAAAAATTCCGCCGCCGACTCGGCTCCTCTCGAAATTCATCGCGCGCCACCCCGATAAAAATAGTTCTCGCAACCTCAACAACATTCCCGGCAAAAAAAAAGAGAGAAAAAGGAAGAAAGAGCCGAGAGGACGAGCGAAAGCTCACAGCTCAGCAAACATTCCGCGCCGCAGCTACTTCTCGATTCCCAGTCCGGTCGCGCGCGCCGTTTCTCCGCGAACGAAAACGGAAAAAAGCGGCGCGCCGCCCGGAATTTAATCGGGAATTATTTTCGACGCGGAGCCCACCGGCAATTACGCCGAGGAAAAGCGGGTAAGGGAGGGAGAGAGGGAGAGAGAGAGAGAGTTTCATTGCACGAGGCGCGCATTCTCGGCATTTTAATGGACTTTTCTACTTAGAAGCCGGCCAAGTGTCCGCGAATATTCCTTTCCAGCGTTTCTAGGCGAAAACCTTAACCCTCTCGCGCGCGTGGAAGAAGCGCAACCTTCCGTGAGCCGCGAGTCCGCCCCGGCGGAGGGGCCGTTTTATATATATACTTTTGCTTCGCGCTTTTAGGCGATTGAACGTCGAGGCTGGGATGCGGGGGGGATTAATAATGCAGGAGTGACGGCGGCGGTGGTTTTTCCGAAATTTCAAACTGCATCCCCAATCGCCGGGAGGAATATCGAAGGTAATGGAGAGAAGAAACTGGTTTCGGACTGGGGTTTGTAGGTTGTTTAACTCGCGGGATTCTGATTGTTGATGCTGCGTCGGTTTTGGAAAAATAAAATGTAGTACTAATAGATTAATAAGAATGCTAATAATCGATAGGTGTCGTAAGAATTTAGTACGCATTAGATTTATATTAAAAAATTATCTTTGAAATTTTAATCCGAGTTAAATAAAATTAAACACTAAATACAAGTTTCTTATGCGAGATAGCACAAAAAAAAGTTACTCCACCCAGCTTTTTTCAATATAATATAATATTACGTAGCCACGCGGAAAAGCGAGTTTATATGCATTATCCCGGCATTTTTAAGCATCTCCTGAATATTCAACTGAATTTCCTAGAACAGCGGAGCTGTGCGGTTTCAACGCAGAGCGGATTTATCCGAGCGGCCAATATTACGTGTACATTCGTCTGTCGTATTACGTTTAATATACAAGCTTAACTTTAAATACCCGCTGCATAAGCATCCACGTAACGTTATTGATTTCCATTTTCGACGTGTCAAAGCAAATAAAAATACGCAGCCGTCGCGAATGGGTAATGTGTTTATTTTGCCGCTAATCATCGTCCGCGTTTCCGTCTTCGAAACGACAATTTGACGAAGTCAAATATATACGTTTTTAGTATATTAGTTTCAGAATAGCGCTTCCAACGCTCGGTTGTAAAAAAAAAAACGAAGCATTATGTGTCCCTCTTACAATTACAAAAAGGCAGAAATGTATGTCAGCGGCTCGATTCTCATTCCAAGAGACGTCTCCGCAGCAGCTCGGAACCGCCAAGAATTATCCAATCTCCCCCTTTTCGCGGCGCACTTTTTTTCCCTGATAAACACACGCGCGCGCATTCCGCTTGATGGAAATACTTGATAAAAGGCGCGAAATAAAGAAAAGTCGTCGGACTCCATTGAGGCGAAAGCTTTTCTATCCGGGAGAGAGAGAGAGAGAGAGAGAGAGAAAGAAGTAGCATAGAGCTCACCGAGAGCGCGGAAAGCCGGCGAGGTGACGGGCTAAATTAAAGTGGCTGCCGAGTTAACCGACACAAAGAGAAAAAGAGGAGGCGGCGATGGAAATGCGGGAAGGATCGCCGGGGATAAAAAAGGCGGGAGACGCGGACGGGGGTCGGGAGAATATCGGCGAGGGGAGACGGGAAATGGGGGAGGCTGCAGCGGGGAAAAAAACTGCAATTTCTGGATTAGCTTCTTTCGCGGACTTTTGTTTTCGAGTTATCTCTGGTAAATGTATTTTTGTAATATTTGGAACAGTTTTTATATTTTTTCTTTGTCTTCGCTTACGTCATATCATGGAAGCTTTAATTAAGAATAAAAAAAATTTTGTAATTTATCGAAATTTACATCTTCTTACGTAACTACTACTAATATGCAGTCAATATTCTTTTGAAACGCTCGAATTAAAAATCGAAAAGATAAATTAAAAAATCTGAAACGGCCATCCGCATAATCCCAATTAGCCGAAAAGAGCATCGAAAATTTTCATCTTCTCTCGCTCTCGACGTCATCGCGCGAAGTATCATCACCTCCCCGCCCCGTTCGGCATCGGATTAATCCGCGCCTGGCGCCTGCCTTTCATCGTACCCCCTTCGTCGCCAATCCGATAAAACGCTCGGCCGCGTTATCGGTAATTCAAGGAATTCGAAGGCGCAATCGAAGACTCTTCGACGATTAGTCCGGATTTTCGGCCCTTTTGTCCCGATCTCGCTTTTAACGAGAAACAACGATTTAATTGGCGAATCGACGCCCCGAAAATACGTCCCGCGCTCCGATGACGGAGGGGCTCGATGAACGGTGTAACGAGCCCCCCGCGGAGGGGGGGGGGAGGCGCTCTGATTAATGGCGAGGCGGCGCGCGGCTGCATTTTCGACGCGCGGCCCCGCGGACGTTCGAGGGGACGTGACTTTTTTAACGGTCTGACGCGACCCGCAGGCTTGTTCCCGCGGAGGAACAGCCTGTTTTTCGCGCTTAATCTTTATCGCGCTGATAAATGGTGCGGTTAAGGGTTTACGTCAGTTCGTTGTGTTTGGCTGCGTTTAATTTTTGTAATGAATTGCGATGGTTTTGAAAAGGGGGAAAAATGTAACTGTGTCATTGCGGTCTAGAGTTTATTTGGTTTTATTGAAAAATAATAAATTAATGACTCTATTACTATTACTTTGTCAATTTACATTACGTAGTGATTAGATAAAATAGATTATATTATATTATATAAAATGTCACTTTGGGACATGCAAATGTCTTTTTTTTTTTACATTAAATCGGAATTGAAATTAAATTTAAAAATTTACATCAAATGAACTAATAGTACATATAGGCTTTATAACTAATAAGTCGCTGGTAACATTCAAATTCTTGAAAGATCCTCCTTTCCAGGCGGCCGATTGAAATTTTTTCAATTTGCGAATGGACTGCAGTCTGACCAACTGCGACCTTATCTACTTACGTGCTTTGTCCGTTACCCCGTTTCATCTTACTCCGGACCATTAGCTTTTCTCCTCCCCCTCCTCCTCTTTGCTCCGCCGCTGCTTCAGAGAAATAGTTTCTCCAAGTATATAGAGCTGCGCATTTTGTAAATGGCTATACATCTGTATTTATCCGAATCCTATTTTTAGAAAGAAAGGAATGACCTCGGTATATTAATTGCGAAATTAGCATCCGGCTCTTTATGTAAACCGAAACCGTTCGGAATCGCTAAAATTGAAAAGGCGACCTCGAGAAATTTGATCGGACAGTTTGATTGCAGTTGCACGAGTTCGCGAATTAACTGACTCTGACAGTCGCCGCCGGGCTGAGCTGATCGTTGACGTGATGCGTTTTGAAGTTCTGAAAGTCTTCGCGAGCGACGGCGAACGCCTCTCTCTCCGGCGTGTTATACTTTTATTCCATTAGCGATTAAAAATTCGATGAAACGTTTCGAAACGAAACAAAGAATCCGTAGTATTGACAATATTTTTAGTTATGTATTTGCTGCTTTTTCAGAAGGCCTTTAATCTAGTTTAATTTAACAGCTTTAATGTTGTAAATAAAGTAATTTTATGACTAATCAGCAGAAGGAGAAAAAATACGCCCCCAATTATAACAGCGAAGAAATATGAAGTTAAACTATTTGCAAAAGTATTTTGTTTCCCCTAACAATGAATTTTTCTCTTTCCCGGAAACTTGTTTTGCATCGGACACCGCCGCAAATGACGAATGAAAGAACCGGGAGATTTACGCGCAACCGCATATTTCGATTTTTCAAATTGCAGCCGCGGAAAAGCGCGTAAATTTCCCAGTCTGTTCAGCTGGCCGGCGCATTTTCGCGAGCTAAGTGCATTAGGTAAGCGTGAGCTTTTAGAATCCGTTTACGCGAACAAAATTAAAGCAATCGACTAACGAGCCTTGAATTCCATTCTTCCTCAAGAATATTTGTGCCAATCTTCGAATAGTTTGTTTAAGAGAGCGGCCGAAAAACATCAGAGAGAAAGCCATTTCTTTCGATACCCGAGAAAAGCCATTTTTAGCTCCAGTTTCCAACGGACTCATCAATTTCCGCGTTAAATCAAACCGGCGGCATTCGATAAAGCGGGAGTCGTTTTGGCGCTTCCCAATGTGGAGCAACGTCCTTATTCCCCGCCGCGGCTAAGTATTTCCCGTCTAACGAACGGCCTCCTCCTCCTCTCGCCGTCCGTTTTAAACAATCAATTTCGCCGCGGAAATGAAAAACAGAACGAAACTCCATTAGAGAAACCCGCCGACGGCTCTTCTCTCCCAAGGAATTTAGACTATTAACGGAGATCAATCGATCCCCGGCGAAATCTCATCTCCTCGGCACACACAGTACACGGACTTTGGCATTTTACCCGATCCCCAACTCCTCTTACCTACTTGCGGTCCATTACCTTTTTCCGATCGGCTGCGCTTTTTGTTTTTGCCGGCGGTTAACTCGCGGAATTGGCCGATGATATTATTATATTCCGCGATGCGACTCGCGAATTTGGTCGGCGCTCCGAACACGTCGATAGGGGGTTTTCATTAACAAAGAGGCTCTTGCGCAAGAAGCAGGGAGGAGAAGGAGTGGAGGGAGGAGAGGGATTATTAGCGTTCGCCTCTGCATTTTCTCCCATTTGCTTTATTAAAGAGAGAAAAAAAAATTCAGTTTACTAATGGATTGCGCGGCAGCTTCTGACGCGACTCTGCTTTGCTCGCTAATGACCTCTTTTCTTCATTGCAGGACCATTAGCTTTTTCCGATCCGCGAGGCAATTGCCGAGGCGCAGCTTAGGGGGGAGGCAACGGGTTCGTCGACTCGGAGCTCCATTTTATAATGTACCACGAAGCTTTTTAATGTGTATTTAACCATTTTTCGATAGAACGGAATATCCGTCTTTTCGCTCTCTCTCAATTTTTCTTCCATTCCCTCTGCGTTAAAGGTTTCCTTTTTAATTTTCGATCTCGCCCTCTCAAAGTATCCTCTAGTTTTACTCGATCTTATATCCCCTTACTCCTCTTAGTACTCTCAATTGCACTTTAAACCCATTACCTCTCTACATCGTCTCTCTCTTACCGCTTTAAACGAGTCCTTTCTCTCGAACCCTGTCGTCTCATATCGCTAAGAAGCGTTAACAAAAAATTTGTTACCGAAAAACGTGTTTACGCCGAAAACCATCCGATCGACCGTCCTTCAATCACGCGACGAGCTGCACCGAATAGATAATCTGAGAATAAACGACAAGGATAACCGCTATCCCGAACGGAGGCGTACAACACCATATTTCCTCGGTATCTCGATCTCGCATCAATCTCGATCACTATCCCCTAATGCATATCCGCTTTTATTTTTGTCCCGCGAACGCATCCCGCTCGTTCTCTCTCTCGCGTGCTCGAGAGAGAGAGAGAGCCAGGCGTCGAATCAGATTTAAACGCTTCGCTCTTGATTGGTTCTATGTTTAGCCGTCGATTTTAGATCGGAGATCGAAGTTATTTCTGTTTATTATTTCTATGTTAATTTTCCTCTCGTTTCCGCAGTTCGCCCCGAGAGATTGCTTAATCCCGCGCGCTTCTTCAAAAATTCCGTCGGATTTCGTAAATTCCAGCGTCTTATCTCGGTAGTTTCCTTATCGTTGCGCCCTCGGATAAGGCCGGTTTATTTTCAGTATCAGGGCACGTTTCAGCCCTTAACCTTAAGAGGATCTCGCGGCCCCGCGGACCTTGAAGTCAAAAAAGTCCCTGCACCCCCGAAATCCAATTTAAAAATCAGATTTTTCGAGTACACACTCCACCGAAGCGACGGGGAAACAACTCGCAACCCAGAAAACAAGTCCCGCCAACGAGAAACGCACCAACCAACCCGCACCTTCCGACGTAACCCACAAAGTATACGGCCGTTTAAATCTCCGCACGCAAAGGAAAGCTTCCTCTCTCTCTCTCGCATTATGCAAAGCTCGCGTCAACTCTCCTCGCCGGCGGCGCGTCAACGTCAACGTGTCAACGTCGCCGTCGCCGTCGTCGTCGTCGTCGCAGTCGGTTTAAAGGTCAGGCCGGCGGGGGTTATGCCGCGGGCGCGTGCAACCTCGGCGACTTAATCTCGATTCGCACGCGAGAGCCTTACGGCGCCGCGGGTCAAGGCGTCGCCGCCGCCGCCGCCTGCAATTTTTCCCTCTGTGTGTTTGCTTCATTATATATCGAACGATCGATCCCCACACCACGCGCGCGCCCGCGCGCCACGGTCACGGAGATTTCGATTCGAGTCTGCGGGTTTTTCGACGGTGTTTCGGGGGTAGCAAGAGGGACGGTTAAGTCGGTATCTCGCTGGGCTTCATAATTTAGGAGTGATTCACGGAGGTTGTTGGAGGTAAGCGCCGCCTGCCGGGACGCGAGGCGGCGGTGTCGCGTCGTTAAAATTAGCGGGGTTCGTAATTGCTTCTTAATGTTTCGTTGTTAATTGGAAGACGAAGGGATTTCCGCTTGCTTTTTTGCGGCGATGGTTGGAAATGTCTGACCGAATCTCGTTATCATCCACTCGCACGCGATTTTACTGAGTTAACAAAGCGACCGCGGTTCCTCGGCAGCTTAAAAAAGTACGGCGATTAATTAGAAAAATGCGGTAGGCCGTATTATCGCTGTGCCTACGGTAACTTTATGCTGGAGCGAGCAAACTCGCGAGCGATATAGTTCAACGCAGCGCCGCGCGCAAGACACACAAAACAGTTCGAAAAGCCCGTGCATTAAAAACCAAGCGGATATCGTTCCCCGAGCAATCACTCGAGCAACTTTCGCGGAACATTATTTATACGACCCGACCTCCTAAGCCGCCGGCCGACTCTCCCCTAAAATATTCGTGGAAATCTCGCGAAAGGTAATCCTCCCCCGAAAGAGAGAGAGAGAGAGAGAGATATCGGCCTTCGGAGTCCAGGTCGACTATAGCAGCGGTCTCGATTATGCGCCTCTAGACGAGGGGGCTATAGTTGCACCGCTCGCTTCGATTGCGCCGGTAATTCAATGTCTCGGCCGAGCTCTGCCGTGCGAGGCGCGCCTCGTTCTTGCTTCTCCTTCGCTGAATTTCTGTTCGCGGAAGTGTCCGACGAGGCCGCCTGAGCTTCGCGGGCGTTAATCGCGTTCTGGTTCCAGGGGAATTTTTCGGGATTTCTTTTGGTTCTCCGACTGAAAATGTTAGGTGCGTATCAATGTAAATCAGTCCTGCGTTAGGTACAAGTACTTATTTAAATTAAACTTTTGCTTACTCTAAATTGATTAACTTTATAACAATCAAGATTCGCAGATTATACAATTGCGTCGGCCGCACAATTAAAACCCCGCAAAACCGTCGAATCAGCAAAAACGCAAAGCGAAGCAACGCAAAAGAGCAACGCTAAAGCCCCCCCCCCCCTTCAACAAAACACGAATCAAAACGATATCGCCTCATTAGCGAGTCGCAGTAAAAAGAAAACGCTCGTGTGCACCGGGCGATCGCAGCGTCGTGGCGGCGACGGCGTCGTCGTCGCAGCTATTGATTTTGCGGATTTGCTCGCGCGCGCGGCCTTATCCGACTTAAGGTGCGAGAGAGAGAGAGAGAGAGAGAGAGAGGCGGCTGCACGAGGGAAGGTAATGCACTCGAAATTCCTGCCGGCGCGCCCCGCGATGCGCTCCTCCGACGCTCGGCCGCCGCCTGTTCTTGCTTGTTAAACGCTGAAAGGCCCGCCGGCGCGGAACATCGATTTTTCGAGATTAAGGGGGGGAAGCGCAATTTATGGCTTTGGGTCTTATATTCGTTTATTTTATAGGGGTATATAAAAGTGGGGATTGGCCGCCCGCCGTTGTTGAGTTTGAGAAAGTAAGGGTTTCTTTTTGGAAGAGGAAGGTTTTTAAGATCGAGGTCGGGTCTATTTTTAGCTCGGCAAATTAAGGTTTTTTACGATGTAGTTATTTATAAAGTGCACCTATTTGCCGGGTAAGCCGACGCGGTTGTTTTACGTATTTATCGTAGAGTTGCGTAATTTTGATTTTTGTTTGCTCCATAGGTGGTTGAATAGGCGGTCATTAGATATTCTAACCCCAGGAGAGGGTCTTTATATATGATTGCAATGTAATCAGTTCGCTAATGAATCTACGAATGCACCGATAAATTGAAAATTAATTGCAAGCGGCTGTACAAATATAATCGCACAATGGTATCGCCGATTGCAGATGTGCCAAGAAGCAAATGAAATCGCGGGGAATAATAAACGAAGCGCTAATTTGCCATCGATATATGAACTGTTAGCAAAAAGCGGCGTTTTGTGTTCGTCACGAGCAAACATATCCCCGGTGTTGACTCGAAATAACGAGTTATATTTTATCGATATATTAGACAACTCGAAAATTAATGGGTCGATGTAAATTTATGAGAGCCGCGTTTAAATAAACGCCGCGAATTCCTCCGTCGACCGGCGCGTCCGCGAAGCGAAATGAAGAATCATTTTTTTCGTGCCCACAACGTACGAAGTTACCTGTCCTTCCATGCGGAATGCCGTTCGATATCCCAACAATCTCGGCACCTCAGCAACACAATTCCGGCCTTACATAATTCCATCTGGCGACAATAACAGTCGCGCGTGTTCCGACATCGGCGCGACGTCATCGTATAATCCCCCCCCCCCCTCCCCCGTACAATAAACCCCAATTTCGTTATGAATGGACAAAGAGGGAGAGAGAGAGAGAGAGGGAACTCGCGCAATGGTCGGAGAGAAAGAGAGAGAGAGAAAAGAAAAAAGAAACCTCGGTGGGGCTTCAAAGTCGCGCGAAAGTGCAGCAATTACAATGCTGATTTATCGCTGAAGGGCGAATCGCGTGTCGCCGGCTTTCTTAAGTAGCGCGCGGGGGGGAAGCCTATATATGCAGGCGAAAGGATCCCCCCAAGGTTGCCGCGCGTAGCTCGTGACAAGTAGCGATTTATACGTATGCCGCCGGAGCTCAGGCATTCGGAAAAAAAAAAATCTTCGCCGCGCGCGACTTTTTTTTCTCTCTTCTTCTCTTTTCCGCACTCTTGCATCGGTAAGTGTCGCGCGACGGGTAGCGGCTTTTCTGGGATCGCTTGGCGATTCGTTGTGAAATTTTGAAGATCGAGGGATGATGCGGATGTTGATATAAGGTAGAGGCAGTTTCTAGAGGTTGTTTGGTCTTGAAAGAAACTTTTGCTTAATGAACAGACGTTCTGTGTGAGAAACTATTATTAAACAATGTCCTTGCTTTTTTTTAAAGAATGCCGGAACAATGCAATTTGAAGTGGGTTTTCTTATTAAAATATCAGATTAAATAAGGACTGTAATCCCTAAGTAACAAGCATTAACACATTACAAAATCACAAAGTACTCAATTATCAAACTTCGAAGCCGCAAACAACGCCACTCCAAAAAAACCGCAACGATCCTCCCCCCGCAATGCACACCCCATCAATTTTCCACTCTCCGAACCGACGATCTCCATATACCCTCCGGTGAAAAAAAAAGAAAAAAATCAGCGCCCGCGTCCTCTTAAACGGTCTCGCGTGCACACGCGAGACCGAGGGATGTATCGATCGAAGCGCAGCGCGAGACGTCCCACTGGCACGGTGTGCGGGACACGCACGCACGCAGAGAGACAGAGAGAGAGAGAGAGCTAAGGTGAAGTTCGCCGCGGCGGAGCGAGTAATTAGAGTCCTATAAATAGCGGCGGGAGAGAGAACTTCCGAGCGATTGTGCGCCCCTGATTTTAGCGGTGTCTGGGGACGGGTTGGCTGGTTCTTTTTTTCTTTTTTTTTTGTCGACTGACTGACGATTTTTGGTGTTGGGTCTCGGTTCAGCGGAATGGAGGAAATTAATATCGGATTTATTTTATACTTTATGGATTATGCAGATTGAGACGCTTTTTTCGAGTCTGCCTAAGACTCGAACCTTAGAAGGCTTCGAACGTAACTTAAAGAAATTTACATGGAAATTTTTTTCAGGTTACGTAAAACATATTAAGTAAGTGTCGCTGACTCGATAATCTCGTTAACCTTTTCCCTTTGCAAAACGTTTGTCTCGCCGATTGATCTTCCTTTCCCGCAAACCGTTTAGAAATCAAAATTTATTCGAACGCGGCGAAATCTCACAAAATAATTGTTCGCAATCTCTATTCCACGAGTATATCTTGAATACTCGTTTTATAGGGCATTATTTCCCACGACGTCAGCAGGCGGGCGTATAAAAAACATTTTACACGCATTCCATGAGAGCGTAAAAATTTTACATGAGAATTTTAACACGATTCTTATATGCGCCGCGAGCGATATATATATTTCTAGATTTTTATGAGCTTTTTATCACATTCTTCTCGCGCCTCGCCGAGGAATATTACAAGTTTATGCTAAAACGCCGAAGGATATTCCCCGTTTAATCTACGGCTTCGCCCCATTTCCCGCATTTCGGTGTACACCTCCGTGTAAACAAGCCTAAATACTCGAGTTTGTCATTCCAATCCGGCCTGCCAAGCGAGCGAGAAACGTTTAAAAAACAAAAATCGATCGAAAATCAATCCCAATTCGAGAAGCCTCTACCCTTCGGGCATCCGTCGCGGAAACTGCCGGCAATAAACGTCGAGAGATCCGCGGAAAGCTCGCGAATTTTCGACGGTGAGAGAGCTCGGGCGGAACGGCGGAGGGCGCAGAGGTTCCTCTTTTCTCTCCCTCGAGAGTGAAAGAGTCGGCGCAGCGGGGCTTTCCCTCGTTTTTCCGGCATACTTGACAGCTCGTTTGCGCCCCGACGTCCTATAGAGTCCAGCCTCTATCTCTTTCTCTCTCTCTCTCTCTCTCTCTCTCCGCCGCGGCCCAAAAATAGTCCGCCCTTTAGTCAGAAATATATGTCAAGTCTGGCGATCAACGCGCGCGCAACCGAGAGAGGCAAGAAGACAAAGGGGACAGACAATGGAGAGGGAACGAGCGGAAAGGGGAAAAATAGACGGAGATGGAGTCGAAGGAGAAACAAGTAGACGAGGAAAAAAGAATGCTCGAGGAGAGAGAGAGAGAGAGAGGAAAGAGAGATAGGCTATGGGAACAAATGTACTCTCGCCCGGAGAGAGACGCCCGATGATTAATAACGTTTCGCCGCCGCGCGGCTCTCTTCTTGTTTTGTCTTTTTCCGAGAGAGTCGGTGGCCGCGCGGAGATAACTTTCGTTTTGTTCGGAAAAATTTAGCTTTCCCGTACGGAGCGGCGCTCCTGTAATTGAGCGAGAGCCGAAAAATTCGGCGTTTTTGCGCCTCTTTCTTTTTTTTTTTTAGCTGTCTTAAATAAACGCGAATTAAAGACGCGCGACATATTCTATACGGCAATTTGAGAGGCGTCGTTCGAGTAGCCTAATTTTTAGCGCATTACGCGCTCATAAAAGATGCTGAGATAGGAAAGTATAATAGTTCATTACGGAGAGATTCGAGGCATCTTCTTTAAGGTTTTAAAGCCGACGACGTATCAGGATACTTGAAAAGATCTACGAGAGAGAGATTTTTATGATATATATATAGATTATAATTATGCGATTACAGGGTTCTTAAGGCTCTACTCGAAAGATTCTCTCCGTCTAAGAATTCTTTTTTTAGATCACTTCAAAGTACGTCGACCTTTCATGGATTTTATAAGAAGCCGAGAGGCAAAAATAAAACTAAGCCAATCCTTTAGAAAATTCTGTTTTCATCTACTTCTACAGAAAACTACATTTTTAATAATAAAAAAAAAATTGACGTCGTTCATTTACAATAAATTAATAAAATACAATATATATATAATACCAGTTTATACAAAAACCCAAGTTACGCTTATCCCCGCCTTCTTCCTCCAAAACAAGCTTCCTCCAAACGTCACCACCGTTTACGCACAGCAATTCGAAGCACCCCTACACACGCACCTATAAACCATCGAAAAAGCGGGCATCAAACTCTCTGCCGTACCATATTCGATTCGCGCGTTAAAAAAAAAAAAGCGCGCGCGACCGCGGCCGTAAAACCCGAGGAGCAAAAAAAAAAGAAGAAAAGAAACGACAAAAGCGCGCGACGCGTGCAGCGTCGTCGTCCCGCTGTCCGCGCGGGAGGCGCGAAACATTTCGGAAGAGCGGAAGGAATTCGGTGACGCGCGCGTCGTAAAAGACGACGAGACGAAAGGCCGTTTGAGTCTTTCAAAGTAAAAAGCCTCTCTCTCTCTCTCCTCTCGGCTTCTTTTTTTTTTTTTTATCGCGAGAGCCATTGTGCCGAGTTCTCGTTCGCTGTTTTTCGGGGACGAGCTGCCGCTGCTGCTGCTTCTTCTTCGTTCTCGCCTGTGCTTCTCTTTCTCCCGGAGCAAGTTCCTGCTGGGTTTCTATTTTTTTGTTTTGTTTTGTTTTTGCTTTCGGTTTTCGCGTATTTTTGTTTCGCTTTTTAGGGGTTTTCGTGTCGCGGCTCGGATGAAGTTTGGGAAGAGCTACGTTTAATCAAGTTTCAGACGCGCGGGCCAGGAGAATTGTTGAGGTGGGCTTTTGTAAAGTTGGAAAGTTTTAGGTTTCGGTTTTAATGTTGGTTTTTCAATGCCGCAGACGAGAGAATACTTGAGTAAGAGTGGTAAAATGTTTATTTGTTTAAAAATGGAGAAAACAAAACTCTTGTTCGGTTACTCTCTCGATGTTTATGCGTAGAATTTTTATAACGTCTATAAAACTGCTCGAACAGATAAATAAAAACTGTTTTTTTGTTACCTCGAAAGCAAAGCGTTCAATTTAATTTTCATAACTTGCGGCGAACCTTAATTACAATAAAGCAGAAAAGGAACGTGTATGGGTAGCTGCTTGTACGTTTAATTTTAAGATTTCTTTTCCAGATTTTGGTTAATCAATAGTTAAAAAGAAAAAAAAAAGTAGAGGAAGTAGCTAAAAAGCTTTCGTTCGATACTCTCTTTCGTGACACGCGATATTTATTCGAAAGAAGGAAAGCCCCGTTACCAATGCTCATAAATTTGACTGTTCCCACAATCCATTTATCTTATTTTGCTGCTTTATATCACATTAGTTGAAGCAAATGTGTGGCTTATTGTAACTTCCAAGAACTAATGAATATTTGGACGTAAAATAATTGTAATTAAATTCAAAGAAAAATTATATTCGCACATCTTCAAATTCTTCAACAACTAATTAAACAAAACCTTCGTCATTTATGATCACCTTCGGCTTCATCGGTCGCTTCTCTTTCGCTCCTTAAAGCTCGCCTTTCCTTCTCCCCTCAACCTCGGCATGATTTTGGAAAATTTCCAAACAACGTTGTACAATATATATATTCATACGACACGCGAGGGCGCGACCATTCATTTTTCGCTCTCGTCTACTTTTACAATTCGAAGCGTCCCGTTCGCGCGTTAATTGAAATCTTCGATTGATTTATGCACCCGACGCGCGCTTTCCCGAGGCAAGAATTTAATTACGAGGCGACACGCAACTACTCCCGGTGCACTCTGTGTAGTTCCATCATAATTTCGCGATTTAGCCTCGGACCGAAGCTTCGGATTTGGAAGCTGAAGGAGAACGCTTGGGTGAATTTATGCTCTTCCTTGGACGAATTTTGTAAAAGCGTACGCGCTCAATTTTCGTTTCTGGTCGATATAAAGAGTGCTGGGAGAAAATTTGTACGGCTTCTTTACTTCGCGGAGGAAATTTGATTAAATAATGCAATTGTTGCTGTATAAGTCTTTGTTGCAATCGAAGGTGTTATGCAATGTGTCTGTAGTTCTGTTAATTCCCATTTTAAGAAAATTACTAGTTTAGTGCTATAAAATCGATGTGAAGTCAAGGTTTCGGCTAATGTGTCAGTCAGACTATAATAAACGATGGATTACGATTTTAAAAGGTCATGGTTTGCTTTAATGTCAGGCGAAGAGAGCAAATAATGTATTAGTTGCTATTTCACACTTATTACAACCAATTTGCTGGCAAATACATATCATTTAAAACTAATTTTTTCACACTAAATAAAATATTAAACTAAAGTTTGAAATGCTACGATAATTAGCATATTCTTTTAAAGTTTAACACTATATTGATTCATAATTCTTATCGATTCAACTTTTGTGTAATTTAAAATTATATATTGCAAACTAACCGTTAAATGCGTGGTTTTAACGGTGTAAATAATAATTTAAAAGGAATTGATGACTAAAAAACTGCAATTACAACGCAATTGTATACTATTCAAACATTACATTGATTTATTTGCGTTGCACGCAATGAGCTATGAAAAAAAAAAAAACCTGAGTAAACATTACTCATTTTATGACCCATTTTTCAAGGTAGCAAACGTTGAATAATTAATGTCCCGCGCCTAATTACATTGTGCTTATGCTCTGTTACGTTTCCGATCAGTTGGTCGCGATTTAATTAGTTTATAATACAAGTGAATTAAAATTATTTTATAAATCATCCTCGTAACGAACTTAAGCAACGGAAAGAATCTTAATATCAAGCAGGATACTAAAATTATTTATCGACCAAAACTACCTGGTTCTACAATAAAACCTCCAAACGAAATCCCGCTCTCGACAATCCTTCAGAACTCGAGTCCCAGTCGACGGCCTCCCCATATAAATTATCACCGCGGCCAACGAGCGCTCCATCACCGCAGAAATTCCCCGCGTAGCTCCGGCAATTGCATCGGGCACGCATTTCCTCGTGCCGACCGCGCGGTGGCTCCCCTTCTCCTCCCCCTCCCTCCTCCAGCCGCAGACGCACATAAAGCAGGCAGCACACGTCGCGCGCGAGAGGCTCCTTTTTATATTGTCTAAAAATAGCCCAGCGCGCCGGCGATGCATCGAGGAGGGAGGGGCGAAGGAGGTAACGGGGTTACTACAGTTTGCCAGTGCCGGGGCCATGTCATCCTTCCCCCTCCCGGCGCTCTTGACTCGTGTCGTTCCACTCCCCGCTCTCCCGGGGGGAGAGAGAGGGCTGCTTTTCTGCTCTCTCTCTCTGCGCGTGTCCTGCGAGCGACGCCGGGGAGGGCAGACTGCACCGAGGAGCCGGTTATGTAAGACGGCGATGGGCTTCATGCCTTGCGACTCGGATGTCTGTCGCGGACTCGGCGTCTGTCACCATTTTTCATCGATGGTAAAGAGGTGGGGCATCGATTCGTTTGGAAATGATTTCGTTCGTATTCTCGTTTTGGAATTACGGCAATGCCAGTTTGTGTGTGGAATAGTACATTATGCACCTAGGGAGGTAAAGTATTGGTAAGCTCATAGCACGTGTAAATTGACTCCCGAGCCGAAGGCGAGCGTATACTATTTTTTTGCCCTCAGGCCGCGAAATGAGAACCTGGTTTTTTCTGTGCAGGACGCGAAATGGTCATTTCGCGGCCTGAGGGCAAAAAATAAAATTTCTCGATCATCTTTACATATGGTGTAATTTACTTTTGGTTTCTTTAAAAATTTAGCGAAGAAAGAGCGGAGAGTATTTTTTTCAAATAAATACTGCCATCATGAGCAACGTAACGGAATCGCCCGTGTAAACTCGGGAACGACTTTTCCGATATCAAAATTGCGTATTAACTTCTGTCAAGACGACTTGCTTATCGGTCGGCAATTACGAAGTTCCTCGAAAGTTGGGCGCAAAATGGCAATAATTAATGTTGCCGAGATAGCGTGAAAAGTATATATAGAGGCGTGACGTCCGACTAAACTCGGCTGCATCTACTTACACGCCTCAATGTACACCGTCAATATTATCCTTCCAAAAGCGTCGAATCCTCCTAAAATTAGACTCGTCCTGTTGCAGAAATTCGTGCAACATTATATACATTTTTGGGAAGTAAATTTATGGACTTTCGGGGGGAGAGATTAAAAATGCATCACCGCTCGTGATTACAGCGTTTAATGAGCAACTACATCATCAGCCGTCCGGATACATCGAGAGTTTATCGAAAGCTTAAGCTCATTAAAGAATAAAAGGGTGCCGGATAAATTACGTAGTCGAGCCCGCGACTATCAATCATTTTTTATTACCCAAAGTAAAGGGGAAGGGTAATTATGACAGATTGCCGACTAAAGAAATCCTAACACCGATTCGTTGTATTTTTTTACGAGATACCAGAAAGAATAGAAATGTGCTAAATCACCCTGTAGACGTATACTTTTTTGCATTACCGGGCAGTAACAGTATTTTTATTTGCCAAATGTAAAGTAATCGTGTCACGATATCCTTCTTTAAATAAAAGCTCATTTACATTTCTTCTCTTTAATTTATTAAATAACCCGCTGAATAAACAACAATCGTTATCGATCGAAACGATCGACGAATCTCAGCTCCGCGCCAATACAAAGTATTATCAAAGACATACATTACTCGCAGTTCAGTACAACCCCATCCACAATTGCGCAGCCTCAACCCAAATCGCCGATCGCGCCAGACGGCTCGGGCCGCCAGTCCCCGCGACTATAAAGAACCAAACCGTTTTTTTTTTCTTTCACGTCGACCTCGTCGTCGTCGCGCGAAACGTCTTCGCGCCGATTCGACCCCGAGCCGATCCTACGATTGATCGAGCAAAGGCGCAAAGGGCGAAATATCGCTGACGGGGCCTACGTTTCTCTTTCCGCGTCGTCGCGCGGGGAAGAGAGGGGGAAGTGGGACGCCGCGCGGCTGGCTTCTCTTTTTTTTTTTTTTTTCGTGTGTATCCTTGGGCCGGCCATTTGCGCAAATGGAATATATATATTGTCGCGATCGCTGATTTTTCGAGAGCGCTTTCAAATGGAACGAGTCCGAGGAGGAGGTCGCGCGTTTATTTTCAGATTTGTATATCGTTTTCAAAGACTCCGGCTTCTACGTTGGCTGGTTCTTCGGCACTTTGCAAATGAACGACGGAGCTACGGTTTATAGATTTGCTTTGTTGCTATAAATTTTTATAGAAATTCGTCTTTTTTCAAAATTAGAACCGTACGATTCTTGATGATCTCCGACGCGATTCGAATATTGATCTTCTTTGCCAAACCATTTAACACGACGAATATCAAACCCGAAACATTTATCTTCCCCAGATAGACTCTTTCGTCACAAAACACAGCAATTCCGGGGCCGATCGGGGCCCCCGTAAAACTCGCCGCTTAACTCGCGGTAATAAACAGGCGTTTCACTCAAATCCGTAAAACTTACGAGGGCACGCAACACATAGAAATAAAGCTCCTCGAACACGCAAATCCGCTCCCGGCGAGGCGGAGTCGCGGGGGAGACGGGGGGTGGGAAAAAAATTAAAAGTTTCCCGCGAGAGATTGAGAACATCAAGAATTACTCCGCGCGCACTTAAGGGAACACTTTCGCGAGGGAGATGGGGAGAGCTTTTTAAACCGCGCGGTTTCCAGTTTTGTTTAACCCTTTTTTTTTCTCCGCGCCCCGATGCGCCTTCGGCGTAACGACACGCTATTCGACCCGCTAAATGGATCGTTTCGTAGTTTTTTAGCGTTCTCGTCGGGAAACATTCAGGAACTGCGGGAAGTAAGTCGGTAGATTTGCGTTATCTACCGTAAGAAACACATTTTACAAAAAACTAAATAATCTGAATAAAAAGCTTGAATCTCTCTAAAGCACATCGAGCGCCGCCTAAAAATTCAGCTGCGCGGAGAACAATGGGGGGGAAGGGGAAGCTTTCGGGCGAACTTTCCGGACGAAATCGCATTTCAAATGAAAGTGCGCTCTCGAGCAGCGCCGCGGACGTAGATAGCAGATACGCGGAATAATGAATCGTCCATAAATAATGTTCCCTCGCGCTCAATTCGCTCGGCGAGCCCATCTTTCACCCCCCGAGGCTCGATACCGCTTTGATCCCGAATATATCAAAGCCCGCGAGAGAGAGCAATAAATAGAGCCGGAGATCCTTCGGAAAGGCGCGCGAACGAGATGAAGAAGAAGCGGGGGCTGCCTCGGACTTCGGATTGAATTATATTACGTCGTTGCGCGTTACTTCGGCGCTGGATCGCGTCCGATATTATAAATACGACGACGATGTACAAGGCGGATAATGTATTTGGATTATCAAAGTTTAAGTCGGCGAAACTCTCGCGCCGAGGAGGAACGAAGGCGCGTCCTTAATGGCCGTTCTCGCCAACTTTTTTACGGTGTAACCGAGTTGATATTTCTTTTTGTTTTAAATGAAAGATCCTCTGGCGCTCGGTGCTCCGTTGCGCTACTTTCTTAAGTTCCCGGTTTCGAGGGGGGGAATAAATGGAAACACACAGCTGATTTTTAAGTAGAGGAGAGGCCGTTTTTCATTTTTATTTTCGAGAAGATGTATAATGAGTATACTTAATAAACGCGGGGATTCAATTAATTCAGCGAAGTAATTAAATTATTTTCACATTACAAGTGTAACGAAACATAAATTATCCACCGAAATCGTAATATTCGCAAAACCTCCCGCAAAAAAAAAGAGGGTTTTCACCCCACATAAATCGAGATCCACCCGTCGCTTCAAATTCAATTCGGTCCGGCCGAGCGGCAAAAAGCGCGCGGAGCATTAAAAACAAACCGAACGCCATGGCAACGCGCACTTTACCCTCGGATCGCGCGAGATACGCGGCGGGAAAAAAAAGAGTAATGAATTTGCACCTGAAATGCAGACGACAGCGGGTAATCGTCGAAAAAGCAATGTAGCTCTCTCTCTCCGCGCGATACGTAAACATCGGCGCTGCGGCGGGACGATAGATAAAATTTGTTTTACGGCCTTTCTATATGTATATATCCGGGCGGTGTATCTTGCCGAGAGAGAGTGAGAGAGGACCTGTGACTCGCCGCGTACGTAAGCATTTTATTTGTTCGATTGTGATTTAAATTTGTTCCGAGCCCTTCGCTCATTCGACCAGCAATTGTTCGGCATTCGCTGCCGGCAGATGCGAGCTGCGGCGGGGTAAAGTGCGGGGAAAATTGAATAGAGAATGGGTTTGAAGCGGTGTTTCGTGTAATTAGATCGATGTAATTCTTTTTTTTTTTTTTTTTAAACTTTAAGAAGCTAATATTTTTCGTAAAAAATTTTTATTAACATATAGTATACGTTCTTGCTTTTGCGACATATTTAATTTATACCGTCATTTGAATAAAATGTAATAAAATGTCAGCAAGAATTCGTACATACGAAATTCTGCAACAAGAAAGCAATTTCCCACCGCTTCTTTACGAGACCGACTGTGTCCTGCACTTTTGACCAAGTACTTCTGCATTTGCTAAAAACCCACCGAGAACCATGAAACTTTTATAATCTAAAACCCTGCGACGAGCCCCGTCTAAAAATAGCCATTCTCTTATTTATTAAAACCCAGAACCCCCTCGTTCCCGTCTATCTTTAGCGGGCGGCTTATAACTATTACAACTGGCGTCTCCTTGATCCCGATTCCACACCAAGAAGGATGGGGCGCAATCGTTAGCCGCGCGCGCGGCGCATCCTCCTCTTTTCTCGCGCGTTTATATATTTCTTTGAGCGTCGTCGCCGCTTGTTTGCTTGGCTTCGAGCTCGCGGAAACTGCGGGGTGTGGGATCGAGATCGCGGTCAGTCGCGCGGCGACGCGCGATATATATGTATAAAACCGTGTCGTCGCGGAACGAGCGAATTGTATATGTGTATATATACGGAGGAGCGCTCGATTTTCGAGCTCGCGGGGAACAATGGCCGCGGAGGCTCCGGATGGTTATTAGCTCTTGGGGGGGGGGGGGGGCGGGGGGCAGGGCTGCTTTTCGGAGGAGATTATTGCTCGGTTCGCCGGGGGATTCGGCTGTTTGTTCGGGGATTTATAAGCGGGGATTGTTGCGAGCATTAATGTTGCCTCAGCTCTCTTTTATTGCGGAGATGGACCGGGAAGATTGTTTTAGGGTAGTTAAGGAAGTGTATGAAGAACAATTGGAACGAAGTTAAAGTTTTTACTGTTTTCTAAAGCAAATGTGAAATGCGCGTCGGTGGCTTTCGTTTTGCGCAAAGTAAATATTTGTCTGTTCATTAGTTGTCGAGTAATTAAAAAATTTTAATTAAAAACATTTAATTTGCAGTTTACGATCTAAAGTTGCCGTAAGGTAAATAAATATAAGTCCCTGTTTAATTATAGTAACTTTTTCCGAGCGTCTATTCGGAGAAATCTACCGTTTGCTTCATTAACAGAACAAACATTGTTATACTTCCTTTCAATTAACTTTAAATTTCCACGAAAAGAAAAAGCCTTCGACAAACACAATGAAATCCGATTTCCCGGCCAACCATATCGATGATCCCCCCTTCGCAACTCAAATTTATTAAACCACTCTTGTACTCCACACAACCAGGAGCATCGTAATTAAAAAATTTCCCGTTCCAGAGGCAAAACAACGAATGCAATCGCGATCTAAATTTAGAAACCGCGCGGAAAAAATAAACGGCAGCAGGAGCAGGTTTTACTAAAAAAAAAAAGAAAAAGGAGCTCGCGAGAGGCTTTCAAAAGGATTTTCCGGCCCGCGAGACTGGATGAAGAAATATTATTTCAAAAGAGAGAGAGAGAGAGAAGTCGGCTGCGAGTCTTTTAATAAAGGCGCCGCTCGATCGTTTGTTATGTACACCGGGGGGGAAGAGAGCGAATTACGCACTCAAAGAGCGATATTTCTCTCTCGCTCTTTGTGCCCGCGGAGGCCGGCCCGGCTAATGGTTTTAAAAGTTGAATGCGCCTGCCGGCCGATGCGCGGGGTATATATAACAACGGGGATGATAATGCACGGGGAAATGAAGGATTATGAAGGCGTGCTTTGGAGAGGGAAAATTTACGAGTCTATACGTATGAAGTTTTTGTAACGAAGTTTTCTTTGTGTTTAAAATGGAGTTCGCGAATGTTTGGGATGAGGACTGACTGGGAGAGTGCGCGGGTTACGGATCACCGAGGTTGATCAAACTTTGAACACGGTTTTCTTATGACAAGATATGAAGGAAGCCAAAATATTAGGGCCTAACGCTCAAAATTTTTGGCGCAGGAAGTAAATAAAGGTATTTTTCTCTAAAACTTCGTATTTCGTTATTTGATGATAAAACACCTCCTATTAAAACTAGAAATTCTACTAAAAATGCAAACAATTGAGATTCTGTACGTAAAAAAATCTCTATTGCTTCAAAATGCGTATTATTTTTATTTCATTCGTTTTTATACAGTTTTTGATGCTCTAATTGAATTATCCATAACTTTTGAAGCAATAGAGATTTTTTAACGTACAGCATCTCAAATTATAGGTCTTTTCCTCTACTTTCGTATGCATTTTTAGTGGAATTTTTAGTTTCAATAGGAGGTGTTTTATCATCAAATAACGAAATAAGAAGTTTTAAAGAGAAATAACTTTATGTATCTCCTGTGTCGAAAATTTTGAGCGTTAGACCCTAATATTTTGGCTTTCTTCACATTTTGTCATAAGAAAACCGTGTTTCAAAGTTTGAACAAAATCGGTGATCCGTAACCCGTGCACTCTCCTAGTGAGATGTGGTGTTTCGAACGATTCAAAGGGGTTGACTCCGTGGAAGAGAGAATTTTTTCAAAAGAGCCATTTGTTAATTCAAGATTCAATTTGACTATAAATCGATTTCGCTTAATCTTACGAACAGGTTAACTCTTTATTCGACATCCCAAAGCCCCCCTTAAAGGATTCGTAGAATCGGAAACTATGTGTACAAATTTCCATTTAAATTGGATCAAAAGAACAAGAGCAGCTTATTCATAGATCCTTCGAAAGAAGTTTCTCTCGAAATACTTTAAAAGTATTTAGAACGAATCTCCTTACATTTTCTCGCGAAACTTCGACGCTTTAATACTCTGGCAACGATAAATAATCTTTTATTCGAGTTATCTCACTTCTCTAATCGGATATAATTATATACGACTGAGGAAATTCTTTTGAAAAAGCGATGCAATTTAAAAGCGAGAAATTAATACAGTAATTTTCTCATCCGCGAATTAAAGTTCCACAATGGAATTGCCGAGGCGAAAAGTTCACTCGCTCTTTCATTTCCACGATCAATGAGGTGGCGGATGAAAAGTTATTTTGATCCCGAAGATAAATAGAGCCGCGAAACAGCCTCATTAACAAAGAAAATCGATCCTTGTGCAGAAATTCCGATATCACATTTTTAAACGAGTTCTTGGAAATTTCACTACAACTGGGGTTTACAACGCCTTTCTCTACAAGCCGTTTGTTTACCGCATAAAAAATCCAACGAAGGAAAAACTGACGAAGTACCGCGAGATACCAACTCGAAAGAAGCTCGAATTTGCTCTCGATCAATAACCCACAGCAAACGAACGTTTCGACCCTTAAAACCAGAGAAGCTCACCGTCCTCCCCCCGGAAAAGGAAGCCGAAAAGCATAAATAAACAGAGTGAGAGCGAACTCGAAAATTCTCCAGGTGCAAAGGAGCTCCGCACGGTCGCTCTAAAAATAGCTCTCGGGGAGTATATCGCGCGTAACGAGCGCGGCGCCGAGCGCGAATTTTTCCTCCCTCTTTCTCTCGCGCAGAAGCTCTGCATTATAAACGCGTGCCGGGAATATATGCCGCTTCCGCATGAGGCTGGGAGAAAGAGAGAGAGAGAGAGAGAATAGGCGTACGAGAAAGTGGCGCGCCGGAAGGAGGGAGGATTCATTTATTGCGCGCCGCTCTCTTCCGTACACCCCTTTTATTAAACGGGAATTGCGGAGGACGTTCGCGTTTAGGGTTGTTGTAACGGTTACTTTTATGGGCGCGGGGTACACTTTTTGGGGACCGATCGTTGCCGTTTAGTTGGCTGCCTTTTGCAGTGGAAAATCAATTCGTTCTTCGCTTCCAGGGGGATTAGTGCACGCTTTAATGCGAATAAATCTGGTTCAAGTTTTGAGAGTCGCCATTCAGGTTTGGAAGAGTTTAATTATACAAATGAAAAACAAGGCAGGCTCTCGGTACGGGGCATTAAATTTTACTTTTATAATATTTCTTTATTATTTGGACTTATTACCTTAATTTTAACAAGAGACTTGTTGTCTCTTAAGCTTTTTTACGACTTTTTTTTACAACTGACGTTGTAATCGTCTGCATTTTATTTCCGGAACGTGGCTTATTATACACAATTATCAAAATCCTGAGATTCTACACCCGAGTACTTGCTTTAGCTTTCTAAGTGTGTTATCTCGACTTGCTAGTTTACGTCTAGTGGAAGCAGGCATGTACGGCCAGGCAGTTTAGATAAATGGATTTATTTATTACAATACTCGTAAATACGACTCTCAATGAAAACATACTTCTATTTGTACTTAACTTTGGAAATATGAAATTTTATTTCTTAGATATTCCAAAGTGCGCACATTTGTAATGCTGTTTGACAACTTTTGCAGGATTAAACTCGCGCACGCTCGAGTATGGTGAATAAAGCGAGGGCAATAAATAGTTCTGATTTTTATTCCGATACGTTTATTCTTTAGTCGTAAAAATAGAGTTCTTTTTTAAGAAATTCGAGAGTTGATGCGCGCCTTTCGATATTCAAAACCGATAATAAATAAAGTCAGTTCGGCTATATGAATTTTTATAACGTCCAACGATACAGATATTTTCTAATAATTCCCTCATCCTTCAGAAATTTTGCGCGAAAGAGAAAGCCGAGCCAAGAAACGCGACGTTAAGAAAGCTGGATGTAAATTTAAAAAAACTCGTCTCCTCCACCCGAGGGAAATTTAAGGAAAATACCATATAAAAGCGTATACAAGCATACACTAAACCCGAGCACCTCCACCCAACCGACGCGAACGATAAACTAGCCATTACACCCTCCTCGCTCCGAAACCAAGCGGCGCAATAATCACGGAAGCAACGGAATTCCTCGCGCGTCCGAAAAAAAAAACGCAGCTCGGTGGCTGCAGCGTACATCGCGGCGGCTTTCCGCTTACGTCCGTCTGCGCTGGCTGGCTAAAAATAGCCGGTCGCGCGGCTACGCAGAGAGAAAATACTCCCATGCCGGGTGTGTGTGTGTGTGTGTGCGCGCGCGCGCTGGGCTTGACCCCCATGCGCGCGGATTTGACCCAATGACCCGGCGGACGGGCACGAGCGCTTCCGGAAGCGGCCGACGTCTGCCAGGCTTTCCGCGGAGCTTTCTTTGTCTCTATCTCTCTCTCGCCGCGGCCGCTCTCCGCTCCCGGGAAACTTTGATTAGACGAGATGCTTTCTGCGGCTCGGCGGCTCTTCTTCTTCCTCTTCCGCTCTCCGCATCGGGCTCTCCTTTTGTTGTCCGGTCCTGTCTTAGGACGGCGGCGGCGGCGGCTTCGAAATTTCTCGAGAGCGAGCTTTTTCTGCGCCGACGGAGCTCGAGGATGAACCGTGTTTTCTGGTAAATATACTTTGGGAATCGCGGAGTGGAGTTTTTGTTTTAGCCGTGTTTGATGCGGATGTTTTGAGGTCTTGGGAGGCAATATTTTGTTTGATGTTTTAGCGCTGATGATTAATTTTAAGATTTAATACTATTTTTTTTTTCTGAAGAGATTATCGGGCTTAACGAGGAGAAAATTTGCGTTTTGCTATTTTATTATAGGCTATTTGCGATAAGAAAGAAATTGTTTTAGCAGTGAATGAGTATTGTGCAGCAGAAAGATAGCCGTACAAACAGGCAATTCTTTTTGTCGCGCAACTTTGACAATGAGTCGATCGACTTTTTTTTTTCAAAGCCAGTTGACAGAAACAAATGCTAGTTGTGCGCCTTTTTTACTGTGACTCTTGAAAATACATTCTGTCCCAGTATTTCTCTTTCGAAACTAGTAAAATTGTATCGATAAAAGACGCAAAAATAATTTCGCGTTGGTAAAAACGTTTTGAAGAATCGAGATGGAAATTTCGCCTCTGAAATCTTGATGAACATCGAACTCTTTCCACTCAATGTGTCGCGCTCAAAGGGAATTATTTTCTGCTTCATTAAAGAAACAATCACCGGAGGACTCAAAACTCCTTTTTCCCCAAGGAAAATTTTTGCGCGGCATATATCTTCGTTTAAAAAGCAAAAAAAAAAAAACTAGATAAAAAAAATTGACCTACTTGCCCGGGAGGACATCAGAAAAAAGCAGTTGCAGTTTACGAAATGCAAAGTAAGAGTATATCCGTAAAACTGTGCCTATATAAAAGTCAAACGGTCAAATGTGTATATGTATAGGAGCATTTCTCACACTCCGCTGTAGTGTGTTTAGCTAGCTGCATTTACTTCAACTTCTTGTATACAGTTTGAAGAAGGTCAGCACTCTACAACTTTGCTCTCCCTTCTTTTAACATTGTTAAAGACACGACATGTACCGCAGATTAATCTAACAAAGTAGTGCAATGCAAAGCACTGCTTATTGGGTTAATTTCTTAATAAAACTAAAAGATTTTTCTCTCTAATCGAAACCCGTCTCTGAAAGAAATTGGTTGAATCTCTCAAAATGTATAACAAGTAAGTTCAGCAGCTGAATAACAAATAACTGGGTTACGTTTAAAAAACCCCAAAAATTTTTAAACGAAGATTGAAAAAATAAACTTCAGTGTCCTTACATATAAAAACAGCCTCGGGAACCCGAACCGATCACTTCAACCCCCCGCGCTCGATTTCGAAAACGCGTCTCATCGAATACCCGCAGCGGGTCACAAAAGAAAACGTCGGCGTCGGCGGCGGCTCCGATTCCGAGAAGAAGGAGGTTAATTCTCCTGATCCCGGCGCGCGCGGTCCAGCCGTTCTACTTCACGTTGGCGCGTCATCGCGTCTGATCGAACCGCTGCCCTCCTCCTCCTCCCGCGCTCCTTTTTCCGGCGGCGCTGCCTGGATATTCCTCTCGCGGCGTTCCGCTTCTTTTGGCAGCCGCGCCGGGAGGAGCTTGTTTATCCCGGAATTCCGCGGACGCGTGCCGCGAATCGCGAGGAGGCCGGCTGCTTTTCGCCCCTTTTTTTCGAGTTTTCAAGTCGGCGCGGGTCGGCTTTAATTCGGTCCCCAACGGTTTAATGAATCGGCGCACTCGGTGGGGTTCGCGGTGGCGACGGCAAACATTGCGTATTTTTTAGGGCTCGCGGTTTATTTATACTGGAGGGAGGAGGCGAAGGGCTGTTCATATTTTTACTTTCGTTTTTATTTAGATCGCAGAAAGGATCGCGTATAAAAGAACGGAAAATCGAATAAATGTTAGTTTATTGTTTGAACTTGCGGCGATCGGGATAGTTAATCGCGAGCCTAGTTCTCGTGACCTACATAAAAATGTATTTGCATAACACATATTGCATGTTTTTTATGATTACTTTTAACGACTAACAAGCAAAAGCACGCTATTAACTATAAAAATATTTTTTTTTTCTCTTTTTTTTTTTTATTTATTACGAGAGATATCTTACTATAAAGGAGGAAATAAAGCCAAGGTGAACAAATGTTCGCTTCCAGTGAAAAAGAACTGTTGGAAATAATTACGATATATATATATACTTTTTGCAAGACTTGTCAGAGCACAAAGAGTTCCAGATAAATTATTCAGAATCAGAGATGGTTAACCCTTTTACCGAGAACTGTGCATTCATAAACGTACAGTCTCGGCTGTAGTTGGAAAGTTTGCTGATCAATTACTTCTCGATTCCTGCTGACGCATTCATGAGCTTGAAACTTACTTTGAAGTGTAATCAATCTTCCTAATTGATCAAAAGAAAGAGTCTAAAGATTTTTGAAACTCGATAATGCCGCGACCGCATTTGTGTAATCATTCACGGAGAAGAATTACCGGCGAACAATAAATGTAGTATAATAATTAAATTCCACAACTCGGAAAAAAAGTTTCCTCTAATTATAATAAAACATATATAATTCGAGGGGAGATTGAAAAAAATTAATTAAAATCCTGTAAACGAAAGCGATTAAATTTCCAGCGTGTCGAAATAAAACTAATATTCCAACAAACGGCGGCGCATCTGCATACTTAATTTATCCGGGCATATCGATCCAGTCTTTTTTTTCCATCAAACCCGTCGAACCCTAAAGCAAGCGGCTCCAAAAATTCCAATCAGTGCCGCGCCGCCGCTCAATTCTCATTGAACTAATTGAAAAATGATTGTCCGCGCAAAAAATCTCGACGTCACTCGCGCCGCCCCCGTCGACCAAAGAGAATAAAAGCGAGAGTGAACACCCCCCGAGATTAAAAACTCGCGGGTATCGCCGACTCGTTGGTCGCAGTCGTAGCCGGCAAAAAAACTGGCGGATAAAATTCCAGGCCGCCTCTGGAAAAATTCCCCGTCCCCGCGCGTTCCGTTATACATACGACGAATCGCTGCGAGCGAAAGCAGCGCGCGGAGTCTGGGTCAAGTGCGCGTGTGTACGCAATGCTTAATGCACGCCGAGCATCGGCATCGGAGGATTTTTCCTGATTTCGCTGGGGAGAGAGAGAGAGAGAGAAAGAGTCGGGCTGAATTATGCAGGTGAGCGCGAAAGACGGATGAACAATTTCGGAGCAATAACGGGCGGGGGAGGAATGTGCGCGAGGTGTTGGGAATGTGGAGCATCCGGTCGGGTTAATGAAAAATTCGGAGATTTCAGCTTGAGAGTGGAATGATTCATCGAGGCGGAGCTTTGACTTTGGCGCTTATTTACGTCGGTGGATTTCTTTCGGACTTTGACGGACTTCTAATATTTTTCCCGTTCACGTTATTATAAGTAAGCAAAGAGATCATTTTTTGTATGGTACATGCAAATGGTACCAAAAACAGATCAGGCGAAATTTTCGAACGATAACAAAAGCCGTTTCGGGGGGAGTTTATCGCGACGAGCAAAAAAAAAAAAGAAAATCGTTACTCGCACGCGGAAACTTCGGCGGAGGCCCATAAATTCTGATTCGCTGAATTCGAATACGTCGAAAAATGCATAAAGCGCACCGAGCGAAATTTTGACGGGAGTAATACGGCACCGAGCGACAAAAAGTTATTACGCATTCAAGCTTTCGCATTGTCTCGGAATTGTATCTGACGGGGAATTATGACGTCGGTAACCTTCGCCGGTTTTTATGCGAGTTGGAAGGTAATTCAACAGTTTACTTGTAAATTGGGGCATCGGGGCAATTTATTTACGATACGATTTATATATATTTATGATTGTTAAATGCGAAATTGTACGTCGGAAGTATTTGTACTTTAAATGCGTTCGAACATTGAATATTATTTGTGTATCAATGAATGGATGCATTCCATTTGCGACGACGACCTGCCAAGCGAATTATAAATTCATAAATAAATAGCCGACGTAAATTTTAATTTTAATTTCTAAAGACTTATTATTGTTGAATTTACAACGAAAAAAGAACATAAAGCAGAAAAATTTTCCGTTATTTTTAACGAACCGGAGCACACTACAACTCCGACTTTGCCGAGGTTTTTCCGCATTTTCAGCGATATTTCCCTCTCAAGTTTTCATGCATGTAAATTCACCCAAGAATGGTACTAAGTGCGTGAAATTTTTTGCGGTACATTCTTTTTTTTTTTCCACGTTTTAATGAAAATTATTCCACGGTAGTTTCCATTTATATAGAGCACAACAACTTTCTTGTTTGCAGTTGTGTCGTGAAACGTAAGCACGTAAATTGATTTAGATAGATTGCAGTGGAAACGCTCAACTTATATTTACGATACGAAGCGTATTTCATGTATATTTCATAAAACTATCGATCAACCTTTTTATATCCGATCCCTCGATGTAAATATTATTCATATACCCCCGCACTTTTTATATTCAAATTCACTTAATCTACACTTTAAATCAGATTTCCCGCGATTATTGCTCACGCAATTAATGGTTAACCGATTAACTCTGAATTTCCCCGCAATTTTCACTACCCTCAACTATAAACCCACCATGAGTTATCTTAATTAAAACCCTCAAAAAAAAAAACAATTGCCCAAAAACTGCTCCGTTCTTCCGCATCGAAATCCCGGCGATCGCAAACAAACAGCGCCATTACCCCCGGCAGGCAATTATCGACGAGCCGCGGGAGGGGAAGGGCGATAATTGGTGCATTAACCCCGACGAGTCCGTCCCTATTGTATTCCTAATCTCGGGCGGATCAGCTGTAACCGTCAGTCGGCCGGAAAAGGCCGCTCCGACGTTTCGGACATTATTATGATAATCATATCGGCGACGGCGTTTATTACGCCGCTTTGTAACTTACGACCGGCTGATTTTGATCGCCGCCTTTTTTGCTGCGTTTCGGGACTCGAGGTAGGAGGCTTGTTTGGATTAATTAACTGCGGACGAGGGGTTCGGACTCGCGGAGGTAGTCGTTGCGGGTGTAATTGTTTATGGATATTTTGCACGTGACGGGTATAAAGTGTTTGATAATCGTCGCAATGATGATCGAGAAAAAAAGATACGAACTTGATTTAAGTTACTTACTATTGAATTTAATTTCTTAAAACTATGAAATAAAAGAAGTACTTAAAAAGAGAATAATATTTAGAGCAAAAATGACATCTTTAGTCGTCTATAAAAAAGTTCGAAAAAACTCGAATAAAGTTGTCAAACAAGTTCACACATCTGCATATACAACGGAACGAATTTGAAGACCGTATAAAGTAACTCACACACCCAAGCAAGCAAACAAAAATTTTAGTTTCAAGGATCCCCGAGGCTCTATATCCGCCTGCATTATCCTTTTATCGTCAAGTTTTGTCAGTCAAGGATTAGCACTCCGCGCGCGCAGCTGCAGACAGCACGAACTTTCAAACCATCCTTCCAACGGTATAAAAATCAACCGTGTCTAACCTATTAAAACCAGGTCGAAGGCCAGCTCCAATTTCGAAAACGGGCCGCAGGTCCTCCCATCGGAATCGGATCCGCGCGCTCGAACCTCCCCCTCCTCCCGTTCGAATTCAAATATCCGAAGCGGAGGATAAAACCCCGGTAGTCTCGGGTGAACGATTCCGCCGAAAAGGGAGCGTTTCCTTCCCCGAGAGCGTACGTATAACATAACGCTCGGAGTCACGCAGACGGAGTAACCCTCCTTTTACGACGCCGCGGATAATCCCCCTCCCGGCGGATCGACGGAGGAGGCTGTTGACCCGGACACTACTTTTCGGCGGTTCAGGTGTGTGCGGCCTTTGTGCGCTCGAGAACGGAATTTAACGGTTAACGGCCGCGCGTCTGCGGGCAGCTGGACGCGTCGTCGTCGGCGCGAGAGGCCTGATTAATGGGGCTTTGGCCGAAACACACACCGAGCGAACCGCCCCGTCGGTTGTAATCCTCGGCGCGGAAACGTCGCTCGGGAGTCGCGGGAAGCGGGCTGTCAATGGGCGAGCGGCGGGGCGAGCTTTTACCGTCGGGCGCAAGCACCCTCGTCTCACCTTGAGCTTGCGGACAGGAGTGTGGGTGTGTGTGCGTGAGCTTTAAATTGGTGTTAATTGAACACGGAGAATGTTTGGCTGCGTGCGGCGGAGTTAATTAGTTGGAAATTTGTTGGTCAGCTCGGTGAGGATGTTTGTACTGGGTAAGGGAACGGTTTTGCGATGTGGATTTAATTAACAACTTTTAATGTTTGCTTAAAAAACGTTTTCGAATATAAAAGAAAAATTCGGTTTCCAATCTATAAAGTTACCTCGTAGAATCAAACTGTTTGCTTTTCTCTCGCGATCGAATCTGTTCGCAATGTCTTTCCTCCGACCCTATTAAAATAAGAGACGATTTCCGCTAACCCCAAGTAATAAAATGCATCCTCCTGTCAAAGGTCTCCGAAAAGCCCCGGATTGGAAAACATCTCGAAACCGAAGCCGCAACTTGCCAAAAACTCCAATACACTCCTACGATAACAACAGCGTAACAAGAATCCCAAAAGCGTCCTCCACCCGGGCGAGGCCCGTCGTCCGCTCCCAGAAAAGCCATCGATCAACCCTCCTCGAGCAGCCGCGCGAGATCTCTCGCTGAAATCGAACGCTTTCTCTCGCGCTGCGGTCTCGTTCTCGATTTGGCGCAAGGCTGAGAAAGGCGGTAATTCCGAGCGAACGAGTAAGCGGATCGCCGAGGGAAAAAAGGAGAGAGAGAGAGAGGGAGAAGGGGGCCGCGCGACGAAACGTGGAAACACGAGCGAGCGGCGCGGAGGCGTGTGTGTACGGACGTAAAAACATTTGTGCATATTTAAAGCCGAGCCTCGGCCGTGTCGTGTCGTTCCCGTTTTGAGCGAGCCGAGGGAAAAATAGGGTTTCAAGCCCCCGAGAGCCGAGAGAGAGAGAGAGAGAGAGAGCGGCGCATTCCTTTTAAATGCGCCGAGCTGAGAGCTCGGCGCTCTGTACGACCCGACGACTCTGTGTCTTGCTTTGCATAAATCCAAATAATGTATGAGCCGCTGAAATATGGATTCGAGCTATTGGTTCGGAATTTTTTACGGGGCTGCGACGGGGGACTGTATATTGGAGGGAATAGATGAGTGGACAGCTTGAAAGGAAATGAACACTGTGCGAGCGAGTGCAGCGTCTGCAAAATGGTAGACTTAGAAGTGGATTCTGTTACAAATCACGTTACAGTGCAATACAATCCAGTGTCTGCTGGAAGCTAAAAATGAAAAAAAATGGATTACGCATTCTACTCGATTTTAATTATTTCTGTTACAAACGAAAAAAATTCACAAATGTATCGAGTGCACTTGGATGCATTAGTTGTGGTTATTCCGGGACAATAGGTGCATCGTTGCACTTACAATGCACTTACATGCGATAGGTACACTTAGCATGTAAATGCGTGGGTGTAAGTAAACGTAACGGCCATGATTTTCATGTTATTAATAAATAAGATTAATAGTACGTACGATAATAGGATTAATAGTAAGTTGATAAATAAGATTAAGAATATTTACCGACTTTCTTTAAAAAAAGTCGCTCGAACTTGAAGATGTACTAATAAAAATTAATTTACATCTCGATCAGACACCTAATGCAAGCTAGCGTATCTATTATTAATCTTATTTCGTGCGAAAAAAGAGGAGCTAGGAAAAGCATAGCTGATCTAGTAGCAGCGAAGACTCATTCAAAATTCAAGTTAACCCTCGGTATACACGCGGCGAGAGCAAATAAGGCGAAACTTTAACGTTCGGCCGCCGCGAGGACTCGTCGACTCTAAAAATTTTAACATCGGCAAGTGTCAGCGATTTTTACGCTCCGGCGAGCAGCCCGAATTTAGCGCCAAATTTCTCGGGGTGTGAAATTCCCGCGGAACTGTGTGTATATATAGAAAAATTGGGTGTACACGTTCGGGGGGAACTCGATATCGCCGCCTCGAATTTTCGAATCGAATTATTTTTTAACCTGCGCGCTGAATAAGAATATGAAGTTGTAGAAGCGGGAGGAGGATCTTTCGTGGCGGTGATAAAATTCAATGCGACGGTATTCATAAGAGATAAGGGAAATTTAATTACGTTGTAGATAGATTTTCGAACAATTCTCTCAAGGATTTACGCAAAATACACAGAGAGATAAAACGAAAAAATATGATTTCCAAATGTATTATCATAACAGAACACGAATTTCCAAAAACATCGCGAACCCAAAGATCCCCGCCGTCCTCTCGCCGCGGCGGCTTAATTTCTCCTCTCTCGCAACCCATAAAAAGTCAGCCCGCGAAAAGGGGCAGGTCACGAGCTCAGAGTCAGGACGCGGGGAGCTCGCGTGGAAGAGGATTAGCGCTGAAAAACATGAAAAACGAGGCGAGCATCTACCTCCTCCCCCCGCTCCCCCCCTCCTCCAGCGTCCGATCGATCGCTCCGACCACCCCCCCCCCCACCCTCTCTAGGTCAGTCGCGCCGTAAAGGGAAAGAGCGAGATTTAAACCGATTTCGCGACGCAGACGCCGCCGCCGCCGCGACCCTGCCCGGCTGCCTTTTTTTTTTTTTTTTTCTTTCTAGGTGATCCCTCTCTCTCTCTCTCTCTCTCTCTCCTCGTCGCACGCACGCGGCCGGAGGAAACCCTACACACTCGGCCGGCCGCGAGCCTTTTTTCAATTGCCAGCGCAGCACGTGTGTGCACGGAGCGCCCCGCGAAGGCGAGCGCGAAACTGTTTCAAGAGCGCGGCCTAACGATTGCCCGCGCCCGCGAGCCGCGGCTCCGGAAGTACCCTTGATTTCGCGGGCCGGGGGGAGGTGTATTTTTGGCTGTAGGAACGCTTAGGGCCGCGCCGGGGGAGGTATACGCCTCAAGGACACGCGGGAGCGGAGCGGCTCTGGGCTTTCGGGAGGATTTAGGCCCGATTGCCGGTCGGGGTAGTCGCGTTGATTCTTTACGGGTTGTTACTTCGTTCTCGGAGGGTTGTTTGGTTGCGGTACTTTGCGGTATACGGCGAGTTGGTTTAAAAATATCTCGGCCGGGCTTTGAATGAAATTTGAAATTATTACGTAATGCACGATATATAGGTGTCTACGAGGCTGAGAGGAATATTTTAGAAAGTTTCGTTCTACAACTGGACTTTACACGATTCCTGATTGTTCCAAGTTGCAATCTGGTTGGATGACTATATAATATTGGTAACAGTTAAATTTAGCACAATATTGTGCTTTTAAATGTATAAATTAGCGCAGGCGAATCGTAACATTTCACTAAATGCATTTTCCGAGAGAAAGACGTCTGAGAGGCGAGTGATTTTTTGATCGGTCGGATCATATCAGATCCAGACGCGTCTTTGGTAAAGTCTGCCCTGTTAAAACTTGCGATCTCGGTAGTACTTTCAGCCAAAGGGATTTACTTCGGAATCGTGAAATCACTGGGGAAACTCAACCGTGCAAACGGCTATCGAGGACGAGATCTTTCCGGGCGCAAAGAAAAAGAACCCGTTAAAATATTCTTTTACCTTTCGCGGGATTGAAGAAAAGTAAAATACTTTTTAGCGGGATCGATTTTGCGAGCGGCCATATTTAAACGAGAAAGGTAAAAAGTACAGGTATTTTTCACTCGTTGAAATTGTTGCAACCTGCAAGTACTGCTTCGAAAGAAACTTTAAAGGCTTCGATGTAAAAGCAATAACCTAATAAGCCCGAACCAAAAAAAATAAAAAGAACCCAACAAAATAATCGACGCGTGAAATCAAACCCATTCCCAGAAAATAAGGCCAGCAAAAAAAAAATGCCCGTAATTGCAGCCCATTGTTTCGGCAATTCGCCTCTCTCTCTCTCTCTCTCCGAAAATAACAATCTCATTTACGCGCCTCGTAATTCCTTCCTCCCCCTTTTCCCTTTTTAAATCGAAGCCACTAATAGACTTTCGGAGCGGGGCGCTCTCTGATTAGGGTCATCGATCAAAGCCCCGATATATTCGCGCACTTACAGCAATTAAAATTCTCTCGACGAGCCGCGCACACAGCTCGTGCGGTGTGTGTGTGTTTTTCGTCAGCCGCGTTAATAATCGCGCGCGGCTTCGCGGCAAATGAAGATTTATGGACTGCCTTCGCTTCGTTTACGAAGATTATCTGCGTAATTGATTACCGTCCCGTCGGTTTAGATTTTTGCATATTTTATGCGCCGGGCAATCTTCTCGTTTTCGGGGCTCCTCGGCGGTGGGCAAAGTGGCTCGTATAATTTTGGAGAGTTATATAGGTGGTTATTCAATTGCTCAATTATTAGTTATTAATCAAGTTCACTGCCTTCGCAAAGCGCTAAATTGCTTTTCTAATTATTTGGTTTGCTAATTTATAACGAAAGGATTAATCATCGATTTCGATTATCTTCTTTAATTCGCTTTTTCGAGCTATCAATTATTACCTTACTTTACACTAACAATCTACCAAAAGTTTCAGAAACCAATTTCGATTCCTCAATATAAACATTCAGCGCCACGCAGAATCCCTCAAATAAACTGTGCACACATACGACAATTTCCTTAAAGTCAGGCGGCAGAATTTACGCCCCGCATAAATTAGAAAGCGTCTCGGGCGCGTTTCGACGACTCTTACACGTGTCGACTCCTCGAGTTTCCACGCAGGAAGGATCGCCCCGCCGCCGCTCGCCCAAAGTCGGGGTATTTAAATGTAATCACCGCTTGGCCGCGCGCCGAGGGTAACTTTCTTTTGCTCCTCTTCGTTTATTCGACGACAAGCCGATATGTGTGCGCCTGCCCCGGGAGTCTTATAAACATCTGTTACCGTAATGTCGTTTATTTCGCCGCGGCGGACTTGCCAATTTTGACGAAACGAAAGGCCGGGGATGTGGGTGTGTGTGTGTGTGTGTGCCGATGCAATTGAGTGGAAAACGAGGCTAAATAAGGATACTGAAGGCAAATGTTTGAATGCGTTTGAGGATGAAGTGCGCTCTCGAAATTTACTGATAAATGGATAAATAGGTTTACTATCGAATCAGACATTTTATATGCATGTTTCCACAGAAAAGGTATCCGGGAGAATTTCTTAAAGGCACTTTTTATGTAATTACTTAATTGGCTTTTTCATAAAGTTATGCAATAGTTTTATTTACATGCATTTATTTTTTAATCAAGTGAACATTATTAAAATTAGTCGTCTAACTAGCGTTTAAAATTATTCTCGACAAAACGAGTGTTGGATTGCCACGTTAACCCTTCATTAGCCGCGACAGTACCTCTTACGTAATTGCTCACGTAATGAGGTCGCATCTATTTTGGCAATGCTTAAAAAACATCTTTAGCTTAATTAATATCCAAAGAAAGGCGATTTTTTACGATTTCACGATAGATTTGCCTTTCAAATATATGCGTGAATTTAGTATTTTTAGATATACAATTGTAAATAAACGGAGGCACATTTCATTACAGTACTCAATTACACTAAAATACTTTAAAAAAAAAAAACAAAAATGTCGCCAAATTCTAACGATTTTACAGCGCCGTCTTTTCGTCAATCCCCGCGAAGTAATACACAGAAGGTCATCCCACGCGATTACCTCCGCTCCTTGAATCCGGTCCGAATAAAGAAACAAAACCACCTCCCACAGCCCTCTCACCGGCGACAAAAGCCAAAAGAACCCCCACCTACACAGCTCCTCCAACAATTCCAATGACAAGACCCGACGCCAATATATATATATATATATATATATGTATAATAATGCCGGGGCATCTACATCAAGCCTGCACCTGGCAGTCGATAGTCCGGGGCGAACTCGGCGCCTGGTAATATACGTCTTAATAAACGTCAAATTTAAACTACGCCGAGGAAGTCCGGGGGATCATCGACTGGCGTAAAACTTTACCGGCGGCTCTCCCGTTAAACCCGCTCCCCCCCCCCCCCTCCTACGTGTATATATACGTTATACCGGTAGAATCCCGCGAGGCTCGGCGCGGCGGCGGCTCTCCGCGGGGAAAACCCGATTAAAGCGCCGCGCGGAGTTTTCGAAAAGAAAAAAAAAAGGAGAGAGGCGTAAAGTCATAATCTCGGCGCTGGAGTGCCGCTCGACGAGGAGAAGGAAGGAAGGAAAAAAAAAGCCGTACGTGACGGCGCGCCGAAGTGAGACACCACTCGTTCCCGCCACTCGGCCTTTCTTCGAGTCTCTCTCTCGCTCGTGCATATGCATGCGCTGGTTAGACGCTCCGAAGGCGCTGAGAATTAGACGAGCTATCTCGAAGTTGCTTATGAGATTACTCGAGCGGGCCGCTCTCGCTGAAGGCTGAGTGCTTTACTCCGCCGGGCATGAATATAACACTTGAATATCATTTGACGCCGGATGAAAACCGACGCTTATCACTGCGAACGTTAAAAAAGTTGCGTTTCTCGACGGGGACGGGGGCCTGGAGTTTTTCGTTCGGAGCGCTTTAACGGCGAATTGGGTGTATTTTTTAAAAACAATTTTAAACGATTGCTGGTGAAATTTTCATTTTTATCTGCCGTTTCGAGATTCAAAATAAAAGATACTAGTTTTTTGTTTGATATCTAAACATGTCTAAATCAGATAAAGCCTGCAAGAAACGCTTTCAACAAGGCTTCCAGACCTCCTTTCGAACCCGGTCGCCTTTGAGAATTCGAGTATTCCCAAATCCGCGGAAAGAGCTTTGCATCGCCAAAAAATCCAGCTGCCATCCCGCACATTTAAATTTCCAAACCCCAAACGCTCCTAAACAAAAAACACGTCGCAAACAACCGCGGCGCCGAGAATTAAAACGCAATCCAGTCCGCCCGGCTTTCGGGCGTAAAATACGACGTCGCCCCGAAGTCAGATGCAGAGCGCCTTATCTGGTCCGCCGGTCTCTCGGCGCGGTTCTCGAGTCGGCGGGGGTGACTTATACACCGCGGAGGGAGGAGAAATGTTTGTCGGGGCTGCTGCCGCTGCTGCCTGTGTGTTATATGCGCATTGTAGAGCGAGGTTTACGCTTGCTCGTTTGATTTAGTACGTGTTCCAGATAATGGGAGAACGGTTTGATACACCAATTTCGGGGGGATATAATGCGTCAATGAAAATTCGGGAGGTCGCGCCAACGGAATGCCGAGTATGAACAGCTGCCCGGGAGTACGTCGATGCATTTTCTAGGCGGGCTATTTATAACTGCGCGGGCTGCTGGGAGCTTTTGAGTGGGATTCGAGGTCTGTGGATAATTTTTTTTTTTTTTTAACAGTGGAGTTGGTAATCTAGGCGAATCGGTTCGAATTCAGAAGTATTCGTATTGATATATTTACAGATACGTTGGCCAATATTTGATTCTCGGTATACCATTTGCTATATATTGATTCGTTTAATAGGTTCAGGTCGATTCGAAGCTTTTACGTGTATACAGCAATACTATTACATATACACATGTGTTTACTGCAAGTGCAGGGCGTAAATCTAGCTGTAAATGCACAAGATGAAGCATCGAAAGTAAGTTAAATTTTCATTTTTCACCAGCTTATTAGTAAATCACCAGGTAGATTCACCAAACCCTCTCCAACCCTTTTATTAATTACCCACCCAGGAAACTCATTTGCAAAATCCTCGCTCTATCCTCTGACGCGAAAGACGTCCTCGTACCCTCGTGAATCAAGCGCGAGCAAACAATCCATAAGCATAAGAAGCTCCGCGCGTCCCTCGCAAACATTTACCCTGCCGCAGCGAGTAACTCACTCCGCGCGCCACCGGCAAATTAGTAATTTCCCCCGGATATAAGCCCGCGCGACGCACAAACGCACGTATAATAGCCGAGAGGCGGAGCAGCGCAGCCGAAGAAAGGGAGACACAAAGGCCGCTTTAAACGCTCTCTCTCTCTCTCTCTCTCTCTCGCACATACGCCTGGCGGTATTTCGAAATTGCCGAAACGCCGGCAAAGCGATCAAAGGTGGAATAGGCAAAGGAGGCAGAGCAGCGAGCTGTCGCTGAGAGGGTCCTTTGCAGGGTGAAAGGGACTGATGAGGGATGATTTTCGAGGGGAAGGGCGAATTGAATTAATTGGAGAGTTGGCGTTTTTTTACAGCGATTTTTTTAGCATTGATTCTGCATTTATTTTCCAACAAATTGAAATTAGTAGATTAAAATTTTCGCCGAGGTGCGAGTTGAGGAAACGGAGAGCGATGATAAATTGGCTATCCAGAATTGCTTTTTCTAGCTCGAACAAACGGAGAGAGGAACTTCGAACTTATCGCGCCCAACGAACACTTTGACGTTTAACTTCAATTCCATTAAAGTAAATGATCTCTGCCAAAGTCCTCGAAAAAAACATATTCCGACGGTATATGTAAAATAAATAAAAGAAGATTCGAGAAATGAAAAGTAGTTTATAAGCCATTCTGCATATCACTCTCACTATCGATTGACACACTTTACATATCCCGAATTCCTCTTAAAATACACAAAAATTCTTTTTAAATCCCAGAAGATTTATCATTCGCTCTCCTCGTCGTCCGATAAAAAAAGCAGACGCCGTCCCAGTAAATTGCCTACCCAAAAAGCGCCGGAGAGCGGCCCCGAATAAATACCCCGACGTAAAACCAACGCGCGATTTCGCCGCTAACGCAGTTCTTGCTCTCGCGCTTAGCGCGCGAAAAAAGTGCACACAGTCCTTTTGTACGTCGGCCACCTGAATTTTCGCCCCTCCCCCCTCGAAAACTCCAGGTGGGAAAACGAGCGCGGATTAATCCTCGCTTTACTGTCGAAGTAATTACAAGTTTTAATTGATCGTTCTTTTTTTCCGAGTCACCCGTCGCCTCTCGCTTTGCCGGGGCTCTTGCTTTATTATTTTAATGGCGCCCCCCCGGTGAAGTAGCACTTGTTTAATTGCTCTGAAAAAATTATGCGTGCCGCGAAATTTCGCGGTACCCGCTGGTAATTCTGGGCGAATGTTTGTCAGATTAAATTAGAATTATTGCTACGGGAAAATTCGATATTTAGATCTTAAAAAAAATTTATTGAAATTTAACATTCAAGTAAAAGTATCATTAAATTTCGAACGCAAACAATTAAACTTTTATTCGCCGATCGAGAAATTTTAAACGCCGTTCAAACCGCAAAGACATTATTATTCTCAAAAAAAGCCAAGCTTCGACTTCAAAAAAGGGGTTCCAAGAGCAAAAATAAATCGCAGCTCTCGATTTAAAGGCAGCTAGCACTGCGGAATGCAGGTCATTAATTTATTTCGAGCCCCCGCCGTACTGCGCAACACACACCAGTCCATATTCCAGGGATCTACGACGCCGCCAGTTTTTTTTTTATTCTCGCGTCCATCACAAAGCCCAGAGCGGGGCTATAAGCGTTGCCGAGCGGAAGGGGAAGCGAGTCTTGGCGTACAAAGTCGAGGGTGAGGGCGCAATTATATATAAATCACGCGATTGGCAGAGAGCGGCGAGGAGGAGTGCAGACGGGGGTCCTTGAATTCCCGACGGCTCGTCAAGCCGTTGACGCCGAATGTTTTTTTTTTCGCGGAATAAAGAGATATTGTTCAAATAATTATATATATATATCTCGCGTGCCGGGGAATGCGGACGAGGGGGGTAATTGGATGTGGCGAAGGTAAAGGCTTGAAAATGCCGCCTTTAATCAAGTACTGTACCCGCGAAGGCGTTGCATTCAAGCCGCGGCGTTCGTTATTATTTTTCCACTCTTCCGGCTTTTCTTTCGGGAACGCGTTCGCAGACTTTTTCCTCTACCGTTGCATTCATTAATGCTTTAAAAACTAGCTGTTTTGTTGTACGATCGCCGGTGGAATTCCGGACGAGAAAATCAAGGTAATTACATAGGTTTTTGAATTTAAAACTTTATGCGGGTGGATTTGCACGATGTGGCTCTTCTCGGATTTCAGCGGATTTCAGAGATACGTATTGATTTCTTGTCGTGACTTGTTAACACCACTACCAGCGCGGGGAATACCGATCCTCCAGAGAAATAATCGCATAACCTTATAAATTAATAATCCGATTAGGAGTAACAACCGTATAAAAAGTTTTTTTATCGGTAAATCGTCAAAAGAATGCAAAATAAAACGCAGACCCGCTCCAAAACGATCTGGTTGCAATTAAAAATAAATCTAGGCACTAAATAAAATTCGCCAAAAATTGATTTAATAACATTAACTCCTAATCGCCGAATATTAGCTCTATTTATATACTCCCCCGCGAAAGCGAGCCTATCTTTAGAAGCCTCCTACCACCCAAGAAACCGTCTCATTTCCTCCCAATTCATTTCCCCCGAATCGCAGTCCACCCGGTAAGGTCGTCCCCTCGAAAAAAAAAAAAAGGTAAAGAAAAGAAGACTGGCAACTCGGCGAATCGCGAGTACACACCCCTCCCCCGCCCTCGGCAAGATCAAGTTGAAGTTTATGCTTCCCCCCACCCTCCTCCCGGCTGACAGACAGGTCGGCTGCACTTACTCGCCCACGCGAATCCTCGGGATATATTCGCGCAGCGACGGTGGAGGGGGGCAGTCGTTTGACTGCGATCGATCGGGCCCCGAGCCTTGTAAACGCGATCGCACACGTGAGGGAGAGAGAGAGAGAGGCGAGCTCTTTTCTGGAGGGCGGCTTCTTGCATTTTTCAGAGAGCGCCCGGTTTTCGAGATGCGCCGAGGTTGGTTGTATGAGCTGTGGAAGTGTCATCCGCGGGGGAGTTTGCGAAAAAAGACGATCTTCGCTCTGGCTGCGAACGAAAATAATTTTTGTTCGGATATTCGGTTTTTACTTTGATCTTTTATTCAAGGAGCTGAAACGGTAACGCTTCTTTAGATGCGCGACGTCATCTCGGGAAACCGCAATAAAATAATCCATTCCGCGGAACTGGCCAAAATAAAAATGGAATTAAAACACTCGAGCGGAAGGGGAGAGACACAAAAGCTCCTCGCCAAGAGACAATAGCATCGGAGAGCGACGAGAAAAGAGCGCGGCATAAACAAAAAAGTGACGGCGAGAGCAGCGAGGAGATTCATTCCACTGCAATCAGCGTCGTATAAGGAGAGAGAGAGGCCGAAGGAGCCCCGAGAATGGACCCGTTGGAACGGAATTAAGGGGCGGAGATTTCATGAAAACCTGTCCGTTCTCTCCCCGCCGAGGACGGAGCAGTTCCTTTTTTAATCACGCGAGACGCTCGCGCGCGCGCACAGACCCTCTCGATTTTTCTCCCGAGCGCGAATCTACGAGGCTGCTGCAGAGGTACTGTATATAGCGGGGCGAGTTATGGCGCGAATTGTTTGGGATCCAACCCTGGAAAATTGCTTTCTTCGCGCGGCGCTCTCTCTCTCTCTCTTCTTCGATTTATCGAGTCGTCTCGAGGATTTTTGAGTGCCGGATCCGTTTCCAGTTTGCCGTGATTTCGATTCCGAACGATATACTGCGGTGGTGGTATCGGTGTGTGAAGCTTAGATGGTTTCGTTAGGGCTTTTTTTAGACTTTTCTGCTATTTTTGCTCGTGCGAAGATTGGCTTTTGAAAATTGGATTTTCGTTTAATGTAAGAAAGGATGGTTTTTCCTAGATATTTCTGATTAAAAAAACTTAATAATATTCTAATTTTTTAACACTTTATAGTTTTTAGTTTTAATAAATTAAAATACAATATTAACATTTTTTAATATTATTTAATAGAACGACTTGATTTCGAAGAAAAAAACAAGATATTGTGTACTATTGTCACGATGTCACTCGGATAGAAAATCGACGAGTCTTATAAATCAATACCACAACACAGATATACATGATCGAGTGGACGACAGAGCCAGATTGGTACGATCCGCGCCGTAATGAAAAACAAGAATCTCATGTTTATTAAATGAATTCGCGATGTACAATAAAAATTGTCGGGGTATGTATCCTTTTTGGCAAGAGCCGCTGAATTTTTATATTGTTATTCAAAATCGAACTTATCGACGATCGTTACTCTGCAAAATGCCGCCGGGCCGAGGTTCTCTCTCTCTCTCTCTCTCTCTGTGTAAACCTAATTTGCATGCCCTAATAATTCATGTTTAATGCATGCATTCGAATGTTTTATAGAACTGCGAGATAGCGCGGTGATGAATTATAAACCTCCTTCCAAATTAATATCCGTCGAATTCAAATTTTTTGTCCTCAAAGGCGACGAGGCTCTCCCTCCGTGAAACAGGCCGCCACTTTTACAACGACATCCGCAAAATTCGGATCGGAATAAAAAAGATATATGTATCCCGGCTCGAAAAAAAAATTTTCCCGGCCGCGCGCGACGTGCAAAGTGGAACAATAGGCGGCGGGGATCGCGCGCCGCGCGGAGAATGGAAACAGGGACGATTCGCTCGTCGTCGCGCGTCGAAGCCCGAGCGTCGCATATGTTTTATCGCGCCCGGAAGTAGTTCGCTCTCCGTTCGAGGGATTATTTCTCGGAGCGGGGAAAAAAGGCGCGCGAGTAAGACGGGAATAATGGGCAAGTTGCCGTAAAAGCGAAAACAAAACGGCGCTGCGCCGGGAGCAAAAAGAAATCGAGAGCTGCGAGAGTCGTTAAAGGGGGCGATTTCTCTCTCTCTCGGTCTTTATGCTTTTTTATACCAGGAGAGGATCGCCGGCTTTATTAACTAAGGGTCGCGCGCTTTATGTCCGCGATGCTTGCAAAAGTGCCTTGGCTCGGAAAAAGCTTGTTATTTTATCGCTTTGATGCGACGAGTTTTTTTGTCGCTGTCGCTATAATTTCCTTTATTTGTTTAAAATGTCAAATTAGTTCTTTTAAAAATTCAAAGGGAATTGCCGGCAGAGCAGAGTGTATTAAAATTAAAATAATTTTCTCGTAATGTAGCCAATATAAAATTATTATAATTCGTCAACCTTCTCTTATAATCGGCTAATTCGCGGTAATGAATGCTTTGATTTCCCCTAAAGCGATTTTAACGAGGGGCACTAAAATATGGAAACACATGTAATGCTCGTTACTTTAACAGGCGAATAAGTGATGTAAATAGCACCGGCAACGAATGCAAAGTTCCCCTTAAAACAAGCAATTTCCACACACCGATAAAACATAGCTCGCTCAGGTCATTCGAAAATGGTAATGCATTGCGGGGAGTACCTCCCGCCACTAAATCAGAGTCCCATTGTTGTAATTTAGTTCGATTGAAGGTTAGCTATAAACGGGCGATTGTTACTCTATGCGCCGAGGCAGTTATTAAATAGTCATCGAAGCTATTACCGAGGGCTTTAGGGGCCATCGCGGTTTCGCAAAAAAGTCGAGGGCCTGTATGACTATGTGGATCCCAATTTATCGCCCCCCCTAAAGTAGACCGATGTAAAAAAAAAAAACGAAGTCATAAAAGTCGAGAGTCTAATCGATTTTGCTTACCTCGATTTTTTTTTCTTTTTTTTTTTTTTCGTTTTTGCGTTACTTACAGCTCATTGACGACTCCTGAATTCGGCGATCTAACCTTCTTTTTTTTTGTGGAAACCACTAACTTATCTCTGGTTTTTTGCGCCTTCGAAACTAAATTTATAGGGGCGCCGGGTAAATTTACCGCCTCCTTATTTAGATAAGATTTTTGTGAAATTTTCTTAAATTAAATATCTTTTATACGTGACTGGTATCTTTTCTTTAGTGTTATTATTTAAGTTATAACGTGAGACAAAAAATAAGACACGTCAGTTCCTTTGTTTTTACTACTTGATAAAAAAATCATATGACTTCTTCCTCTGTAGTAATAAACTACGACTTCCAGCTTCTTTATTATACTTAATTTTTTTTTGTAAGAAGATAACATACTGTTTTGTTGTTAATCAACATTTTTTCTTATCTATAAAATAATTAACTCGAAATATTGGTAATTACATTTTGAGAACTAAAAAGATTCTATATAGGATGCAAAGAAGTCGTCCCCTCTTTAACTGTGCAACCAATTCGCATCGTCAACGCGGACTCCACTTCATTAACTCAGCACAGCAAAGAGCGAAAGCTCTCCTTGCACCGCAAGAAAAATAAACTACAAAAAATCCTCAACAACTCACGTTGGCTGCTGCTCCTCCTGATGATGTTCTCCAAGAATGTGTTTTGCGGGGCTACCAGGCCCCTCCGCCCCCCGGGCATCCTTCTCCAGGCTTAGGCTCTCCCTTCTCCTTCTCAGACGCGCGGGGCACTCACACTCCCGTCGCCGTTATCCGCGGGCCCCTTCCTTCCTCCCCCCCTTCAGGGGAGCGGCGACCCCATAACAAAAAAACAACAATCTCCACCCGCGCACAATCGCTCGCGCGGGAGGGGCGGCGGCAACGGCGGCAACGGCGTTACTATTTTCGGATCGGCACTCGCGTGTCCGGCACTCGCGGATTACGCGGCACGACACTTCCTCGCTTATATGCGCTCCCTCTCTTGCGCGAGGAGGCTGCAGCGGATGAGCCGGGCGGTTCGGCGCGCCTCAGTGGGATGACGGGCGCGCTGGTGGACGCCTTCTTCTGACTTTGGGACAGAGAACGAAGGGGGGTGATTAGAGTGGGATATTTCGAACTGGCGATTTTGCTTGGCGGGGGCATGTTTTACTTAGAAATCGTTCCATGTGAAGTCTTAGTACGATTTTTCGAAAGATCGAGCAATGGAGTAAAACTGTTCTCTAAGGAACGTGGATTTTTCTGTATTAAAAAGGTTACATTAAATTTAATGGAAATGTTGAAGTTCCAAGTGCACTCGTATTACATCTAATATTTTAGCAGACAACAAAAAATTAAATTTACGGTAGATTTGCATTAACGCACACTTCAGGTTCGAAAAAGCTTTAAATTTAATTTAAATTTACTATTGTACAGAACAGTTTAGGGTCTAAATGTATTATACTATACAGTCCGAGCCGATACGTACCCCGTCGCGAAAAAGTGCGCGCCCCCAAGAACGTACCTCGTGTCAGGTGAGTGCAGTCCGTGTCGTTGATTCTCTCGTGCACCGTGCGGTGTCACATCGTCCGCGGCACGATAATCTTGCTCAGCGGGCAGAGTAGGCGGTGGAGGCGCTTAGGCGGCTCGTCCCCGGCTTCTTTCGCGGCCTCTAGCCGCAGTCCATCCAGGAGCAGCAGGGACGAGCGGGACGAGGGCGGCGCTGGAGGAGGGCGCCTCGCGCCCTCCACATCCTCGGCCTCCTCCTCGGAGTCGCAGTTGCAGCCGCCGCAGCCCGAGGACGCGGGCATCCTCGGGGGCTGACCGCCCTCGACGCGCCACCCGCACCGACGGGCCCCCGAGGAAACCCGGTCACATGCTCGCGCCAGCGACGGGACCGCGGCTGCCGGACAGCGGGATCCTGAAAGCAGGGGAGGATGTGAAGATTTGTAATTGGGGATATTTTTGGATGTAGGGCGGATTTTCTGGTTCAGAGGTCGCGGACTAGAGCTTCTGGCAACTTCATCTGTACTTCGCGACTGGCGCATTCCGGAGCGCGAAGTTTAACGACTGTGTACGTGTACGCTTGCGCGACACCTTCACACGCGTGTCGGGATCGCGTGCCAACATTTTTTACGGCCCTCGCGGGCAGTAAATTAACCGCATTGTCCTCTGGCGAAATTCAATACGCCGGGCAGGCCTTAATATTTTGTGAGCGCGCGCCGTGCATTTAAAAAAGACAGCTTTACCCGAGTTAAATTTTATTCGAGCCTTTTTTAAAGAGTACTTTTGCGATTAAAAATTGACGTTAATCGGCTGCATTAAACGTTAGCGGGAGCATTCGAGTAAATGCCATTCAATGCAATGAGTGTTTAATGGCCGAGGGGAGACGTAAAAAAGCTGGTAATATTTTACCAGAAGCGTTACTCTCCAATTGCCACAAATTGTATGACACTGTTTTAATAAACATAGAATTTAAATAAACATCCACCGCCGCGCTGCAATATAAATGCAAACGGGCTTTGAGCGTCCATTTATTACCGGTCGTTTCTTATTAAAGCCCGTAAAAGAGTCATAATAAAGAAGCGCCTCGCGTTTACTATATTTATCGCCGCGGAGGCCCCGGCAACAAAAAAGGACGGGCATCGGGAACGCGATAACGAACGCGATTTTCTTAAAGTTTCAGCGAGGCGAGCAGGCAGCCGTTGAACTCGGCGCAATTTCGCATGGCTTATTCATAATTTGGCCCCGGCCAGGCGGCCCTCCCGTAAATACGGCCGCGAGGAGAAAAAAGGGCGGGAGGGAAAAAATCGTGAAAGATTGATAAGAATTCGGAGGCTCCGCCTAAGATAAGAGGCAGAGAGACAGAGAGCGGAGAGGGGGATTTTTGGGGAATTTTCAGAGCATACATGCGGTCTCGTCGAAAGATATCCTTGAAAGTTCGGCCAGCTTGAAGCTGCTTGTCATTAAAAGTTTGAAAAAATTTCGAACAGCTTGTTAGGTTTTTGAAACTGTGAATTTTGAAAAGTATTGATTTCGTTCGCGAACAGTATAGTAAAATGTCAAAGTTAGGTAAAAGATTGAAGGGTTTTAAAATTAGGCGTAAATCCAGGCGATCTACGACGTCTGTAAATTTTAACGCACTTTGCGACACTTTGCAAAGGTCTTTAAGTTGCGTAAATAAAGAGCTTCTGCGCATTAAAAATTGAATTGAAACTCTTGCAGGGGAAACAAAGTTTTAAATGCGTTTCTGAACAAGGACATTATAACCGGGTTAATCATGTCTTCCATTCTTGATTAAAATTACAGCGCCCCTCGTCTTTAAAGATTTCGGAGGATTTAAAAAATTGAAGTGGGTTCGTTTTTAGAAAATTAGGTTGCTAGTTTATGTATTTCGTTCTTTAGAAATTAAGCAAAAATAAAGTGACTTTCCAGCAGTTCTCGCTTCCCTCCGACTATATACGACTTAAATTAATCTAAAAATAAGAGGCGTCCTCAAATTGCTAAACAAGAATAATCCTGGTAATGGTTTAGATTAAAAAATCGCGTAAGTGGTTGTTTTTAAATTAGGGCAATTTTCTTTTCTACGTTTTAAAGAGTTTAGCTAAAGTTCTACTTTGCTTTTGACCCTTTAAAATTACAACGAATAAACGTTTCATTCCGAACGAAAAGTAGACTATTTTTTCGACATTGTTCAACAAATTGGCTATTTTCTTCCCTGAAATGGATTCAATTTCCAGCAGCGTCTCTCTAGCATGCTGTTATAAAGAAAATGTGCGAATTTATCACTTCTGTCGTATTGATTTTTTTCAATCCAATTCTTTCGACTCCCAAAACCATTGTTTCCCACTTTAAAAAGCTAAACGGAACATTCCTAAATTAAGAAATTGATTATCGAACGAAAAATCTAATTAAAATCACGCAATATCCTTCTTTAAAATTTCAAAAGTGCGGCTAAATACAAAAATATTCAAAAATAATTGATAAAATAAGATTATTATCGCTATATAGCCTAAAAACTTACGCAATCTAGAAAAAGATACGTAAGCCCAAAAGTCAATTAATCTCCAAAACCAAAAAGAAAAAAACATCATAAAGGAAATGACGCTCGGGGCGGGAAAAAAGGTTCGTTACCGCCTTACGTAACACCGCGCGAGTAACGATTTTAAGCGAGCGAGCATTCATTTCTCGCCTCGTGCGTGGGACGTCCGCTCGTTTTAAAAACGAGAGATTTCACTGAATTTTTTTTTTATACCTACGCGCGCCTGTCCTTTATCCGTTACATCAAGTTGCACAATCGCGACGCTTAAAAAGCAACCGTAATCGCTTTAATCGCGCGGCGAGCGTCGGAGTCCCGATGCGTGAGGGAGCACTTGCCGGCGCCTTTCTCCTTTTTTCCGCCTTCGCGCGTCGGAGCTTCGGTTGGAGGAGACGTTTAGCTGGTATCTCTCTCTGTCTCTTCGCTCCCGGCAATTGTAATTTTCATTAGTGCGCGTCCTCGAGGAATGATTTTCGGATTTTTCCAAGGTTTTTTCGAATTTTCAGGATTTTGGCTTGGCGTCGATTTTTAATTCCTTTAATTGCTTTTTGTCGTCATTAGCGGATAAATTATGTAGCCAAATTTTTCAAAAATCAATTTAATACTTTCCACTTGTGCAAAGGAGAACAAAATAAATCCCCATCCACCTCTCTCGAAACGTTCGAAAACCCTCGCACCTGCAATGAAATTCGCCATAAATCGCAGAAAACGGCTTTGCGCCCCGCTGCAGAAAAAGCGGCCGAGAAGGTCGGAGTAAGGCAAGAGCAGAGCAGCAACGCCGCGCCGCTCGAATTCAGCGCGGCAAAAGTTATCTCGTCAGCATCCTTAATTACTCGGGGCGAGCAGCGATAACGAAGCGCTAAAAACTCGTCGGAATTCTCAATTAAGGCTCGTCGGCCGCACTCGGCTCCTTTGTGAATTATCGGCGCGCCGCGCGTATTCATGCCCGCGAGCCTCCGTAGAATGCATAATTGCGATATATTCACTGGCCTCCTCCGCTCTCTCTCTCTCTCTCTCTGTGCGTTGCGTAATGCGAGCCTTTGTACTCTCTCTCTCGCGCGCGGGCCAACAAGTGCGCCCGAGCTAATATTTGCATAGAGACGCGAGCCGCGATTTCACCCCCCGCCGTGTTCGCCGATGCGTTTTGCGTGTCGTAGCTGCGCTATTTTACGAGGTAAGCCTGCTTTATAGATATTCGGAGAGCTGACCGATCGACCTGCTGTTTGTTCGAGTGTTTTTTTGGTATTTATCGCTTTTTTATCGAGTTTCTTTTTGATAAATCTGGGGAATTTTTGTCGCTTCCCTTTTTTAAATTAAAATGTACAGAATACTCTCGATCGATTTACGAAAAGGATTTATCTCCGCGATTCGTTATATTTCTTCTCGTTCGAATGTACCGTCTAAATAAATAACAGTTCCATTTTAAAATTGTGTGCATTACAGAATTAAATCCAAAAGGCAACAAAAACAATCCCCCTCCCTACACGGAACTCTAATCTCTCCAGCTAATTTTCCCTCTTGCACCCTCTCGAAATCCGGCTGCATTCAGCTCCCGACCGAATATACATACATACCAGAGCCCCGCTCTTTTCCGAAAGCTTATACCGGCAGATATACCCGTCAAGCATACTCTCGCTTCCTCCCTCCGCAGAAATTCCTTCCCGGCCGGCGATTCTTCCTCTCTCCGGCGACGGCTCGCTCAAAAAAAAAAAAAAGAAGGGAAAAGCAGGAAGTCGCGCCGCAGCTCACACACGTCGACTCGCTGATTAATTGATGCTCGGGCGGTTTATTAATGCTCTTACGCGGAAGCCCGTCGCGACGTCGTGGTATCCTCCTCCCCGATAAATAAAAGGCCGGCTATCGATCGCCGCCTTCGAAGGAGGTTACCCCGATTCCGCGGCGCCGCCTTAACTCAAGCGCGGCGAGTATTTTTGGCAGGATCGCTCGCTGTTTATGCAAGTGCAGAATACCCACCCGCCCCACCCCCCGTACGACCGACCGTCGGGGCTAACCTTCCTTGACCGAGAACTTGCCGGCGGGGCGGGAACCGAACTTTCCGCTCCTTTTACGACTTGACAATTTTACAGCTAAGCGGATAACGTGACCAAGGCCGGGAGGAGTCGGGAGTCGAAGTCGTTATCGAAAAATTTCCTATTGTCGGCCCGACGACGGATTCTCCGCTGAGAGCTGGCTGCCGGTGAAAGGTTTTCGTTGTAACTGCACTCGCTGCAACGGAGTTTGAGATTATTTTCGAGATTTAATAGAGGGTATAGTGTTTTTTGAACGCTCCCGAGTGAAAATATCGGATTGTACTAATAGAATCTACGGGGTCGGAAATTGAGCGAGTGGTAAAAGCCGAGTTTAGTCAGACGCTGCTCGCGACGTTCGTTGAAAACTTGGCACATCGAACCTCGCAGCGAATTGTCGTAAAAGACAATATTTGAAAAAAAAGCACGGTGTTCATAATCGCGCGGATCTTTTTTAAAAATCGCTTTACAAATATTTTTGGCGAGAAAAAAAATTGTTTATCGATATATGCTGCAGCTTGTTCGTTCGACGTTTCGTGTCTATCTCTGTCAAATCGTATGTAGGTCACTTATGGATGATGCCGGCGCGCAACCTTTCGCGGGAATACAAGCGCGTAAAATACCGAAATTCGGGAAAAAATCGATTTATGGGGAACACGCAAAATCGTCGTCCGTTCGACCGCCGCTCGAGTTTATTGCACAAAGATTGGAACGCTGGTAACGTGAATGGCGAGATTTCAAAAAAAAAAATTACGAAAAAAAAGAAGCTTTTGCTTCGTAACCGGAATTATGTAAATTTTATACGCCAGTTTCAAGGTTTTTATACTTCGTATATCCTTTGGATAACGTACATTTTCAAAACATTGTTTCGACCACCAATAACGCAATCAATCAAAACCCGGTCCCAAACTCGGGCGCCGCGCAAAGTTCCGCTGAAAAAGGCTCGATAAACCCGATGAGCAACGCCGCGGCGAGGAGTGATCGGGATTCGGCTGAAAAAGTTGCTCCTCCTCTCCCGGCGATATATCCCTAATTACGCAAGAGCTCGCGGGCAGGGATTAAGGTCAAGAGCATCGACACTTCCTAAAATTATCGGCGCTCGAAAATCCACGGACGAATTTTCTTGGAGTGCACGCGAAGGTAAGCGAGCCGCGAAAACGGCGAGAGAGAGAGAGAGAGGGAGAAAGGGTGAAATGGCGGCGGGGTCGACCATCGATTTCCGCGTGTAGCAGTAGCCTCATGCGCTCTATATACTCCCTGTGTGCAAAACTGTGTTTGTGCGAGGAGTCTACGTCTCTCTCTCCCTCTCTCTCTCTCTCTCTCTCTTTCTCGCTTGAAAAAGAAATTGCCCGAAGAAATTTGAAGGTCGAGCAGCGAGCAGTCGTCGCTTTAGTTCGCCCGCCTTTTTTACGCCGCCTTTCTTTGTCCGACGCCTTTGGTCAGCTGCTGATTTTGAATGCTGTCCCTTTTTTTTTTTTTTAGGAAAGATCGAAGTTGGCGAAATTTGGCAATTTTTCCGAATATCTCTACGTATTTGTCGTGAAAGAATAGCAAGAACCATTTACTTGAATATCTTGATTTGAGTTAGGTTATGGCGAGTTTCTTATAGAAATTCATTCTTATTTCGAATGATTGATTGGACGAAAGCTAGTTGATTAATTATAAACCACACTTTAATAGTACATTAATTTTACAAATGCACAACTGTAACAACGCCGCAAACAAACAAATAAGAATATCAAACATAACTGAATAAATTCAAAGTTACAAATCGATGTTTTTTTATCACAATAACCCTATCAGTTAATCAAATTTCAATAAAAGTCACCGACCCAAGGTCACCTGCACAAATAGCAATTTTTATTATCGTGTGATGCGAAAGCACAAACACAAACACCGAAAGTCCTTGCTCGGACTGCGCTGCTGTAAAAACGTTATTTTTTTTATATGTCATCGCGCCGTCAAATATTAAACCGCACTTTATTATTTGCAAAAGTCGCAAAGTGGCTCGCCAATCGCCGAGTGCGCTTTTCCAGCGACGCGGTCATTTTTGGTTTCCTGCGTAAACAAGAGGGGCAGCGCCTGGAAATCGGGAGGAAAGCAGCTGAGGTGAGAGAGATTTTTAACTTGAACAGTACGATTTGTAATCAAGGTTCTACAAACAGCGATGCTTATCCGCGGAAAAATTTCTGTGTAATTTTTATCGGGCTGGAAATCTCAACGCCGAAGAAAGTTTAACGGTAAATCTCTTTTTTCCGTGCAGGTATGCAATTTTCGATGTAAAATATGCATTTTCAAGGTTCGCATTACACGTTTTGCACGAGAAATTATTTCAGACGGTATTATAAGTGCAGGCTCATTTTAGAAACGCGCGCAATTAATAAGTAAATAAATTTAATTTATCAGCGATAATTTCGAAAAATCGAATGAAATTTATCCTCGAAAAGCTTCCCGCGCGTTTGGCGTTTCGTTTAAAAGCCAATGATGTCATCAGCTTAAAAGCTGAAAAAAAAATTCGCTGAAAGCATTTCTCGATAACGCTGACTATTTCCATTCGAATTAAACACGAAAAAAAAAAACTCGCTGCAAAGTTGCATTTCAATGTCCTTGCATATTAATCCCTCGCCCCATACATCCTTCCCCACTCAATAACGCGCGGCGTTTTTACATTTTAAATTTCTGCATCCCTCGGCACTCGCCTTCATTTATTCATCCGTGCAAACAAAAAAAAATACAACGAACTACGCGAGCGAAATGCCGCCTCCTCCTCCTTCGTCGCGGCGAATAAATAAACATCGCGAATCCGTTTTTTTCCCCCCGACGGGGCGACAATTATCAAAGCATAACTCGGAGGTTCGACCTTCTGAAATAAAAGGGAGGCGCGGAACGCGGGTATGCGGATAAAGCGCCGGAAAAAAAAGGAACGTCCGCGAAAAAGGCAGCCGAGCGAGAAGCGTGAATAATAAAAAAAAGAAAAAAAGAGGGAAGGAGAGAGGGAACGAACGAAAAGAGGGCAAGAGCGCGGGAAAGTACGAAACGCGTCGACGCGCAGCTCGCGGAAAAAAAAAATACACGCACGCCGGCGGTGGCGGCGGAGTGTAAATAGAAGCGCGCGCCAAAGCGAGCGAGCGAAAAATGGGCCGAACTTTCGGACGGTTATGCAACGCGGGACATCTTGTTTTCTCTCTCTCACTCGGATCGGAAGCCGGAGGTTTTTGGCTGCGGATCGACGCGGAAGAGGAAGCGGATTTTTGTGGTTTTTTGGTAGACTGGATTTATTAATTAACTTTTTTAGCGGAGCGGGCAAGAAGTAGGCACGGCGTAATTAAATATTTATGTGTGCGATACAAAGTGGGGTGAAACTTGTTTTATTCGCCGTCCAACTTTATTAATTAACTTTTTTTAATTAACTGCTTAGGTAATTATACGTAGAGAAAGGTGACTTTGGCTGCGCATTTTGTCTTGAGAATTAGAATCTTTTTGTTGCTTTGACGATAGTTTCTCCCTGCCAAAGGTAATTTAAATTAAGTTTCTTTCAAGGTTTCATCTGACTTCATTACCGAATATGAGAAACTGGTGTCAACTTCTTGGACTGTTCGTTAAAGCCATTCAATCATCGTTGCGAACAAAAAAACTTTTGGTAATTACGCAATTTTCTACAAACTCAACTTATACTCAACTTTCCGTCATCAATCGAGAGTCAAATCCGGCTTTTCCCAAAGATCCCAAAAATCGAACCCGAAAAAACCCCCCCGCAATCGCTTTTTTCTTCCAGGTTGATTAACTTTTGAAAGGCATTGTACCAAGTGGCCTGCCAACAAAAGAAACCCGAGAGCCGGAGTGGATTGGCGCGCCCCAGTTTTTGGGGTTACGCAAAATTCAGCCGCGTAAACATGCAGCTTTGAAACCTCAGAAGAGTCAAGGTGTGCGAGAGAGAGAGAGAGAGCGTATCCGTATGGTTCGGCCACATTTTCGCTCGATCGCTCGATCGACCCGGTCGAGCGGAATAAGCCCCGACGACGTTCCGATTTCATTCGACGCTGTGCGTTATTCGAGCGAAGGGAAGAAGGCCGCTAATCGCGTTTCGGACGGACGAAGTGTGTATGAACTGCGTTTGTTGAGAAACTCGTCTGAATGATTTACATCTTATAGAATTTTAGAGCTTGCCGGCGATTGTTTAGCTGCGTCTTTCACGAGTGTCAACGTTTGAATTAAAAGTCAGGTTAGTTTGCAACGGTTGATACTTCTGTAATGTCGACTCAAAGTATAGTAATGGTCTATTCATTGCGTAGTTTAGTTATCTCTCACCACTAGTTTTATCATAATACTTCTCTTTATTATTTTAAAGTTGTTTAAGCGTCGCTTTAAGTGTACTCATTAATCAATAAATATAGTTTATTTTTTATATTTATAAATTACAATATTAAATTATAAAAAGCCATCGATCCATCGGCGTTTTATAACATGAAATCACGTGTTACCGACAAGTTTATTTACTTAGTTGCGTGCAATTTTCATCTCTCGTTACTTGACTCTTTTTTTTTTGCAAAGTGGAGCACTGCTTCTCCTTATATAACAATTTACCGTACAAATGCAAACTTTGAAACTTGAATGTAAGAAACTGTACAAAGGGAATACCAACATGTGACTTTGTCTTTAGCAGAACTTTGCCTAGTTTAATCTGGAAATGCAATAACTGCTCTAGATAAGATTAAGTCAAAGTAATAAATGGTTTTAAAATGTCTTTTTCTCAGTTTAAATGGCATTCATCAACTGACTGCGATTAAGAATATTTGCTATCCAATTCTTTATAAGAACGTTTTGAGAATCACTGCTTTTCAATGTCAACCTTACACTGTTAAAATACAAAGTTAATTATTTTAAATAACTATTTTATTAGGTTGCATGAAATTAAATTCTTAGAAATCAGACTTGAAAACTTTGGTTTAATTTTATTGAATACTAAATTACATTATTTAAATTAACCACCTAATTTAATAGAAAGTTTAAGGCGACTTATAGCCATTAAAATCGTACTATAACGTCCAAAAGCTCGATATTTTATTAGCTTCCAAAATAGCGTAAGGCTGTCATTTTAAATAAATTATTAATCCCCTTAGAAAGGCGCAAGCTTCGAAGTTTACTTATTGATGCGTACGTCGCTGCCTTAGAAAACACTTTGCGCGCACAAAAAAATCAATGCACTTGAATAATTTGAAAATGCAACCTCAAACCACAGGTCACTCGAGAATTAAGGGTGAATTATGCACCGTATTATGCTGCGCCGAGTTAAATCATTCTCTAGGAGTACATAAATTAAAGTTGAATCTGATGAATTAGTTAGCCTCCTTTAATCTTTTACAAGCTATTACTTTGAATGGCTTAATTTCGATAATGCAAGGAATTTATGGCCTCGCGAGGTATCAATTAAGGATTTCCTATATTTATATTTGCATTTAATAGCCTTTTCGCGAATAGATTAGGCCAAATGCAAACTGCGCTGATTACTTTATCGGTGCAACATTTACGTTTGTTCAATTACGAAATCAGGATTTATGTACAATCTTAAAGAAAAGAAGGCAAACTGGTCTTAATAATTGGAATTAAAAGAATTTTAGTAAGATATTTAGTATGATAATCCGTATATCGTCCAACACCTCATTGACTATATTTTTCAGCGGAGGTTTTTTCCAAGGAGAAGCACAAGCGTATATATATATATATTCGTGTTCTCGTTAAACTTTCGTTGTAAATCACTTTTTGTACGCAATCACTTTCTGAAAACAAAGTGTAATTCGACCGTAAAACCAGTCAGGCCTTTTAATATTGACCTTTCCGAGCGAAAGTTACACTCCTTACATTTTTTAGGCTTTCGTTTTAAAAGTCGCGAAAGTGGCAACTCTCATATTTAGAGTTAATTTTACTTTGCTAACACGATTTCGCCAGAGGAGAACGTCTTACCTCCAGTTCATGGTTGTTGATCAAACTTAGATATTAAAGAAACATGATCAAGATCAACAGTAAGTTCTCGATTTCTTTGTTCTCCGTTATATAACGTACTAAACTTAATATAACATTCTAATCAACTAATAAAGCTGGTATCTTTATTAGTTTTCGAAAGAAATCTTAAATGCTTTGCTTATAATGTCTAAAGGGCAATTTCACAGAAATAACAAAGTACTAAATCACTGACGTTACTTCATTCTTTCTCTGCAGAAACTAGAAATTCGCGCAAAATCCATGACCAGAAGGCAAAACATTGCCTCGTATAATAGAGTGTACCACTGCCGAGTAAGACTATCTACTTCCTCTCGTCGAACGAGCCCTTCTCCCCCGTTTCACTTGAAACCCCCCTCGCGAAAAGACACACGGAGCACCTCTCGAGCGAGAACCAAGCGGCCGAACTCTCGAAAGAAAGGGCCCTCTCTCAGAGAGTTCCCTCGGGAGACAAAAGCAGCCTCGTCCCCGCGAATCCGGAGCACTCACGTTTCCAGCGCCGTTTTCCGGGCAGCTCCCGGGTCCGGCGGAGCGCCTCTCGCTCTTCCTACTCTCACTCGCACAGAGGCAGCGACGACGGCGGCGGCGGCGGCGGCGGCAGTATCAGCGACAGCGGCAGCAGCACAAAGCGGAGCAGCTCAGCTGCAGTGACAGAAGTGGGATCGGAGTCGGCGCCAGGCTTCCTCTCCGGGCCGAGCTCCTCCGCGGGCTTGCATAGCTCAGTGGACGGCGGCTCCGCTCCTCGTAGAAGACGGCGGGGCGGGCAGGTCTTTCGGCGGAGGAGAGAGAGGAGGAACGGAAGCGGAGCTCGGGCCCCGGCGCCTTCTTATCCAATTAAGCCCGCTCCGCTGATCGATCAAGGACGTCGTGTCGTGCCTGCATGCACTCGAGCTGCACTCTCTTCTCTCTCTCTATCTCTCTCTCTCTCCTGCTCGTGAACGCGCGCGCTTTTGCGTCCGTGTGCGTGTGTGTGTGGGGCAGCCCGACGACACTCTCTCTCTCTGTCTCCTCTCTCTCGAGGGTGCGGGAGATGCGTCTCGCGTGCACCGGACGACGACGCGGACGACGACGGCGACGAGACGACGATCTTTTCTTCGGCACGCAGGGTTTGACGAGCGCGCGCGCCCGACCCGACACCGACACTCAAACTGAACTGGAAAACCGCCACGCCGAGCGCCGAAGCCACCCAGCCACCCACCCACCGACCCCCGCAGAGCGCTGCTCTGCGCGATCGCAACGAGCGGCGTCGGCAGTCGCGCCCCCCCCCCTCCCCCCGGGGGTAGAGGGGCAGGAGGGGGCAAGACGTCCGCCCGAACGTACCGCGCGGTAAGGGGATATGCACCTTGGCGAGCGCGGAGAGCGAGAGACGCGGCTGCGGGGACGAGGTTTTCGGAGAGCTGACGGAGATAAGTCTGAGGACGAGGGGATGGAGGAACCGGTGCGGATAATATTTTCTGAGAGAGCTGGCTTGGCGAAGCTGCGTGGATCGAGTGAGGGCAACTTGATCTTTGTAAATAATGTAATCGATTGGCTTGATTTTAGGAAGCCAATTAATACCAGGCCAGTGCGATCGGAAAGATAATAATTAAGTGAAATTAGCGCAATAAGATAAGGCAGAAAATGTATTTAAATTCACTTTAAACCGTTGTATAGTGAAGTCGAGGTGAGCACCGATAATATGCATTGTGCGATTTGCGGGAAGCTGGTCTAACTAAAAATTTATCGATACCCTTTCGCTCCATATTCTCATATTTTATTTATATCACTATCTCTTTACTCTTCAAAGATAAAATTAGCAATTTCAACAATTTTTGTTTAACAAGTCGTATTACGTATTCTCCAATGAAAAGTAAAACCAACGATCTTGAGACTGAAAAACCTTCCCTAATACACCGACTAAGCATCTGAAAAACGTGAAGCAGGGCAGAGCGAAGTAGCGTCCACGTCTAAATTTACACAGTCCAAATAAAAGAAATCGCGCTTAGCGCGCTCAAGAAAAGAATAAAGACAGCGGAGAAGGAGGGCGAATCAGTGCGCGAGAGTAGGAGGGCAAAGGCGCGCGCGCTCGCGAGAGACAGACCAAATTAAGTGAGAATAATGAATAAGAAGAAAGAGAGACGAGAGAGAGATAGAGAGGGAGAGAGAGAGAGACGGGAGAGGAAAGTAGAAGGTGGATGTATAAAGTGGGCGGAGCGTCGGGTCTGACCGAGTGCTGACTTACTCCACTGCGATCCTGCGGCGCACAACGGCGAAGTGTACGGCGTAGTATGGGAGCGCGGCATCCGTCTTGCTCCCGAGGGAGCCGCGATTCGACGGATGTTTCCCTCCCAGCGCAGACGTCGGCGCGATCCTCGGGAAATATTGTTCTTTTTCTCCGCCGAGGCCTTCGGTTTTTCCGAGCTTGTGCGGTGTGTACTTTTTGCGGGCTGCTTTGTTGTATAGTCCGTCGTCTTACGTAAGAGTTTTTTTTTTTGAGGAGAGAGAACGTTTTTATAGGAGTAAGAAGAGAAGTGAGAATTGGATTTATATTTTTGTTGAATTGATGGCTATTTCGGGATTTAGATTCAGAAATCAAGAATTACAAAAGTATAATTTTGACCTATAATTTTCTATATAAACATAACGATCTAAATAATTTAGATTCTGTATTGCGAAAGTGAACTATTCTCTAAAATTCGTCTATCAGCAGCTACGTTTGTTACCTCAGTATAAGCTGAGGTTAAACACTCGATATATACAGGACTCCCTCTTTAGCATTCGGTAATGTATGGACAGCATTAAGATAGTATCAAGCTAGGCTCGACAGTACTTGTTATCTCGCGAAGGTTAATCTGATTTTTTCGAACTCTAATTACTTTTAAATTAAAAGCTTTCTTGATTTGAATTAAAATTTTTTAAAATTTTTCATCGGATTATTTTAGTTGTTATATTGTGCGAACATACAAGTACTAATTTTCTTTACTGGAGAAAGGGATTTTTCATTTAAAAGAGGCGTGGAAACTTAAAATATATACACCTACGAGCTCATTAATTTTAAAAGTTTCATCTGGAATTATACTTCCGTCATAAACATCATCGTAAATCTTATTACAAACATCAGATAAGGCTGGATATACAATTTTGTCGTACTAAAATAATTTATTGCTTTTCTAGTGCTACAATAGATGAAAAATTCTATTGTAACGTTTTAATAAAATATTACGTCAGATAAATTTTCATTTCCCGTCCTCGAATCGTTTAAAATTACTCTTCTACTCAGTACTCTACTTTTTCAATTCTAATTTAAAATTTTATAAAAAGTTGAAGAAGAATCCGATGATATTTCACAGGCATTTAACATTTTTAAAGGCGTTTCATCTCGAAAATTCAATCATTTATAACATCCCGATACAATAGTAATTCTCGTGTTGATGATCGAGTACTTTCGACGATCCCTTAAGACCACCGTGAGATGACAATCGAAACGACTTTTAAACTATTTACGATCTTCACTGCTATTTGTGAATGGTGTTTTTATAGCTTTCTGCTTACTTACGTTTTACAACACTCTCAACAAACTATTCCCCGTCAAAAGTAATCTTCCTTCGCATTCACTCAATAATCAGTCTTGCCAAGAAAAGCCTTAACCTGACTGCTATGATCCTGATATTATTCAATTCGAAAAATAGAAAAATATTATAGTTTTAGATAAATAAGACAGGAAAGCTATTGTTTTTTTGTAATAAAATTCGAACAAGAAACTTGCTTCTATTTCGAAATTCAATGTTTTCCAATAAAAATCTTGCGCAAAATTCAAATTCTACATTCCACGTCTAAATGTAAATGTGCAAAACCACGCGGAAACCGAATAAAAACCCAAATTTTCAACCGCAAAAAGAGCACTCCACACCTGACGGCTCACCTCTCGAGTCTCCCACCTGATCAGCGGCGGCGCAAACGTCTCGCGACGCGACAGCATCCCTGAAATTCGCTCTTTTCCGTCAGCCGCGCGCGTCTCGGGGATGAAAGATGGACGAAAAAAGTCCTCGGGGCCCGCCGGAATTTGGCTCGCTGGCAGTGTGTAGGAAGCTGCGAAATAAGATCGAGAAAAGCGGAGCAAGGCGAGTAGCCGCGATGGCGTCCCAACCCCGCCTCGAGCTTCGATCGACAGAGACCTTTACGGCTCGCTATCCGCGCCATGTCGCGCTCGTTTCAAAAATTTAGGAGCCCCGTGAACTTGAGCTTCGCGACGACGGAAGGATCTGGGGCGAGTCGCTAACTGCCCCTTGTTAGATTCAATCTCTCGCTCAATTTTGTAAATTTAATAAATTTAATAAATGCCTATATATTCTGTTACTGTTATGAATTTGGGATACTTTTTTGTATGTATGATTAAACATAGAAAAAAAAATGAATATACTGCCCATAATAAAAAAAAATTGATAATATCGCTTTCTATTACCATACTCTTACGGATGCAATGTGCAGTCCAATTTTAATCTCACCCCGCCGATACGGGAGACACAAATAGAGCGGCATTCAAAAGAAGCACTCAAAGCAACATAAACATCGATCCGGAGAGCGCACGCAAGTATACCCCCCCGAAAGCCCGCAAGAAGGCAGCATCGCAAATTCCGCGCTTAACGTCCCCATCGACCGTCCCTTAAGGCGAGAGACTCCGCTTAATTTCGCGCGAAACAGGGCCACACACGCGCCTGTCGCGCGGCCTCGCAGGGTGTAGGTGGCTTTAATCGGGCCGGCGTCGGCCATTAAAAATTGCGGGCCCCCGGGAAATGCGACGGTGCGCTTTCCTTACAAGGGAAGGGGGGGGGCAATCTCGGAGGAGCGGAGGCACTTGCAAGTGGCGAACGGTTAGGAGTCTGTAGCGTGCGTTTGTTTTTCTATTCAGATCCGGAGGCTGGCGGAGAGCGCGCCGAGAGACCCAATTCCCGAAAAGTGCCAAAGGCCGGTTTCTGAATCTCGCGGAGGGTAAACAATTTTTTCTTCGAGCTTCCTTAAGCGCGCGGCACCGTTTTTCAGGAAGCGAGCGACTAATTTTCGAGTTTTTTTCTTTTTTTTTTTTTTAATTAAGGAGGGGAAAGTTTCGGATTAAGAAGTGTTTTTTTTATAATCGAATTACTTAACTTTGTGTGATCAAGTAATTTTTAACTTGATATCGATTTTGCAACAGTTTCGTAATGGAATTAAATTGAAAATTATTTACCGAATGAAAGTAGGGTACCATTATAAAAATAAATTCAACACCTTCGCGAATTCGAAAGTAGAGCACTCTGAAAAACATACTCGCCTCTCAAGGTTGTTAGTTACATTAAAAAAAAAACGAAAATTAACCGACGTAATAAAAATATAATTGGCTGTGTAACGAGAGGAGCAAGCGCGTAAAATCGGATTGTAATAATATAAGCAGAGCTACACACTTAGAATAATTAAACTCTCGTACAGTCAATCAAATTTTAACGGCGTTCCCGCGCCGTCGTTACGTTAAATAAGACGATTACTTTTAACTACCCCGAGATATCAAGGTACCCCACGTATAATCCCAGGCAGAACCTAAAATTAATTTAGCCAACGGCTCAATTTCCCCTTTACAGGCCCAACAATTCAGACCAACATTTGATTTTATTCGGACCGAATTGATTAAACAGATAAATAGTCGGCACATTAGGCACGAGAAAAAGTGTCTTCATCCACCAAGATATAATTCCTCCCACGCAGCCCAACTCAAAGACGCAGCATCTTTCTCGAGCACATGCGCAGCCTCTGATCGATAATTAATCAGCTTCCGCGGCTAATTCAGCAGCGTTTACGGCTCATTGCCCGCGGTGCGTGTCAAAGTGTTCCTCCGGCGTCGCGTTACCCGCCAAATCGGGGGAGAGGGCATAAATTGCCCACGCCATTGAGCCGCCGCATATGTGTGCGTGCAGCCGATAAAGTACAAAGGAAGCGAAATCCGGCGCGGAGGAGTCTGACGCCTGACGCTCTCTCTCTCTCCCTCTCTTTCTCTGCCTCGCAGTAGTTTCTCTGTGATTGCGCGAGTTTCCGGGGCTCGAGGAATTTTCGGCAATTTCCGGTCGTGATTTCGAAAGGAGGAAGGGGACGAGGGAGGCTTCTTAGACGTGATGAATCGGTATCGGAGTATGAATTAGAATGCAAGTAAGAAATTGGTCGTTTATTCCGGGGGCTTGTGGGGGGCCGCGATTAAAAAGCAATCTTATGGTGGTGGAACTTTTGAAAGGAAGAAGATCATAATTTTATTCGTTTCGTTTTCATCGTTTACTATTTATTTATTATTAATACTACGAAAAATCAAAACACCGATCACAATTAATACAAACTATTCGTAGAATAGCTGAAATACATTTCGCTTTAAAATACAATTTATTCCTGCGCCTGCACTTCGCCAGCAATAAACTCGCGCTAAAAGCGCATTTAATCCAATTAAAATCTCTTTTCCATTTCCAACCCCGAACTCGGCACGAAATACCAAAATTATCCGCACTCCATATTTATTCTACGAATCAACAAATCAAAGCTCGATAACAGATGAAAAACAGCTGCTCATCCAGTAAGTTATCCACTTAACGAAGCTAAAACGAAAGCAACGACGGAGCGAAACGTCGACTGTATAAGCTTTGCTCTCGGTGCGCTTTTTATACCAAACACGAATTTCACCTCGGGCGCGTATATGGAAATGCTTTTTCCTCCAGGCGACTGCGTGGAAAGGCGAACACGTCACCCGCAGGAAATCAAAGCACGGGAGGAAGTTGCCCAACTACTAATTACGCTTGAACGGCTGACTTTGAGGCTCTTCGATGTATATTGATAGACAGATTATATCATTTGCCAAGTAGATTTTGGGTTGACGGATTTCATTGTCGATGTGCAGATTTTGGTCGAGATTGGAAAATCAACAGAAAATTAATGTGTGCGTATTAAATAAGCTCTAATTTTTTAATTGCAATTTTCAGCTTTGAAGTTTCTTGAATTAGTCCACGAAAGTATGTCGGTGGTATAAAAGAAATGCTTTTCTAGTTTTCTTTCACGAGTGAAATTATTTGCAGCGGCAAAGAAACGTATTTTAATGCGTTGCGCAAACAGTCGAGGATATAAAGACAGAATGTGGAACATTTAAATTGAAGCGGAGTCCTTAGTCATGGATACGTTTTAAAGAGAAATAACAGCACTGGAAAATATTAAATTTTCAACCTCTTTAAGAATAAAACAATTTTACCAGAGGAATAACACTTAACACGCTTTAAACAAGCCAATAATTCATCCTGCAACATTCAAAAAGCACCGAAAAAATCTTCCTCTTCCTTCCAAAAACGAACATTTGGCAAGTGCCTGAACAATCTTTCCCAGACGTCGCAGCAGCACTCTGCCATAAATACCTTCGAAACTGTGTCTCTCAAAGCCATCTCCTCCCTCTCCCCGAAAAATCACCAATTTTCCAAAAAGACCCTCCTTGCCAAAGCAGCTCCGCCCCCCTCCGGCAGAATCGTGCCACACACCAATCCAAAATCCAGTCCGCCGAGACGAAAGAGCCCCCGCATTCAGGTTGCGTCGCGCCGTAGCCGCTCCTCGACTACTTACTTCCCTCGGAAAGGCGTCATTCCAGCCCGACCTCATCTCCATTCCGCGCCGCTCGGGAAGCTTTTCTCTACATCTGCCCGGCTCTTTGCCGCAGCCCGATGCGCGCGGGGTTATATTGTATGTTATTGGCTCTCCCCGATTGGCGCCTCGTGCGAGTAACGGCAATTAGAATTGTCGTCTTGAGGTAAAATGGTGTATACGTTACCCGTATTTGCATATTTTCCATTTGCTTCTGGAGCTGCTTGAAAATTTAATTCTGTTCAATTTGAAAATTCGGGGCGAGGCGAGCAAATCAAATATCGTGGCGCCTCTGTATTTGTTCTGCAACTTTGTATGATACGCAACTGGTTTCGATATAACACACGTATGTATTGGGCAGAGCTCTTGACTTTTCGATTCTACGTGCGATTTTTTATTTACTTTTCTCATTTTGAACCTCTTTTTGCCGTTCAACTCTCATGCAAACTTATTTACTTTTTCATTTTCCCGAATCTACCAATGTTTTCTTGAAGAAGAAAATTTAAAAAAATTTGAAAATAAAGCAGTAAGATGTGTATATTGCAAAGTTTCACTTTGCGCACAAAAAAAATCTAAAATACAAAAATTGCGTTAAAACATTACTCGCACAAGTATGCGCCGCAACTTCTCCTTTACCCGCCGGCAACCAATTTAAAATATTTTAAAACTTTAACTCTCCCCCACCTCGCAAATCCGCCCAACCTCGCCCCTCCCCGCCGAAAACAGGCACATCGCATCGCAGTCTGAAAACACGCAGCTTTAATACGCAGCAGCGTCGGCGGCGGCAGGCAGGCAGGGAAGGGCCGCGCGCAAAGACAATTCGCCGCGAACGAGAAATGGATCAAGGTTAACCCGCTCTCGGCGAGCGATCCTTTTAACGGGCAATCGTAAAACTGCATATTACCCCGCCGCCGCGCCGTCAGCGTCGCTCGCGCATATTTCGCGGATTTAAAAATAAATCCGCGGCGCTGCTGATCTCTTTCACGACTTGGCGCCGCGAGGCCGCGAAAATTGCCCGCGCCCGCTCTTTGTGCTGCGCGCTGCAGCGCCGCAGACTCGAGAGAGAGAGAGAGAGAGAGAGAGCCGCGATGCGCGCGGCAGGAAATTTCTCGAGGGTTTTACGAGCGAGGCGACGGAGATTTCTTTTTTTTTTTTATAGTTGACGACTTTTGGGGAGTGATGGCTGTTTTAAGAGGAGCACGTGGTTTTGGCGAGAAACTGCAAATTACTAAAGGACGTCATGCGGACTGATTTCAAAAAAATAATGTTAAAGAAACTAATAGTTGTGCAAGCAATGTTTGACATTCCAACAAGTTGATCAATATCAATTGAAAGTTAGAAAGGAAAAATCCACTCATTTCTGAATACACAATTACCTTTACTGTGCTACAATCTTACCATTCCTTTAAGATTTCCTAAAGCGATCCACTTCTCCTCCACGAAACAAAAAAAAAACCACCCATCCAATACCTCCTAAAACCGAAATTCCCCCGTCCACAACAAGAATCCCTTCAGCCGCGGCCGTCAACAATCGCCCGATCGCGTGCGAGCATAATCGCTCACGAGAAAATAATAGGCGGCGGCGTCGGGGAAAAGCTCTCGCGCGAAATTCGGGGCCGACCTTCGTCGAGGGTTGGCTCGTCTTCGATTTTTAAGCGGGGGCCGTAAATCAAGAGCGCGGCCGCCGCCGCGCGCGGGGGTTTATCGCCTGCCGCGGGGGGAAGGGGGGGGGGCCGCCTGCACTTCGGATATTCGATTTTTCCGCGAAAAGCACACAGCCCCGAGGCCACGTACGCAGCGCCGCGGCTTTCGGGGCCTTTTACCGCGCCTGGATTTACGGGGTCCGACGCGGGATTATACGGCTCGCGCGTGACGGGGAGCTTTTTTCACTGCTCTCCGGACGCCGCGGAAACGGGCCGGTAAATTTTTATTTCCTTCGGCTGCGGAGAATGGCGACTCGTCGGGGGAGGGTCGTTGGGAGAGAGAACGAGTTTTGTATTTTGTTGTTGGATTATCCTGCTCGATGATTAATCTGGAGGGCGAGATTTTAATTTCTGGTATACGAGCGGATCCGAGAGCGCGCCGTTAACTTTTTACGACGCTCTGCAAAGTCGAATTATGCACAGCTCGGATGTGCTTTTGTGGCCGGGCTTTTGCTTACTTTGAGAATATGTAAATAATTTGAATGCGCGATACGAGGTGCGAAATTTTGTAGGAATATTTTTAAAAATAAAGCGCTTGGCTTTAAATAAAATATTCCTTCCTACTCGACGGTTTTCACCTTCGTTCGTATAAAAAGCATTTCACGCTGCACCGAATCCGAACCCCGATATCCCCGCAGCGTCAAGACTCGCGAAGCCAAACACACTCCCGAGTCCTAAAAGCTCTTTCGCTCGATCCCCCAGCAAAATAAACAGCCCGCGCGAATATCTTTCTCGGCGGCGGTCTAAAAATTGAAACGCGCCTCGGCGCCCTCGCCTCCACATCCTAATTAGTCTAATTCCTCTTTCGGGCGTCCCGCGCGTTTGCTCTAATTTCAAAGGGGCGGCATGTAGGCTCATCTCATATTCGATTAAATGAGAGATCGCTCGTCTCTCTCTCTCTCTCTCTCCGTGTACGTGCGGACTCAGGCTCTATGACCTCTGCGTCGCGAGCCTCGTTCGTCACGCCATTAATTAATTCCGTCCCCAAAGCTACAAACGGCCCTACCTGCGCCAGCTATGAATATGTGCCAGTTTCCGCGTTTGCGCAGCTTTCTGACGGCGGAGCCAATTGCGCTGTCGATGTGCGGCCCGTGCTGTATTTTCCGGAATTAGGCCTGACTTGATGTTTGGGTGTGGGTTATAGTTGGGTGATGTTTAGGCGATGTTTGCTTATTTTTATATGTGGGAAGAAAAAACTTGTAAAAGGATAAGAATTTGGAGAACTACCTTTTTTTAATATAAAAAACTTTCAAAATTAAAAATTGCACGTCCTTCAAATCTTTCAGAAAACATGCAAGGACTTTTGTTCGATTGAAAATCTGCATGGATTGCTCGTTTCAGAAATTTTTCGAAATTTTCATTTACATTCTTGTTTTTACGTCGCCGTTTTAATTAACCATCGATATATCCTCGAATAAATACAGTCTACTTTTCTCAACTCAACGTCTACCTTCCAAATTATAAATTCCGTACGCTAAGCCCGCGAAACTATTTCACAACTTAAAGCAAGCACATCTAAGCGCATTACAGCAAAAACATCAACTCCATTAGAAACAATCCAACAATCCACATCGCAAAATTCCGCTTGAACAAATTAAGCACCCCCCCCCCCCTCCCCCCACCCAGCGGCTTCTGGACTCCTTCGCAATTACGGCGGCCGCCGGAAAACCGTAGAGTAGTCAGGCCACCACTGATGTACACACACACACACACATGTGAGCGCGTGTCGATGCGAAATTATCGAGCTTAATTAACTCGGAAAGCGTCGCGCGACCCGCTTTTTTTCTAAATTGGACGCGAGAGAATTTTTTTTTGGAGGCTCGATTGAACGCTGTTGCGGGAAAAGTGTCCGTGTTCGGCTCGGATGTTGAAGGTTCCTGGGACTTTTATTAGGGGATGTAAGGTCGAATGTTTTTATGTTTGGTAGGAAAGTTTTTTTTGAGGGAGAATTTAAAGTTGGAGGTGGATGATTTGGGATTAAATTTTTTAAAGCAGATCCTTCGGTATTTTAAGCTCTTTTTCAATTGTAAATTTATCCTGGTAAAAGAGTAAGCATATTTTGCTTTTTGCATATTTTGTTTTAATTTTTTAATATATTTGTAACATTAAAAAATTAGATTTTAGGTGGGAATTTTTTTAAAAGTTAGTAATTACGATTTACTGGTAATTGAATATTTTATACTTTATCAACATTATTAGAACAATATTTACACAAAAACATTATGCAACTCATTTGCTTTGAGCTAAATTGATTACACAAAGACTCTCTTGTCTAAACAGTCCACTACTGAGCAATACATTACAATTACAAGCTTTTGAAATTATAAATTTTTTAGGAAAATATTTTACAATTTTAGGATTTTTTTTGGCAAAAGAAATCATTCAAATTTTTTAAAAAAAACTTTATAGCTATTTTTTTTAACAAAAAACAAAGACTTATCTACACACATTTACTTATCAATTCTTGGAATCTTTTTCTTTTTCCGTTTCTTGCTCTTTTGTTAAAAGAGCACTAGTTATTCCAGCTTTCTTTAGTTCTTCGATGAGCTCCCCATTTTGGTGCATTTGCAAAAGAATGTCGCAACCTCCAACAAATTCACCGTTGATAAAAACCTGTGGTATTGTTGGCCATTTAGAAAAATCTTTTATACCTAAAATGCAATAAAATAAACAATCTTACAATCTTTCTAGCCAGAAATTAATTTGAATGATTTTAAAATAACATAAAAGATAAGATTAAATACTTTATCAGTTAATTATGATAAGATACCATTTCAAAATTTTTTAACATAATAACAAAGAATAATGATCATACGTAAAAATACTGACAATAACTAATACATCAAAATATAAACATGTAATTAAATAAGAATATATTTCTTTAATGACATAAAAAGAAATTCTTTAAATTTATTTAATACCTTGTCTGAGATCTTCATCTTTAAGTACATCATGTGCATCATACTGTACTCCATGCATTCTCATAATTTGTACAACGGCATTACTGAATCCACACCTTGGTTCTTCTGGAACGCCCTTCATAAATACTACAACTTTATTTTTCTGCAATATTATAATAAAGAATAGATTAATCAAACCATAATTTCATAATACACCGCAAATACCGGTTCGTAAAACGTCTACTTACTTTAACAATATTTCCAATTTCCTCAGGTTTTGTGGCAAAATTTCGAACAATACTCGAAAATCGTGAAATTCGTGTAGCAAACATTTTTTTATGTTATTTTTGTATTAATTTTAATAATATTTTTAAATTACAAACGTGTTACGATCGTGATTACGACTGTGCCAAGATCAGCTGTTTTTTTGTGGTTATGTATGAGAATCTATCACGTTTAGTTAGGTCAAAGTTTGATAAATTTGTGGCGTAAAATTTAAATTCAATTTAAATGGAAGAAATAAATAAGACAATTTGTGTATAGAAAAAATAAAAAAATATTTTATTTACAGTTTTATGGAACATAAATTAGTTTACATTATTTTTATATTTTTCATATAAATGATAAGAAATAATTAAAAAAAAACTACCATTTGTTTAAAATATTATTTGCATATGACTTTGATGAGCAATCATAAAACTCATAATCTTCATCGTTTTTAGAAGCCTCAGTTTTTAATATATTTAAATGGTATGCTTCTATTAAACAAACTTCTTCATATAAATCTTCATTTGACATTTCAACAACATTTGAGCACTCATTCAACAACCATATAAAGTTTTGAGGTAACTCTTTTTCAAAGAGTTCAAAGTTTTTTCCTTTTACCCGACTAAAAATACAATGATACATCCAGTAATTTTTAAATGGTCTAAATAATATCTCACTGTTTTCAATTTTTTGCATATTTTCATCCTCTATAATTATGTCATCATCTGCTAAGATCGAAATGTCTGAATCAGGTAATTCAAAACAGTCATCAGGAACTTCAACTATTTCATTTTCAGAGTTATTATTAACAGTTTTCTTCAATTTCTTTTTCTTACTTTTATGTGATATTTCATCTTCACTAGAAGATTTATTACTAAGAATCCTTTTAAATTCTTTTTTCTTAATTCTTTTACTTTCTTCTCTTAAATTTCTCTTAGTGATTTTCACAAATTTACCTTTTGAATCTCGACAAGGAATATATTTTTCCTTTAAGGTCTTGACATTTAATAGAGATTCTTTTTCGTGATTAAATAATGTAATGTTGTATTTCTTTAAAAATTCTTCATTCATTAAACAACTAATATCAGTCCAATTTGTTTCATTGTTCTTTTTTGACGTATTTAACGTACTTGACGTATTTTCTTCATCTTCAGAATCACTACCTTCAGAAATATTGAGCCTTCCATCAGGTAAAATTTGATCAAAATAACTGTCTGCTTCCAAATCTAAAGTTTCATCTAGTTCTGGTACTTTATCACATACAGATGAATAATGCTTGAAATTTTGAAAATCTATTTTCAATTTACACACTCTATCTTTGTGTGCGTAATCTAATAGCTGTTCAGTTCTCATTAAAGTACTTCTTTCAGTTGAAGGCGTTTCTACTTCGACAAGCTCACTCAATTCTTTTATATCTGGCATTCTTGGCTGTTCAAAAGCTGGAACAATTTTTTCAAAATACTGTAAACTACGATTTACGACGTCAAGTTTTATACCGCAATGGCCTGCAGCTTCAGTCAATCTAAACAGTTAAATAAAAAGTAAATTTTACTATACTGTACTATAATGTAGAAACTTTAATTTAAAAAAAATGTAATTTTAGGTAAACTCACATATCAGGTTTTGTCATATAACCAACTTTAGTCTCGTAAAAGTTGGTTCTTAAAATACTTGGAATATCAAATTGGGGATTTTCTAATAGTTGTGATATATAAGAATGCATCGGAGTTAACGATGGCGGAAATATTTCCATTTCTTTCATTGGTATAGAATTATCATTAAGTTTATCTACAGACTGCAAAAATGCATCAGCAAGATTTTGCGGTATAGTGTGCTTTGAGTTAGTAACTTCAGGTGCCTCAGCTTCCCTTCTTCCTTTCATCATTCCTTGAAACCTTAAATACAAATGTGATGTTCCCACCATTTCAGGGTCGAATTTCATTTTAGACGGAAAATGTAAATTGCAAAGAACAATTTTTCTACATTCAAGGAATGATTGCCATTCACAAAAACTAAATAACTTTGACTCCAATAGATTATTTTCTTTAGATATCCTGTAAATTCATAAAATTAGACATACAAGTTCAAATTAAGTAAGCTTACGTCTTCTATACCTGTTCATTTTGTCTGCCACCCGACTTATTTCTTTCTCTGTGACATCATCTATACTGAAAAGAATTTTCAAAACTACTATGATATAAGCCATTGCTCTACCTTCATAATTAGGAATTAACGATGATTTATCGGTAAAATTCATAACTGATGGTGCCAACAAAAATAATCTTTCTGCATATAATGAAATACCCCCTAAAATTCATATAAAATTATAAAAAAAAATAATTTTATATTACGCTAATTATATATGACAATAAAATATGCTTACGTGGTAATTCAAGATCTGTACAGTATCTTTTTATTAAACCTAAAAAATCAGGTTTGGCCATTTCTTTAACACTTAAAAATTTAGCCATACTTGCAGCAGTTCTTCTTAAACCTTTATGAGTAATATCTGTAGTTTGTGTTAAAAGACTAACATCACTTTTGGTCAACGCTACTTCTGGTGAAATTAGATGATCCATTTTGTAATATGATAGGTGGGTTTCTCGACTAAATCTACAAGTAAATATTCTTAGTGTGCAATTCAAAGAGAAACATTTTTTAAACAGTTCTTACCTTAACATATCAGATATATAAATATTTTCATCATGAATTCTTAAAGCTAAATAAATAATTGACCAAAGCTTTAATGGTGTGACAATATCTGGTCCTGTTACGTACTGTGTAGTAACATGTTTTTTTTTGTAAGCTACTCTTTTTGCTCGAGGAATATTTTTTGACAAAGCCTTTACTTTCTTAGTCTCTAGTTTAGCTTTTTTATTAAAACGGATTCTGAAAAAATAAATTTTACTAGTTTCTGCTTTTATTTCAAATAAAAAAGAAAAAGTTTATTGACTTACTTGGGTACAGTACTAGAAGACTGACTAATACTAGATCTAATACTAGATAGACTTTGATTAAAAGAACTTTGTGCATCAATTTCTGAACTAGCTTGACTTTGTAAATATTCAGCTTTAAGTAAAGCTCTCTGAAAAAATTTTATTTTAGAATAATATCAGAAATAATTAAAATATTTAAATGTATTAAAAAAAACTCACTTTGCCTCTATTTAGTTCTCTTGTTGAAGTACTCAAACTTGTGTCACTCATAAAACTAGTCATCATAGAGGAAGTGCTTGTATTACTAGTCTTGTTTCTTTTTCTCTTCTTTTCTTTTTTTACTTTTCCATAAATGATTTCAGCATCTCTAAAATAAAGTTTTATGATAATTTTTTTTAAACAAATATTACTTACTCAATATGTAGATAACAAAATTACTTTTTGTGATATCGACGAGCCATCTTAGGAACACATTTTTTTGTTTTTGAGGTAAATGCTACCTCTAAATTTGATAAATAATAAGTCCATAATTGAGCAATTGTTAATTTAATTTTTGAATCTACACCTATTTGAATAAGTTCATTAGTAATTCCAATAAGTACAAAATTGTACAATTCCCAACTTGTCCAACCAATGACATCTGCAATAAATCAATACAAATCATTTATGTTAATTGTTAAAAAAAAAATCGTAGTTTTTAGTAACTGTACCTGACTTTTCTACTTTCTCAGTTTTTACTTTAGTTTTTCTTAATCTTGTAGTAGGATCATACCGTACTTCAAATACATTTTCTCTAATATCCTATATAACATAAAACCAAATTAGTTTTAATTCAAAATTTAAATGTAACAAATTAAATTAAATGAGCAATAGTAAGGTACTTACGTCGTTTTGAGTTTGACACTTGCTACAGAAGTAAAACCCATCTTCCTTATAAAAGTCTGTGCCATTACATATAGCACACGTTTCAGCATTTGCTTCTTGAGAATACATGCTTTACACATTAAATTTTGTATATAACAATTTTTTCATGTAAAATTAACAATTTCATTTTATAAAAACTGAAAATCTCACATGGGAAATTTGCACGCTGCATCCTAAATATTACCCACGTTTATACCTAACCTGACGTGAACGAAAGATTTTATTGGCGCGTGGGCTTGTTGCGCTTGTCAATTGTCAATCGCGCATAAGTTTGAATTTTGATCGTTTTATATCTTTTCCTAATAAATAAGTAAGATTTACATAAATATTTCCTATTGAAAAAACGCTGTAATTATACATAAATATAACTCACGCAATAATTTGCAAAGGGAATTGATCGTATGATTAATCGCAAAAATAATTGCACAAGTTTAACAATAAATTATATAGGACGCAACTTTTGTCATATGGCGTTCTAATAAAATATATGGATTTCGAGTGAAATAATTGACCGCCATTGTCTGAAGTATTCATTTAAATAATTTAATAACATGAGCAATTTAATTATGTATGTTTTACTTAATTAATAGCTTTGATTAAGATTGCTTTAGTAGTGTAAGATACTGCGAATTTAGATAATTTAAAAATTGATGTTTAATTGGCTGACATGATTTATACGGGCAACTCCTATGACGTCATTATCAGGTCAGGTGGTTGAGTCACATAAATATAACCTCAATTTCGCTCAGTAATTTTGTAAACATCAAACATATCAGTACATTCCTACAATTATTTATGAAAAAATCAATCTACGACCTTTTTGAGTTAGTGGCATAGGTCGCAGTGATACGGATTATTTTTTAGAAAATGGAAGATATACCAATCAATAAAATAATTGACGTTTCTTGGCGTTTTGGAGGTAATTAATAAGTTAACACTCATCAAAGATTTTCGAAATTTTGTTTTGTAGTGAATTACATTTTCAAAATTCTTTAATTTATAAATAAATGCTATTTAGATTAATATAATAATTTAGTTTACTGTTTGTTAAAGATTTGTTTTAGACAAAAAATAGGTAACTATAAAATTATAACTTAATTTATAAATATCAATACTGAATGAGAAGATGATAACTGTATTCTATTCATGCAAATTAAAAAATAGATGCAGAAATATATAAAAAAACATTTATAAAGCACAACTTAAAATCATTTTTTATTCATTTCAGTAACAGTAGCAAGCACTGGAGCAGACGAAGTCGGAAAAAATTTCTTACAATTAAAAATTCTCTATGATGAGGATGGGAAAACAAAATCTATTTTCACAGAAATGAATTTAAATCAATTTTACAAATTTTTGCATGATTTAGAAAAAGCAAAGAGCAATTTAGATATATTAGTGTGATAGTTATGAAGAACAAATCAAGGGATTGTTACCTATATTTATATAAGCGTTAAATACTTGTACATAATAAAAATTTATTCTTGTATTATAGTTATATCTATTTTATTAATTCAACGTATTTTATAAATTGTAATAAATTATTATAAAAATATATGCATATATACACATGTATATTTGATTTTTTAATATATTAACTACTTTAATCAGTCCTATAAAGTCTCATTGTAATAATTATTCCAATTGCTCAAGATCAATTATATATACATAGTAAATGAGCTATCACAGTTTCATGCATAATTCTATGCACTGTTCCAAAGTAGTAATTTTAAAATAGGTTTACAAAAAACTACACTTAAAATTAAAATAAACATAAAAAATTAAATATAAAAATATAATAGATTAAGTCTAGATTTTAATACGAAAATTCGTTAAAAAAATATGATTAGTAATGCAGAAATAATTGAAGTAACATTAAGTAATGTCTTTGAATTAATCTTCGTTCAAAAAATAAAGTATTCAGCAACATTTTTATCTCTTGTTGGGTGTGCTATTGATGATTTGATTTTTGTGTAGACTGCTTTGAATGGTGACCTAAAAACAAAGAAATTAAGGCATTAATATCTAAAACGAAAAAGAATTTAATATATTATTTCAAACAAAGACTGCAACATTTAACACATAAGATACATGTTAAAGCATCATTTCTAAATAAAGATACTTACTCATAACAATTTTGTAAAAATTAGTAAAAAAAAGAGTTGAATAAATAGATTCTTGATTTAAAATAATAATATGAAAAAATTATAATCTTTAAAACGTAAAATTTTATATTTTTATGTACATAAGATTGTTAAACTAATTATTACCATTTGATTATTTATCAAAAAAGTTATTACATAAAACAAATAATTAGTGCAACAAATAATTTTCAGAATATCAACTCGAAAAGTATAAACATAATTCAATTTTTATTAAAAAATAAACTAATACATGCATAAGCATAACACATAGGAATACAATGGACGTACAGCGAGATATATTTATTAAATTAGAGATTTTTTTATTAACTTCTCTTTACATGTATATATATTCTCTTTACATATATATATACATATATACATGTATATATATACGTTTTACAATTAAATTAACACTAGTCTCGCTTTTGTAGTCGTCCATTAGTATTTTGTAAGGTAATCTAGTTTTATAAAATATTTGTCAAAAATATCGATAAATTACTTCTTTAACAAGCAATATTTTTCTCACAATAATTAATCATTATTTGTTTAATTCATACTGATGAATATATGATTTTATACAAAGATTAAGCATTAAATCTACAATTATCATCGATATTTTTTTGCATTAGACTCATATAACAACATTTACCATACTAGAAATACTAAACAAAGAAAATTACGCAGAAAGTTATTTTTACTTTGGCATTTGTTCATTTTAAGAGTATGTTACGTGTGTGGTTAATACTGATGAACGTACAATACTTAAACAGAAAATTGAAACGTAAGTACTGCGTATAATAATACCTACAATAGCCTGATTTACAGAAATTAATTACAAACAAGAAATTTTACTGGATCAATATATTTTTTTTATACAAACCCTTAAAAATTCGTACTGAAAAGAATTTAATATCTATTTTAAGTGTAAATTAAATAAATTTTATAGAAATATAATTTTTATGTATAAAATTGTACAATTTATAATAGGTATTTTTATACTTTCAAAATTATTGTTAAAAAGCAAAACTACAAACACAAAACATTGTTATTGACAACACAAAATTTAATGCTGCTCATGAAGTAAATCATCAAAATTCAGCTTTTTTAATAAAAGATGGATAATTACACCATTGCGTCAAAAATTTTATGGCAGATAATCAAAAGAAGAATTTTGTTGATTTAGTTCCTAACATTTTTTATATTTTGTTTAATTGTGCTTTACTGACACTTTAATTTTCGTTTTTTTTTTATAAAACTGTATTCTATATATTAATAAGTAGCTATTACATGAACTACAATAATTAATTTTATGCATTCATTTAAATTATGATTGTATTATTATATTTATGCCTACTTATAAATTTTTTTATATGCGAATTTTTTTTTTTTTTATTAAAGTGTCGATAAAGCATTTTTACTTCACTTTTAATATCTTAAATTAATAATTACTTAAAGGATCAGGAAATTTCAAATGTTGCATGATTAAATCAAATTTTAATACGTAAATTTTCTTTTTTAAAATTTAACTTTGTATAAAGGAATTTACAAAAACGTGTATGTTTAAATACTTAATGGACGACTATAAAAAGTTAACTACAATAAAACTAAAATTAAAAGAAAAATAAATTAGATAGTCTAAGTTTATCGGCACTTTGAAATGCAAGTTTACATTAAAATTACAAGCGAATAATAATTTTTAGTTCCTGGGATTGGTGTACTGGTATACTGCAAACTAATTTAAGAAGCATGCCAGACTTGGTCGTATTTATAAACAAAGATAAAAAATGTACTATACTTTTAGAAATTCAGTAAAAACTATGCATTCAGAGATTAACCAACAATAATAAAGTTTTTAATACTAACAAAAATCTCAGTTACAAACCTAAGAAAATTAAAGTGTCCGTAAGTAAATAAAAAAATTGTTGGTGCTTTTCATGCCACGTCTCAGAATCGAAGGATGGTTTGAAAACAAGCAATATTAACTGTTGGAACAATCTAAAAAATTACAGGATAAATAAAGGAGCTGCGTCAAAACTCTTGCATGTGTATATACAAATTCGAACAAGCGCTCGTGTGGAAGAAGTTAGTCAGGTGAAAGCCAGGATGTTTTGGAATGCGCAGAATATTATTTAGCTTTTTACGCCTATTCTTAAAGAACGGCGGACTGGCTACTTCACCCCTCTGATTGTTGGGCTCCAGCAGTGATAGGGCGTTGTTTATTTTCAAGTTTTTCATATTGTTCAGTTGTACGGGTTTGCCGTTTGGCAGTCCTTTTTCTTCGTGATCCTCTGGAGAGATGGATCGCGGCTCACTATCCGACAGGAGGTTTTCTATGGTGTTGTGGTTACGCATTGCTTTGGCCTGAATTGATTCGAGTACTGGGAGAATAGCACCGAGGAGAGGACGTCTGGATGGCTCGCCAGACCAGCATTGTCCCATAAGGTTCCAGCATTCGTCATCAAAAGATGGTAACCTTTCTGGCCTGATACCTAAACAAAAAAAAATTTTTTTATATTACCTATCATCGGAATTGGCTTATTTTTACCTAAAGAAAATATTAAGTTTAAAATGTTTCAAAAAGTAATGATTCTTATTAAGAAAGCTAAATTTAAAAATTTCAATTTTCTACGTAAAAATAATTAGTGTTAAAATTTTTTGTAGCAAAAAATTGAATTAAAATGAACTGAACAAAAATGTATTCTATCATATTATTTTATTCTATTATTCCATCAAAAGCGTTGCTTCATATACCTTTTCTAACGCTTGTCCACAGCTGTTCTTTGTTATGAAATTGTTCAAATGAATAAGGTAATTTGACATGGCCAGCGCATATGTACCAGAATAGAATGCCAAAAGCATAAACATCTACACTACTATCATAATGTCCTGATAAGAGCTCTGGAGCCATATGAACCGGCGTGCCAACTATACTACCTGACATCATCGCTTCTGTTATGCAAAAACCTAAGTCTGTTAATTTCGCTCTATTATCTGTGTCAAGCAGCACGTTTTTCAGTTTTATGTCCCTGTGAACAAGACCCTAGAAAAAAACAAAATTTATTAATATCTCAGACGTCACTATCTTTATTATTAAAACAGAAATGGTTTATCTTATTTTGACTATATTTTAATAAGTTTGATAAATTAATATGTTTTGATAAGAATATCTAAAATTTCATAATTTAAATATATTATTTGTGGCAGTTTCGTCAATTTCTAAAATAGAAATCTAAAATAAGCATGAATTCAATACCTGCGAGTGAAGATACCGAATTCCTTCGAGCACATCAATAGCGATTTGTATTCTTTCGAGCCAACTCAGTCCAGAACGAATGCCATAATACAAATCTCGACTCATACGATCGGTTATGAGAAGAACAGCTGAACCCAAACCGTAACCTCCACCATAAGAGTGATCTATCACTGAACCTCTGAGCCTAACTATGCGTTTGTGATCGGGTATCGAACGTGTGTAATAGAACTCCATGGCGAGGTCGTTCCAGTGTTTTTCATCTGGCGGTACCACGGATTTTACAGCGCAGGGTCCAGGCGCTCCACCCCAGCCGTCGCATGAAAATACAACACCATACTGTCCTCTACCAATTTCCTTACCTTGATGAGGAATCCCATACCGGACCTGAAATTAATTATAACAAAATCTATTTCAAAAAATTTTATAATTATAAGAATTTAAACAAATTAATTTCGCACGCCAGGGCTTTGAAAATATACAGTAGAAACTTATTTTAAATTAAGTGAAAATTCATTTAGTCTGAGTTAGCAAAAACACGCTATCATGTAAACGTAATTCCAGGAAAACGTAAACATTAACTTTAAAGATAAGTTACACTGTTTTTTTTTATTCTCTTTTTCGTAATAACAACTTCGTCCAAACAAGTTTAATAGGAATTCATTAAATTGAGTCAACAGTGCAGTACCGAATGCCTCGTAAAGTGTCTCTTGTTATTCAATCTCTATTAATAATTCACACGCTTATTTATAAGACGACAGGCGTATCATTTGTAAGTGCGAAACCCTAATCTTATGTGTAGTTGCCCAATGTTTCGCTAATTTGAAATTTCAGCTTTCGAAATTTACAGTGGTGCTTGATAAAAATAATAAAAATTTTTCGTCAGAGAATTTGAAATAATTGTCTTACACTGAGATTGATTTCGTATCATAAATCATAATTATTTGTTAATTCGACTTTTTAATGAAAAAACTTGAGATATGCATTTATCAACTAGTGATTAACTTACGTTCATACGTATAAGGAGCGTGAAGAGTATTAACCTAATTTTAAATTTTATGCTTAAATACAAGCTGCATCTAAAAGATGAACGGTGCAGTTAACTTCCTCCACATTCGAAACGATAAAGACCTTTTGCATAAACTGGAGTTATAAACGCATGCTTTCGCTTTAGTTCTTTTAACATTTTTATAAAATTTAAAAAATTGACTTTACTTATCAGAATTAATAAATTTATTTATTCATTAAATGTTTCCTCGAACAATAATCTTACCATATCACTCATTGACGTCGATTCCAAGGCTAACTTAGCAAGTCTGGGCGCGTGGTATTTCCTTATGGCTATCCTCTGCTCTTCCGTCCTTTCGAGCTTCCCCGAATAGTGATTTTCTAGGGCTTTCAGGGCAGTGAGGAAGGAATCGTGCGATGCCTTGACTTTGTCCCTGAATTGTGTGGATATCGTTCGTGCGAGTCTTGCGGCGCTTAAGGAGTTGAGTACATCGATCGTCACCTTTCGCCTCCAGGCGGTGTTCAGGATCGGCGTAGGCGCCCACGGAAGAGGCAGGGATCTGAATAGTTGGCGAACGCGTTCGAGGAAGGAATGCACGAGTGAAGGTGAAGAGTTATGGAGTTCAACGTTGTAAGCCGCTGAGAGTATTTGTTTTAGGGCATCACTAGCTGAAATATTTACAAAAAAAAAATCAGGTTTGAAAGTTAGAAATATTTGACGAATACGTGTTATGAATTACCTGTGAGACTAATATCGTGTTCGCAACTTTTCTCTAAACTGAGTAGACACCGTTGCAGTGTACCGACAAAGGTATCTCTTAAACAGTTTACGGAATTGACTAATTGTTTAGCTACCCTTTCTCCTAGTTTCGTTAGAACTAGTCTCTGCACCTCACTAGTAGCAGTTCGTACCGTAGCCGACGCCTCACTCATCTCTTCGGCGAGCGGAGTATTGTGATAAAGATTTATATTATCCGGAACTTGCTGAACCTCGTCCTTCATCTCCTGAATCGTTTTCTGAATGAGTTCGGTGAGCTCTTCCTGTTTGGCGTTGACTACACTCATGAGATTAGAGTACAGCTCGCTTTCTTTCTGTTGTGCATACTGTATTCTTTTGGGAGTAATTTGAATCTCTCGAGCCATGTCAAAGGCACTCAACATGAATTTACGTAGACTGGTTGTGTGAACTTCGTTTAGAAGATTACTTGCATTTACGAGGTAGGCTTTTAGACAGTTACGTACAAAATATAAAATTCGGTCTAAAAAAGAATTTTTTTACAATTAATAGTGACTATTTTGATAAATCTTATTATAAATGCAATTGCTGTGTAAACAATTATAACAAAATAACTAAAAACAGAAAATTTATTATTTATTATACTAACATTAATATACTATTTAATGATTTTTAAAAGTTATAGTATTATAACTTGAAAAATTAAAATTTAATAGTATCAAAAATGATAGAAATGACGGCAGATTGCATATAGTTTTTTTTTCTGTTTGGTAAGAAATTATCGTGTTGTTAAAATACTTGATAACGAAATTTGAGTTTAAAATAGCATCCAGATAAACTAAAAAAAATTATAAGTGCAAAAGCTGATGTTTTACCTAATTTCTTACACGAATCTAACAGATCACTCGAATTAGTATACTGTCCTTGAGATAACCACAAGTTTTGATCAACTTCAATGGAATCGCCGAGAAAGCCCAAATCTGTGAGTTGTTCGAGCCAAGTTTGCCCCAGTGAGTTTATTTTATCCGAATTCAGTCCATTGACGTTCTCTTTGGATGAGTTAGAAGTTGCAGAGTTCGATTTTGTAAAGTTCGATTTTCCAAAGTCAGATTTTACTGAATCATCTTGTGTCGAAGTCGATATAGCCGAATCATCGTTCGTCGTGTTTGATTCGCACGATTCTAATCTACTTTGTGAATTACGCTGTACCGATTTTGTTAGGTCACTGGACTCTAGACTGTCAAAGTTTATGTTCTCTAAGGAGGAAACGAAGAGAACAGGATTGTATGGATAGGTTTCTCTTAATTTTCGAAGCTCTTCCATATTTTCGTTTGATAAAGGGTGCTCTCCTAAAGCATATAAGAACACTGGCAAGATTTTGAACACTCCTGTGGCTAATATTTGAACACCTCCTGATAATGTAAGACAAAACACAAAAAAAAAAATTATATTTTCAAATAATTTTATAGCATAATGTATAGTAGATTTGATGAATATTAACCTGAATCTGGAACAACAAATATTTGAACTCCATCTTTTAATGTAGGCTGATTGAGTTTGACTTCAACTACTGTCGGACAGTTGGGATCTACAGTCCCTGAGTCTGTTAAATCTTCTGGAGGTATTGTCATCCATGGCTTTTCATTGGCTAACAGGTTTTCTACAACTTCATATTCTAGACCAAGTGTGAGATTTACAAGATTTGCTGGACCTGAGCCAATTTTTATCCATCTCCACTGACCGCTGCATAGTGGCAGAACATCTGTTGATAATAACTGATTGACGAGCGATGCTTTTGCTTTTGTATTTTGACCAAAGATAACTATGGCAGGACAGTTTTCGAGCACATGTGAGATTTTATCAAAGGTTAATGTCGGTAGTAGTTCTTGCAAGATATTTTCTGCAAGAAGAATAAAATAAATAAGTGTTCTTAATGATGTTAATTTATTATACACTGAACTTACAAAGTAAGAAAATTTTATAAATTTACAATATTAATATTTCGATTTAAAAAATAAATTTTAATTAATTTCAAAGCTAAAAAATAATCAAATTATAAGTCATTAAGATAACCAAACTTTAAGAGGAGCACTCTATCAATCAAACTTACAGAACAAATGTAAAAAGCTCTTCAATTTATAAGTGATTTTTATTTTACATCATCCCTTTAAATGAAAAAGAATATAAAATATAAGAAATTTATCTGAGCTCATATATAATCATTATCAAAGTCTAATAATAGTTTTAAGACAAGTGTGTGCTCAATCAAGACCCAAGTCTTTGACAAGTATTTCCCCTCAGTAAAATATTCCATTGAGCCAATAACTCTTTTGTAATTAATCTTTTCATATAAAATAGTAATTATTTGTTAATCCCTTCTGAATAAATAATATACCTTCTGGAAAGAAATTTTCAAGAGTTATGACCTCTAATACACGCTGAGTCTCCTTGAAAATCTGCCTCAAATGATTTCGATTTCTATTGTACCTTCTAAACTCCTGCGGTAATCTGGTTACCATTTTAACTCTTTGCTATGATATTAAGTTACCCCAACTGTTTTTCATAACCTGAAACAAACAACGATATATTACATTCATTATAGCAATTGAATGTGCTCATTTTTACAGCAGATAAAGTTAATATAGGTACATATTTACAAATAAAGTGATTGGAATATTGTAATAAAACAATTTTATTGATGAAACCAATGTAATTATGCTTATGATAAAAAATAAATTTATGTAAAAATATACAAACTTGAATTATTAGTTATTAAAAAAACTTTATTAATAATAAAATTTACATAATTTGAAACAATCATATTTTAAATAGTTTTAAATGTCACTAAATACTTCATAGATCCTATTCATATGCATGCTGACTTCATAACTTAAATATAACTTAAATTATGAAAATCATCCTAAAATAAGATTAATACAATCTTTTGAACTGTTGCTGATCTTACATTACCCAACTGTCATCAAACTTACGTTAAAAGTTTAATAGTCACATGCATTTCAATGATAACAAATGCACAATCTCTAAAATTTTGGCAAACTCTGCTAAATAATAGTTCTAAAATCATTCTTAACTTTTATTACTACTAGAAATCTCTCTGGCATTTAATATTAAAAATAGCATTTAAAATAGCTTGAAACCAAAATTTCAGTTATGAAGCCTTTACCAGACTTACATCATCCAAAAGACTAAAAATTCGATAAAAACCTTGCGACCAAGCGATAAAAGCTAAGCTCATAAAAAAGTATCGGTACAATAAGCAATAGTAGAAGTTTAAATAACTCACCGTAGTAAAGGTGCGCCTATTAAAATTTGTTTTAGGCAAATGAGTGCGTCCGTCCCATTCAAATTTGCAGTATAATCGACGCAGCTGTGGACGTTCGGAAGTTGTGTGAGTTCGCACAGCGTCTTGAATGGACTGCCGGAAAGTTCTGCACGCTGCTTTTCCTTTTCATGCTACGTCTGCAGCTCGCGCCTTCGACTTTTATCTCAACATTGTCTCTATCTCTCTCTTTCTCTCTCTTTGCCGCCACTTATCTATGCTTCTCCGCCAATAACACAAATCTACGAAAGATTGCGATGAGACTTAATTTTTCAGCAGTGGCCTAGCACTAGTGCATGGGTACGCAAAAATTTGTTAACCTCTAAAATTCTCAACACGCACATTTCCGGACGGAAGGAGTCGGCGAATTACGTGTTGATGTTGTTGATATTTGACCTTTTTTGAATGTCAGAAACAGAAAGCTTCGTTCGAGAAGTTTTCGTACTTTTATTGCGGTCCGTTATTTATGTTAGGGCTCGTAATCTCGACGTGCTGATTTCGTTCTATCTCTTACACATTTATCTGGAAAGCTATATCTATATATTCTCAAAGTGTAGGTGTAAACAAATGACGTTTTGAAAAGTGCGCGAGTACTCAGTACTCACCCATCGGCGGCCATCGCCAATTAATTAATTAGCACGAGGTCGGTAATGTAGGTAGTTGAAGTAAGAAAAACAAGGGTCTTTTAAATTTCAGCTGTAAAATTAAAAAAATTATAATAAAAAGAATGTTAATTTATAATTTTTGATATACAAATAAATTTATGTTTAATGAAAAAAAAGCATTACAAAACGATAAAAATGTCGACTTTTATTTAAAACACAAAAATTCTGGAACTGCAAATTACTATGCAATTCTATCACTATATTATTCTTTAAACAAACAAAACAGTGACTGATTTACAAATTTTTAAAGATTGACTTTCAGTTTTCGATCCCATGGTACCCCCAATGCCGATAAGTTACCTATCTATGTATTAGTCAGTCAATGACTAATGTGGCTGTAAGCCGTGCTGTGGTGCTGTAAACGTGCTGAAAACATTCTCCTTTCTAGATTATAACCAACATAGACATGCAAGTTGCTGCAAGCCGGTGAAGGCGTCACATCAGAAACTATCACACGATTGTAGGAGTTTTTCTGTAGTTTTTGTTTTTGTTCAGAAAGTAGATAAATAGAAAAATTCCTAATCATGACTTCGGCTGTAGAATCAATGGTTGTAGACGATAAACAAATTCCTGATAAACCTGTTGACAGAGAAAAGGTACGTCGCTGGAAAGCTAACCTAAAAAGGTTAGCATTTGGCATTTTGTAAATTTTTTAATTGGAATTAAGTTCGAAATAATTGTTTTTAATTGGTTTTTATTTTAATTTTTTGTAATTTCAGACTTGTCCACTTCTATTAAGGGTATTTTGTAATACTGGACGTCATCATAATATTGGCGACTACACTAGAGGGAATGTACCATCAAATGAGTTACAAATTTATACTTGGTAATTATTCTGTTAATTTATAAAAGTTAAAGGAATTTAATTTGTTTATATTTTAGTACTAAAATTTCAGAAATAAAAGCAGATTAATTTTTTTTTTTTTTTTTTTATTTAGTTATTTAATATATTTTGTAAATTGTAAATAAAGCAGTAAATCTGTAAATTTAAATTTGTAAATCTGCATACAGTTATTACTGTAATATATTTAATTTAGTACTGCTATTACTTATTTTATTTATAAGTTAATTATTGTATAAATTAATAAGATGAATTAAAAATTAATAATAAAAATGATTCTATTTAGGATGGATGCTACGCTACGAGAAATAACTGCCTTAGTCAAAGAAGTAAATCCAGATGCAAGAAGCAAAGGGACATACTTTGAATTTTCATTAGTTACACCAGAACAACGACTGTCTGGCTATAGAATGAGAGAAATAGGTGTAACTTGTTCAGGACAGAAAGGTGCAGATGACAATAAAACATTAGCTCAAGCAAGGTAGCTACTTTATTACTTTTATTTTATTTAATAAATTAGAATAATTTGATTGAAAAATAAATAGAAATATTAACAATTCATTAATATTTTGATCTTTTGCAGGTTTACAATAGGAGATTATTTAGATATTTCCATAACTCCTCCTAATAGAATGCAGCCTGTTGTTCGAAGAGGAGGTAATTTTAGGCAATACTGACCCAAAAGACTAAATAATTAGTTATTTTAACGTAAATTTTTTTCCAACGTAAATTTTTACTTTTTAATACATAAAAATTAAATAATTTATTTCTTTTACAGCAGATTTTCAATCTGTGTGAATGTACATTTTTTGTACATCTGTAATATTAATTTGTATGTAAATTGTATTCAAATTTAGTATTTAACAAATATAAATTTATACAAAACTAACAAATGTAAGTTTAAACATAACTAATGAATTTTGAGCATATGTATCTCGATTGAGCAATGTATCTCAATTTTTTTCAAAAAATATAAAACCATTGTGTCATTTTTACATATAATCTAAAATAAAGAAATAAATGTAATAAGAATATTAAAATAAACTTTAAAATTAATAAAAAATTATTTTTTAAATATACAATACTTATCTTTATCTTTATTTTTTGTTTTTTTAACTAAATTAAAAATTTATAGAAAAATGTATGGCTTGTAGCAACTAGACGTTATACATTTTATTTGACGATATTGCAAAAACTTTTTTTTTTATTTGAAAAGATTAATTTTCTAATTTACAAAGTATTACTTGTACCTTTAAAATTTATTAAAAGGATGAATATTTTAATCCTGTTTAGAAATGGAAAGGAGTGGAAAAATAAAAAAATGCATTAACTCAATATCATTCGTAAATCGTATATTTAGGTAAATACCTAATGCCTCGTCAATTAACTATTTACAGAAAAGTCTTCTATGTGTCGAATCCTTATTATTCATTTTACACAATACATAGACTTAAAAGTAGGAGCATTGCGATACACGTGAAATGGGCCCAAATGGCACTGAATCGTCACTTCGATCTGCTTCGTAACAACATAAACTGTCAATATAACATAGCTTCAACATTTTCTCTTTACTTCTTTTGATCCTATGCGAGATGTACATTGTCGCTTCGATAGTCATAAAAGGCCTGCACAATTAAATCTATATAAATGTAGTGGTGGATGCTAATGCGACGCGGTCAGTTACATAATTAGAAAAATATGCAAGTTTGCAATTGAGCTAATATATTCCTCTTCACTGTCTCTATGTTTGCTCAAACTAGGATGAACAATGCAATATACATCAGCAACAAATAGAAACGAAGTAATTAATTTGTATCTCTTATTTTTGTTAGTTACAAAAAAATAGTCACATTAACATCCATCAAAAACTGATAAACGGATTATCTATTACTCTTTATTAGTTTTATGGTCTGTTGTGAAAAAGTCAAAGCACGAAAATAGTAATTTTTGGTATTTTCCCTTAATTAACGTTCTAAAAGCGCATTATCTGTAAAAACTACTCCTTATTTTCGTACTTCGACTGCTGATATATAATTACAGTAGTTGTCGGGGGATGCAGAGTATACAAGTATCACACTTTGCGTAGTCGAAGCATGACATCGACAGATCCTTCACAAATTCTCTACCAAGGGTCTTGATCCAAACTTTGTGGAAATCCATTTTTTTCTTCAAACTATAATAAAACTTAATCATATTTTTATTAAGTAAGATCTTAATTCTTTCCAAAGAAAGAACGGCTATATACACAATTTTTCTAATCACTTTAAAGAAATATTGATAAATTACATATCAAGTTAGTTAGAATTATTTATTTATATATACAAATATATATGATCATTTACGTTTATAGGTGATTATATATAATTATATAATGGTACGATAAAAATTTACAAAAGAATTGACTTCCAATGATTCAAACCTATCCTACGCAGCATTAACAATAACAACAATAAATTTTAACATCAGTAAAAATAAAATGAAAAATATACAAATCTGTGCTCGAAAGTTCCAGATCAAAACCCCTGAATTAAGGTTTCTAAATATATCCGTTAATTTCATATAAAAAGGTAAAAACTAGAATTACAAATGATCGTGAAAAAATACTTTGTTTCTTCGTTTCTTTGCACTCAACTGAAGAAACCTGCGATTACGAAATAAATATTTTGTCGATTACGCCATATTCATATGTTGCGTCGTTATACCTCTTGATTCAGTATCATAACAGAGTACTTTTTCATTTCAGCGCAATTGAAAGTGTTTGAATAAAAATATCGACGATGCAAATAAGAAATCATTGGAATGTTACACTCTTTACTTCGACTACGACATTCCTTTTCGTCATTCCGAAATCGTAGATTTCATTTACCGTCTTGAGTACACTGAGATACAGCGATATACATCTGATTATCGTTCAGACACTGATGAGTGAAGAAAGAGAGATTGTACGTACACATCGTCCCTTAAAAAAATTTTGATTGAAATTTTACAAATGCGTGATTTCTCCCCTTAAACTTAACTCAATTCGCGCGTCTCGGCGCGCGACACAAATTTGATTTATGCCACGGCCTCGATTTAATACTATTCGCGTTTTTTCTCTTCTTTGCACGAAAAGTTATCGCAAAAGTGTTTTTCCTTCGAACAATCCTAATGAACGATAACCTTTTTCTCAGTGCATCGGTGGCTTCTCCGGTGGGAATGTGATCGAGCCACTTTCGATTACAAGCGTATACTTAAATAGAGTTCTCGAAGCATCGGCCAGACGGGGAGCTTATACTTTTTTTCCTTCTTTTTTTTTTTGCTTTTTCGAGGGAGGAAGGGTGGGGGAATAGTGACTTTTTATTCTTCTTGCCTGCTAAATTTTTTTTCTTATATTCCTATACGTATACGTATATATGTGTATTTATGTAGGGTGCATACGTAGTGATTTAATTTATTATAAGTTTTTTTTCTTTATACCATTCATTTGAATTGAAAGTTAAATAATCTTGCCTTAACTCGCAGTCGCTTTCAGAGATTATCCTTAGTCGGTTTGAATTTTTGCGCCTTTATTATTTTTTTTTTAAGCACGTACACTACGTCTTTTTTACTTGCCCGGCCGGCAACGTTTGTGCCTTCGTTCTGTCTGTACTCTCTGTTCGCGCGCGTGCAAAAAATTCGTTTTTATACTTATTTATATATAAATCGTATTTCAACATACTTTGTATGAACGAATACGAGACTACTTATGCTCGAGTACGCGGTTTTCAGGTTTAAACTATACAGGCGCTATTTAGTTAGCGACACGCTTCTTGTTTCGCTTGAAAAAGAAAAAATCAGATTTTCGGTAATTTTGACAGGCTTGAGAGTTCCTTGGTTTGAAAAACATTCGAATTCATACGTATTTGTAGTCATGCATACAAAATGCGTATGTGCTTTTAGTTTAAAAAAAATTTAAAGTAATATAATGTTTTTTTATCAAACCTAGGAGTTCTCCAATGACCTCGAAGAAAGAAGTAGTAAAAGTATGTATACAGAAAATGTTCAACCAAATTTAATTAATAAGAATTGATCAACTTTCATAAATTAAGTTAAAAAAATCACCCATTTTAATTAAATTAGAGATTCACGTTTCCAAAAAAATAAAAGACAGAAATACAAGGCAAATTCATTGTTCAACTCCCAAAAGCATATATGTACATAATTGTCTAAAAACTCTTAGTAATTAAATTCAGTCAAACTGCCTAAAAAAATGAGTCCGCCTCGCGGTCTCCAGCACTCCTTATACAATCTATATGCATATAAAAAATGTAGTCGAATTCATCGCGCGTCCATATACACTTCGCTAAACGCGGAACTTAAAACTCTTTGGATTCGTATCCCATATACATAAAGTCGCGCCAAGAAAACAAGTGTCTCAATGTGTACGTGGGTGCGCGTGTGTATGTGTGTGTGTATGAGTGTGTACGTGATGTGCGTGTGTCTGTGTATGTGTGTGTATGTGCGCCGCTAAATTATCTACATGTCTGCAATGTATACACACTCGCTCGCGTTTTGGTAGTGTATAATTGTTAATCCTCGCTCTCGGCACTCTTCCATCTGCCTTTCGCGCGTCGCCGCGCGCGACTTTAAACTTTGAGCGTAGAAAGAAAGGAAAAAATTAATCGGCTACGACTACTTTGTGGCTGGTTATGACGAAAGCTTGAGGCGCCGCGCGCGACTTCTATACACACTCGCTCGCTATTTTATTACACGTGGAGAGCGAGGGGCCTAGTGGATTCGCCCGCGCTCGAATATACATCGTTGTCTCTCTTAATTGCTTGGGTAAAGATATGGATCGATTGCTGCTGCTGCTGCTGCTGCTGCTCGCTGAGATATGGCGGGCAGCGAGGACTGCTTCTGCTGCGGCGTATACTTGGTTTATTATTATTATTATTATTTTTTTTTTTTTTTGTTGAGGGTTGAGTAGTGAGTAGATGGGCGCCGGAAGAGGCTTGTAAAGACAGCCCTCGCTGACGGAATTCGTGCCACGCGACTTCGTTTTGACGAAGTGCTGTACTGGAAATTTAAGCGTACATCAGGATTAAAAAAACTAAATTAAGATGGAAGAATTCATTATTGTATAGACATGCATTTAAGTGCACAAAGAGTTGCTTAATTTCTTGAGTTGAAAATATCACGAAATTCACATTCTATTAATTTTTAAATATATTTGGAAGAACAAGGAATTAAAAATATTCTATCGCGCCTTACGTTTTTATTCGAAACACAAACCCTCCCCGGTCTGACTCGGCGCAATCTCACTTTTCCGCAACATTACCGCTGCATTTACCTGCTTAGTAGATGCTCACTAACACCGATGGGTGAGGAGCGTCTCGAGGGGGCGACTACGCGTCGCAGTGGTCCTCCGGGGCGAGCACGTCGGGCGCCATGGAGAGGTCCTCGGCCATGTCCTCGTCGGCGCCGGACTCGTGCCCGCCGTGGCTCTCTGGGTAATCCCGCTCGTCCTGGCAGGCGTCCTCCTCCGTGTCCTGCTCCGCCGGCGCCTCCATCATCTCGCGCTTTATCAGCCTCGAGAGCTTGCCGCCCTCCGGGCTCTGACCCTCCTGCTTTATGTGCATGCCCGAGTCGTCCAGCGGCGAGTTCCTGCAAGTTGCGAATTCAGAGATTTAGACGACTCTTGGATTTTTCAGTGGGGCTTCGTTATTTGCGGGGTAAAAAGACCTTTCTTTCGGGTCGACTGATGCGGAAAGGCCGAAGTAATCAAGCTGGCTGATGAGAAAATTAGAGTTTACGTGAGTAGGAGGATCGATGATGGTGATTAGTAATTAAGGCATAAGATTCAAAGAGTTGGAGCACTAAGAAATATAGTTTTACTAACTTTACACACAAAAAATGAAAATGTAACAGGCACACTTTTTTATTTTCATCAAGATAATAAAATTCAATTGTTTAATTCAATTCTAATTGTGAAAGTAACAAAATACGTTGAATAAATAGTTAATCCGTGATTTTTCTTTTACGTAAAAACTATAGCCATCAATTATGTCATTTACTCAGTCTTGTATCTAAATAATAGATTAACGGACGGTGTAGTGTAAAGCATTTAAACTCTTAAAATAAATATACGTGCTGACAATGTCTGTCGTGAACCTCGCAAACATTTACGAGAAATCGATATTTCTATAAAATAATAGTTGCTTATAAATTATACATGCTAAAGTAGACATGAAGAAACAAATTAGATTGTATAAGCCAATAATAATATTAGGTTTTTATTAGTTTTTAAACTTCGATATTTTCTCTTTAGTTTGACTAAATTATATTCAAGACTTTAAAGGTGCTTTTATTAGTTGAATAATGCATCTAGCATTAACTATTACTATAAAACATTCTGATTTCTAACACAGAATCGGGTTGCTTTAAATATTTTAAATGTACCTTTTATGTGAAAAAATAAAATTGTAGATTAAATAAAAAAATTTCCAGATAAAGAATATTCATATATTTGTATTTTAAATAGGACTTACATTAAATCATTATGGGGCATATTGTGTTCTTTATCAGGACTTGTCGCTGTCGACGTGCACATCGAGTTGTTAAGAAATCCCATATTCGACTCGCCGAGTGCAGCCTGGAAATACTCAAAAAGCATCGAAACAATTAGTTACTATTCACAACTACTTAGCAAATTCAGTACTTTGTTTTTGGGTAGTTTAACATTAATTTGAAGTAAATAAGAAAAGTAATTTGAAACAATGATTATATCAAACATTTCATAAAATAATGGAAGGTACTAAAATTAAATAAATTACAAATATAATTATTTATTAGCAAGTCACTTGTGATTAATAATGAAATATGAAGACAGCCAAACAATTGATAGATACCTGGAGATTCGCATTGAGAGCATCGCCGTACATAGTCGGACTGTGCGTAAGCGTCGGACTCTTCGAAGGTACACCCCTACACATCGAAAAAAACAGAGAAAAAGATTCATCAGTAAGTTTCGCCGCTCGCTTTTCCACTATTATATTATTATAATCCTGCAAAAAAGTTTGTGTATGCGTGTGCGAATTGGGTGTGAGTGCTTGTATTTCAAAGATATATAAAGATGTGTGGCAGTATATAAAATGTAATATATAATATATATATAAAATTGGACTTATTATAAAAAGTATATATATATAGTTAAAAGGGGTAGAAAAAGAGTATACAAGTATTATATATAAAAAACATGAAAAAGCGACGTGTTTACGCTAATCTACGTTATAGTAATATATAATGAATATAAAAAAGATAGAGAAGAGAGAAAGAGAGACAGGTTAAGAGTATAAGATAGATAAAAAGAGAGATAGAGAGATATATGTAAAAGATAGAATATAAAAAACAGCTATTAGAAAAATATGAAAAATGACGATAACATAGTAAGAAAATTTAAAAATCGTTAAAAAGTTGAAAATTGGTATAAAATTCTCTTTACAAATGGTTACCTATTCTGCATTTTATGCCCATGATGGATTGTCAGCGACAGATCGAGTGAAAAAGTATTAAAAAATTGAAAAATTGAAAAAATGGTCTCCGAAGCTTCAAGTTTAAGTTCTATATCTAATTATCTGAACATAAATAATTAATTCCAAAAGTTTTCAAAAATACGTATTTAAAATTTCTTTTACAATGTTAAATAAAACTTGAAGCTAACTTGTTGTTTATAAACGGTTCTGGATTACCTTGATCACATAAATTGGTGATAAATCCTCTTGTTTATTTAAACGACCGAGCATTTCGTTACATACTTTTGTAAATAAAAGTTATTATTTGTCATAAATATATTAAAATTGTGCTGTCGACAAAAGTATGTAAAATACGCATCTTGTAAATGAATGAAGCTGGAGTTGTTAGTTCAAATAGTTAGCAGAATGATTAGTAATCATTTACAAGAAACGTAATAAAAAATGCATGCTAGGAATAAAATCTTTCCCTGAAACCGTTTATGAAACTGACATACGGAGGACAGATGAAAAAGCAGGAAGGAGAAGAGCAAGAAAAGAGTTAGAGAAAGATAGTTGAAAAATTGTAAAAATATGTAAAGTTAAATAGAGATAAAAAAATTCTAAACTACTTAATAATAAAAACACGAAGAAAAGTTGTAAAATTCGAATGTAAAATTCGACGCTTAATTAGTAAGAGTTGAACATATTGAAATTCCGATATATTTTATATATATCGATGAAACGCTTATATTATATATCATTGATAAACCTTACTTAGGCGATACCTGAAAGTAGTAGAGATAGAAGATAATAACGCTGATCTTACGCACTTTCGACGCGATGAATTCCAGTTGGTTCAGGGTCTCGAACGATTTTCAAACACAGTTACACACACTTATGTAAATAGCTGTTAAAGCCCCGGCATGCAGTAGCTGAGAAGATTGTCTAACATGCAGTCACATTCACTCCAAATCAAAATGAGAATTTTAAGTAAAAATTCTTTAATCGCTATCGTACTGAAACTGATCAATTAGTACCGATTGGTTTAAAAAAGGAATTAGTTTATTAAGTTTCGTTTAATTAAAACTTAAAATAAATTATAAAATCATTTCTTTTATTAATTTATTTAATGAAAATGAATTATAGAAAAAATAATTCTTAATGAAATTATTCTCATCCATTAAGGTTTAATCGCTTCTGAAATTCCGAAAACTATTAGAATTATTTCATCAGAAAAATGTGCGTGAAGCTATATTGAAATATAAAAAGAAATAGTTTATTTCCTCTGGAGCAACTCAAACAGTTATTACTGCGCTCTAAGATTTATCGTCAAACGTTAGAAGATCAGAAGCTACTAAATTCAAGAGCAAAAATAAAAATAATCCACACTCTCAAGATCTATCTGCACACTAAACTTGGCAGCGGCAGCAGCAGCGAAACGCCATGCTAGAGAAGGATCTACAGGCAGACTACCACTAACGGAGGACCAGCCAGAGAAAGACAGCCAGCGAGGAGAAGAGACAGCGATGCAACCCGCCCTTCTATCGGGGGCTTCGAGGAACCATTCTTTTATCTCTTTCCCCGTCATGCAAGCGACTAACAGGGGCGGAAGACAGGTAGGAGAGAGAGAAAGAGAGAGAGAGAGTGAAAGAGAGCAAATATAATCGGTCACACATAAGCACCCGCAGCGATGTCCGATCGTACAATGGATGGCTTCTCGGCGCTTCTCTCCTCGGAGAAGCTCATCGCTCTCGCGCTTCGCTTCCAAGCCTAATTCTAGATATACAGAGCGCCGAAATCTACGCAGCGAAGAGGGGGATCGGGAGGGGTGACGAGAGATAGAGAGAGCTTACAAGCAAGGCGCAAGCACAGGTCCTAAGGAGATACACTAGACATTGACTGGTTTTTATATATTTTTGCTCGTTTCGGCGCTGCGGCGCAATGGAACATTTACGTACTCTATAAGACTTGGGGCAGGCATTCTTCACATTGATTAGCTGAGCTGGAGAGCCTTATTGAGAAACTCATTTTTTTTCGCGAATTCTACCTTAATCTCTCTGTTATTTTAAAATTTTAAGAAATGTGTGATAAAATTAAGCTCTAGATTATTATTTTCAGAAGTAAAGTACGAAATTCCAAAAATTTATTATTTAATAGTAGGGCTTTATATTTAATAAAAAAACATATTTATTCCAGTACTTTAAAATAATTTCAGCATACATTTTTTGTAACTCTTGTAATTGTTATGAAAAATTGTAAAAGTTGATAAACATCAATATTCATTTACTTTTCGACGACTTAATGTAAACGTAATGTTAACATCATGTTATATTTCATCAAGACTGAAGGTGTCCGAGTGAGTTGTCTCAAGTCTCTCCGGAAAAAAAAATAAAGAAAGCAACAAACACAAGAGGACAACGAGGTAAGGGAGTCTCAGTGAAACGAAAGAAAACAGAGAGAACGAGATAAAAACTGAAAATGTCGGGGGAGAGAAAAAAGGAAATGTGGGGGAGTGAAAAAAGTGAGAAAGTCAGAAACAGAATTTTATATTAGCTCCGCGAGGACAAAAATAACGGAAAAATAATAAACGTTTTTTTCGCAAGATTTTGTAAAAAAATTTTTAAAAGTCTATATTGAACCGTTAAATTTACAACAACAAAAAATGATGCCATTTAAATATCTATTTGTAAAATAGAAAATTACTCTTGTATTATTTCGAAAACGAAGTAAATGAACGAAGGTAAATGAGAGGGAATACAGGAGGATAAAAAGTAACAACAGACAAAACAGCGACAGCGAAACAGATAAGAATAAAAGCAAGGCAGACAAAGACAGCAAGACGGACTACGTCGGGTACACGTATTCTTTTAGTTATAATCTGACTTTTCGAAATGATCTCTTTTCGAAACAAATTTTTTTTTAGTCTGTTTTTTTTTTAAATGTTTTTTTTTTCAGCCAGCAGCGCAGAGAGAAGTTGTCTAAAATAGTGGTAGTGCTTACTGTGCGGAGAGGTGGGGTGGAGTGGGTGATGGGGTTGGGTCATATTTCCTGGGGCGGCCGCGGGACAGATGCCGCCGCTTTACGAACTCGGCGTCGTCCACCATCCAGAATGACCCGAAGTCGTCCTCATAGCGCACAAAACACTTGTGCAACGATAGATTGGTGCGGATCGCGTTCTGTATACACAGATAAAGACCACCAAGAAATAGAGAAAAGAGAAGTACAAAAAAACAGGTACAAAAGAATTTCTTTTTTTTTTTGTTTGTTCGCTTTCTAAAAAAACAACATCATGTCAAAATTTAAAATCGCTCTCTGTTGGGGCCCGTCGCCGCTCATCCTCTGCAAAGTAAAAGAGAGAAGAAAGTGGCTTACGACCGATTTTTGTCTCCGAAGAAGCAAGCTACTTTCTTGTCTATTCAATGTCATTTGATTATCCTTCCCCCAGCGTGTGCCTCCCCCCGGTTTTCTCTGTTTTCGGCCTTTCGTTCGTGGCTCTGACAGTGTGTGAGAGAGTGCGTGCAATGGCAACCGTATATATCAACGATCGGAGCTGTATATATAATATATATCTCAGAGTGTCAGAGCTCGAGGCGAGCGAGAAAGAGAGAGAAAAAACAGTGGAGACGGAGAGACCCGCGGATATATCTTTAAGGCGGAGAGAACCGAACTCGTGCAAGTCCTTCTTTCCTTCTCCCTTCGCTCAGAAAGGCTCCCCGAGAGAAAGAGAGAAGCGGAAAGGGAGCAGTGACGCCTCGCCTCCTCAGCATCCTTCGTCCTCCGGAATTCACACTCCTCCCGTTCACTCACGCACTCGCCCCCAAAGTATATATGTATAACAACGCACACGTTTTCTTTCTCTATTATATGTACAAAAAAAAGAGTAGAGAGTAAAACTGGCACTGTTAGTCGCTGCAAAGCCCGCATGCTTGTTAGGCAAACTCCTGCTCTCTACGGTTTCCTTCGCTAAATAATCCACGCAGCACACACGCACATACGCACACGCCTCGCTCGCTCGCTCTGTGTAAGCACAGGACGATGCGCGACCCCCCGGACGGGGGGAGGGACGTCGGCGAGCCGCACTTTGGCTCTCTGATTTTATATGTATACGAGGTCGACGAGATTGACCGAGTCGAGTCGCTGCCGATTTATCGCGCGTTTTCATGCTCGCGCGAAGATGCATGCGGCATGTCAGAGGTTGGAAAAGAGATACTTACGCTGTGGAAATTAATAGATTTTTCCTGCATCGATTACCTAGAATCTATTGATTTTATAAAAACTTCTGGTGAATTTCGTTTAATGTTTGTAAAAATACTAATTGTATTCCATGCTATAGTTTAATTATTAACATGAGAGTAGGAATATGTTATAAAGAGAATGAATGCTTATAAATAGCTCGTCTACGGAATAGTAGAATTTAGCAAAAGAATTTCTAAACTCGGCAAAATTAATAATAACCGAAAAATTTGTGATTGTAAAAACGAAACTGTTTGCTAAATATGAGAACTATATACAGCAAAAGGTAAACAGAATTAATTCCCGGTAAATATAATAAACCGAGCTCGTCACGGATCGCATGCATGCATACATAAATTCAAGTGGCTTTAAAAATAAACTCCACGCCGGGAAATTCCAAACTGCTCGCACGCATTTCGCTATGTCGAAACGTAAGCCAAATAAATAAGGTAATACACGGTTACTCACACACATTGCCAAAACGTCAGGTAAACAGGTACGAGCAGCCTTAAATTTTCCACTTGCCAAAGCGACTCGACTCGGGAAAACTCGGCGGCTATTGTTAGAAAATTATGAGAACACAAGCAGTAAATCGCCGTGTCGAAGGAGAGACAATTCACACGCACACAGACGTCTTGTCGCAAGTTTTCAGTCGCTGAGAAACTATATCTTAAAAGTAGGTGTATAAGAGAAAAAAGACAGATTTACCAGTAGCATGTAATAGTATAAAATACATATATAATAATTACGACTAAAGATGAAAAACCACACATACAGAAAGAGTAAAAACTTGACGTAAATATAAGTAGTATGAGTAAATCAGTAGAACGACGGCGCAGGTGTGAAATACGTTTCACACCGAATTGTCGTAGATATACGTAAGACGACACATATAAAAATAGTTTAAAAAGACGTAAAATATTAAAAAAGCGAGAAAAAAAGCCAAATATACAGAAAAGGCAAAAATGTAAAAAGTTTAGTAAATAGGTGAAAAAGATTGCTATAAGTATTTAAAAAAGTTATTAAAAACGTGTTTGCGTGTACATATAATTGAAGCAAAGTGTGGAAGATAAAAATTGAAGCTAGTCTACTTAGAGAAAAAAGAGTCACATAGATATTAGAGAAAAAGAGAGAGATAATTAGAAAAAGATGAAAAAGCGTAAAATGTAAATATCAAAATGTGAACTACAAAAACTGTAAGCGGGGAGTGAATAAAGGGGTCAAAATTCGAAAAACTTGTAGTGTAAAAGGTGCTTATAAAAAAAAGAGCCAGATAGAAAGCAAAAAATTAAGAACTACTATAAATCGTTACGTGACATGATGTGCAATTTATTTTTCTATCGGGCTTTTTTTACGCTTCGTGATATTTTAATTAAAAAAGTAAAAGATGAGGTGAAATGGATGCTTTTAAATATAATTACAGTAAGAAAGTTCCTATTCATAAAAAAGGGTAAAGTAGTAAAGAGAGAATTCTGTTCAAAAGTATGGAGCAAGGTTGGAATTTGAAAATCGTGATGTAATATGATAAAAGTAATTGAAATACATTGAATATTTAATATTGAAAAAGTATAAATGTGTAATTATGAATGATTGAACTTATATTATTTGATAAAATATGTCGCATTGTTCGAATAAAATAGTTTGCAACTGTTTATAAATCATATATCTTTCGATCAATCATTCATAAAAATGGGTTAGTTGATAAAAATGGCAGCTCTAAGGTACAAAAAAGAGAATTTTATAAATATGTAATGAAAAAAAAAAACTAAAAACTGAGAATAATACAAGGAAATAACTATCTTAAAAAGATTGAGAATAAAAGTCATAGTAGATAAATATGTATAAAAAGTAGTCGCGCGTTGATTTGTTGAAGAAGTTGAGGGGGGTTGATTGTTCGAGATACCTGGGGGGGGGGGGGGGTTGTTCTAGAGAAAAAGTAAGGTGGGGTGGAGGGGGGCCAACGTACCCAGTCGTGCTGCAAGCGCGTTGAGGACGTCTCTTGTAAAACTCCACTTCGTCCACCGTCCACACGGCCCCCTTCACGTTTTCGACTCGCATGAAACATTTGTGGAGAGACAGGTTGTGTCGCACTGCGTTCTATACAAAATAATACACAGACTAAATAAGCAACGCAAACAAATCAATCTAAGCCCAACTCAATCGCGACTCTGCCGCGGCGGTCGGATGATGATTTTGTTTTGTTTTTTTTTCTTTTTCTTTCAAACAACAAAATTAAAAGTAACGTGTAATTATTATAAAATCATAATTGCAATGGTTTTGGAGACGATGGTGAAGTTTGTTGTGTACATACTCCCTGCAATTTTTTCAAATTATATGTTAAAAAAAATAGTTGATCTTTTAATTTTTATGAATGAAAAATGAAAAATTCAATTTTGTACTCAGGGAAAAGATTTTTCCTTCAGTACAAAATAAAGTTAATAAAATATCCAATCTTCATAATATATTTAATATATATTATTTAACACCACCAAAATCTCCACTTAAACTAAAAAAAACTGAATCAATCTGGATAAAAAATGAAAATATTATATTTCGATGGGGAGCTATAGAAAAGAGTGTAGGAGATTTAGACAGAGAAGAAGAGAGAGAAAGATATATGTGGAGGTGAATTTTATTTTGAGCGACGAACGCCAACTGGTGGTCTTTACTTTCGACCGACCATCAGCGCCTCTCTCAGTTTGAAGTTTGATAAATTGTTATTGTGAGAGAAAGCGGATTTGTGAACTTTTTGTTTTGTGTGTCACGTGATATAAAGTGGAAGTGTCAGTTTTACGTCCTTTCGCTGATGTATCGCATTCAAATTCTGAAAACACTCTTTAACTGTTTTATAAAAAGTTCGAATATTTGATAAACAAATCTCTATATTACAAATTGATACGTTGCAGAATAATTGTGCTTTATTCAATAAAATAAACACGTATTAAGTTGATAATAAGTAAAAATTGCATTAATGACACTTCCACGTATAAGTAAAAAATTGTGTTTGAAATCTGTTCAGATTCTGTAAATTAAGTAGTGTATTCATGTATTATCTAACTATCTTTCAACAGCTAAGATACTAACTGTGAAAATATACAAAACATAAAAAAATACTTGTTGTATACATTTTCTAATACTTTTTTCTATATTAATCAAAATGTGCGTATCTGAAAACTGTTTATATACTCATAAGTGATGATATGTGTATGTATAAGGATATATTACGTATATTTAACGACTAGAAATAGAACTAAACATATCGAATAGTGTACCAAGTTGTGGAACGAAAATAAAAAGTTTGGAAAAAGTAGGGTAACTTAAAAAAAACATAAATGATATTAGAGGTACGATATATGTGGCATTCTCATGTCAATAAAATGCACAGCTAGGTGACTAAAACTAAGGGCAACGACAACAAATTCATGCCGCAGGGCTGATATAAATGTAAGATTAGTGGCTGTAACAAAAATTAAGGTACAGAAAAAACTGAAAATTAAAATCGTAAACAAAAAAACGGAAGTCGGCTTTCCATCCTGTGCTGATATCTTGGCTGCAACGTCACGTCTATAGGTTTTTTGGTCCTTCGTTGCCGCTGAAAAAACTGCTCTGCTACAGAGTTGATCTTCGAGGAATTGAGTCAAAGACCTGACTCTTTTCTCGATTAAATTGATTATGTGAGAATTTCAACAGCTTTTTGTTTGTTTGAAACACAAATCCATGCGAGGCGAAGCTTTCTGGCAAACGTCGAGAAAAATTCGCTCTTCTAGAGAGGAACACACATGTACAGGCTATTATGCGAATCGAAGGAAGCCTAATAATTTTCTTGAATTGCGACAAAATTGAACAATATGACAATTGTCTCTAAATACCTAATATTTGACGATTTTACTTACAGTAAATTTAAATGTACAAAGTAATTTGTTTTATTCAATCGTAAATTGAGTAAAGAATTGTTTGTATTTCGTTGGAAATTATTTTTTTTTCTAAGTTTATCCAAAACCTATTTCAAATCTTTATAATATTTTAATAACTTGATTTAAAAATATTAAGATTAACCTTTTTCATGACTGACAATATATTTTATAAAAATATATGAAATATTTTAACGACGTGGAATTGAAACGACAACTTCTTACAATATTATATTAGAACAACTACTTTATTAATTTTCAATTTGTTCTTCTACTTATGGTAAATTATGAAAAGTTTTACTAACTTAATAATATAATAATTATTTCACAATTTATTCGACTTGTAATATTGCTATCTCGATTTTTTTTAATTTAAAAAATAAACCAATTTGATGATTTCCTGGCAAATTATGATTTCGAAATGTTCATGAACTGAACATCATGATTCAGAACAAGACTTTTGAATATCTACCATTGATTGGATTTTTTATTCTATTTTTTTATAATAGAAAAATGGTAAATATTGAATCATATTTTAAAAAAAGTATTTACCAATACTTTTTGCAGTTTTCGTAAAAAAAAAATTAAAACAAAAATTAAAACAGATCATACCTTCCACGTTGCTGCGTTGCGCCGGAAATAGCAGAATGTATTTTGGAACCAGTTGTATATCTCGTTTAGCGTCAATTGCTTGTCCGGAGATTCGATGATGGACTGTAAAACAAAACATATCAGTAAAAATATTCTTTAGTAATTAGATCAAATCTCGTTCGTAAGGGACCGAAGGGACGGAATTTTGGTGCGACGTCCATTAAAAAACAGTTTTACACAGAATTATATACTTTTACAGACCTGTAAAAATATATCAATTATATATATTTCATTAGTCCAACAAAAATAAGCTATGGCAGCACGTATTTTTGTTCACAAACTCAAATAAATCAAAAGCTACGTTTTAATAATGAAAAAGGACACACGAAATCATTAGTGAAATTCATCAAGTAATAATAAAGAACAGTGCGATTTGACGCCTCGTGTGCGCGAATAATTGAATTACCTGGCGGATCAATGATGCATATGTGAATGGCGGTCTAACGTCTGCGTTTTTGTAGAAATCCCTATTTCGCTGAATCTCTGCAAAGAATACATGGTTTTCCATTTCATTATTCAGAATTATGTGCGAGCCACCGATATATTCGGTGTAATAGCCGCGCCTCGCTTAATTTTTTAGGCTAGTGAGTCGTATATTTTTGTATAAGTATAAAGAGAATGCGAAATCGATCGAATTTCATAGATTCAAACTTTTATTAGTGATAAGTTGATGACAATTTATAAAGTAGCAACTTCAATTTATTGTTTTTGCGCGTATTATAAATTGTATTTACGTTTTGTATAAATTTTAGTATGAGTATTTTTAGAAACCTTGAAATAATTAAAAATCAAGATTAGATTTAGAAAATAAAATTTGTCTGGACTTTATATCAAGAAGTCTTTATTATTATAAAAGTCGATCGATCAGTTTCTGAAATAAACACAAACACATTCAGATAAAATCGTGACGTGAATTTGCTTAGTAAAGAGAGAAAAACAAACAATAGCAGGTGGCTTTGTGTGTACGAAAAGGGATTCATGGTTACAGTACAGGAAATCAATGTTACACTTGCAATGGGATTCTCTTCTATTTTCAGCTTGGCGACATATAATGCGGAAAAATATATATACGTATATCGATAAAATAAACTTCTACTCGAAATACGATGACGCTCTATATAGGTTTGCAATGTTTTCGAAAATAAAATAAAGAGATGCTACGTTTATTTATTGGGTGGCAAACATGGATTGTACAACGATTAAATTTAAACCAGAAAAATAAGCTCTTTTTGAAAAAATAATGAATTTATAATATTCTACCGTTCATTATAGCAACTATTCTATCATTTCCTCTATTCTATTCAGAATCATATTTAATATTCAAATCTCTATTTTTACAGCTGAAAATATGTTATTTTAACAACCATTAATAACTTTTAGTATTTGCTTAATAAAATAATGATGTAAACTAATCTACTATCATTTGCATAATATTTCAATATTTTATCTAAACAATTTCAAACTTTTAAACAGTTAAATTTATTATTTGTTTATAAAAACTTGGAATTCCCTAAATTTATAAAACTTTGATGACTGCAGATATAAGTTTTTTTTAAAAATATCCAAAAATAAAAAAATAAATAATGAATAATTGTTTATCGAACAATAAGTAAATATTTAGTAAACACATATTTTGATAATAACGCTTCTTTATTATTTAAAAAACTGCCGCCTCGTCGCTTCTCGCGCCGGCGAGTTATTATGTTAATTGGCAAAAAATTCATAAATATCCAAAATAAATTCCATTATTTATCGAAACAATCATCCGCGCGCTAAACAACTTTTTCAACTGACTCACGCAGACGCGCGTCCGTCCAAATATTATTTCACGCGCAAACAAATACCATTATTTAAGAGTATCGAATAAATATTTATGCGACACGTTCGCCTTTCGTTCACAGTGCGAAGCGGGGAGGAAAGAAACCATGCAAGCGCGGACTCGTAGTAGGTAACGGAAGAAAAATAGAAAAGAGAGAGAGAGAGAAGAGAGAGAGAGAGAGAGAAAGAGGTGATGGCGAAAAAAGTTGACAGTACCTTGTTGGACGTCTAGGCCAGCGCGCTCCAGCATGTAGGGCAGCCCTACACGGTGGGGGATGCGGGCAGCACAAAGAAACGCAGGAATGAGAGAGACTGTTCTTTTTTTTTCATCGTTTTTAGGCTCGTCGATTAGAGGGGCTGCGAAAAAAATTAGAGAGACGAGATGCGGATTGACCACCGGTGACTTAAGGAACGACGGCGCAATTTGGGCTGAGCCCGCCAAAATACATTCTGCTATTTCCGGCGCATCGCAGCTACGTGGAAGGTATGACCTCTGGTTCTCAAGTATTTTTGCTGATTTTAACGTTTTGTACAAGTTTTCTGTTGTCGAAAGTATGTCTGATATTTCTTCTACTGTATGTATCATGAAAAGATACGAGTGAAACCTACTAATATGTTAAATTTTAACCTTTGTTCTTGTTCAGAAGAAATATAGTAAGTGAAGATGATCAACAAAAGACTTATCGAAAAACAATAAAATGTCAAAAATATTGCTCGGCCATCGCCTTAAGTCACCAGCGGCCAATCGCACCCCTTTCTCTAATCAGTTCGCAGCCCGAATCGATATCGATGATTAAAATTTATTTAACAATAATAAATGAAAGAATACATGTATAAAGTTCTTTTTTATCTGAATTTGTCTCATTTATGCACTGAACTGCGCCAACAAGGTGTTGACACTCGATGTATAAGAGGAGCTAACGAAATCTTTAAGATTAGTATTAGTAAATTGCAAGAAATTTAGTAAGCTCGAGAGTACGTTGTAAAATTATTTTTGCAAGAGAAACGACATGTTAGTTATTTTGATTTTTTCATGAACCACACGGGAAAAATACATAGAGTAGATAGATAGAGTTCAAGAGAGGACCGTAAAGTGCATTCTCAATCATAAACTACGGGGAAGAACACAATCTTTCCTCGTTAATCGTCTCGATCTTTTCGAGCTGCCGATATTGCCTCGAACCTTGTCCATATTAAAAAAAAACTATAATTCAAATAAAAGAGCTGAATATTCGCAAAATAAAAGGATCTAAAGTAATCGTAAGTCGTTCGGTTGCATTATCGCAGCTGAAAGATCGAAGGATTTTCGTCACTTTGAATTTCAAATTACCTTCGTTAATATCTATTCCAGATCTATCGACGGATACTCTGCGCCTTACAGTGCCCTCCTCAAATAGTCCTACGAATAGTTATTTTTTCGTTTTCAATAATATTCTCATTTTTTTTTCTTTCTTGGCTCAATGTCAGTGTTAGAAAGAAAATCACAAATTCTGATAGAAAAGACATTACGTGTACGTTGGCTGAAGCTTGAGTCAAATTATAGTATGAAAAAAGTTGATAAACGGGATAGTACATTAAAAGTATAAAGAGTGAAACAGCAACAGAAAGTATAGATAATCGTGACGTATGTTAGTATTTTTTAATAATTAACTCATTCACGTTTTCTAAAAAGTTGCTTCTAGTTTTCTTGCGATAATAATCAGTTGACTCCCTGATATGTCTAGAATCTTTAAAACACTTGTATAAACTGTAAAACTTTTGTCGTACGCATCAGACATTAAAGTTGGCGCGTGCAGACAATATTTTCCGCTATACAAGGTTATTATTATATCATTCACACTAATTATCGATAACGGAAAAAGCAAAAGTCTATTTTACGACGTAAAACATCAAAGATAAAAAATCTTATGTATATTACTGCTTGTTATTAATTAACGCATTGTTGTCGAGTTCAATATTATTTATTAATAAAAATATTTAAAAGTCACGAGATAAAAAAGCTAATATGTATTTTAATCATTCTGAAAATGACGCTCGTTTCATTGAATTAAATAAAAAGTTAAATAAAATATAAAAAAATTTAAATTTGGTTGATCTTGATTATTGACTTATATCTGGCTTATTTTTGACTTATATGTGACTCGCCTATAAATCAAAAACTCGTTTAAGATTACAAAAGACAAAAATGTGACCAGATCAGTGAAAATGCCTTTCTTTCCGAAAGAATACAGATCCCTCGCCAAAACAATCCCATCAGTACCAATCCTCTCAACTTCTTTTATACACAATTCCTCAAAAACTCCACCAAACCAGAAAACACTATTCAGCGGAAAGTGGGCTCACCTCCGGCAAGCGAGAGGGTGGACTTGTCGCTGATCCTCCTGCGGATGGGTCCGGCCATACTGGGGATGCTGGGCATGCTGGGCATGCTGCCGGGCATGTTGGGTAGGGGCGGCAGCCCGGACATGTTGGACATGTTCGGCAGGCCCTGAGGCATGCCGGGCCCGCCGCCGGACGACGGGGGCAGCTGGCCGCCCGCCGGCGACCTCACCGCTGAGACCAGGGCCGACATCGAGACCGGCGAGACCTGCGACACGCCTCCGAAGCTCGGCGGTGGCTGACTCATCAGGGCCGAGGAGAGGCTCAGCTTCGGCATGTTCGATGTGTTCTGCGAGGAGGCGATTTACAAGTGGAAAATTTAGTAAATGATTTTTCAATGTTGCGCGTAAAAGAATCGTTACGATACGTAATAACGTTTTTTTTTTTTATAAAAAAAAAATAGTAATTCTTAAAAACGTCAAAACAAACAAGCCATTCAAAATAATTTTATCATAACGCAAACTACTGTAAGTCAAACTTGAATCGACTAGATAAAAAACTCTGATAACACCGAATAATCACAAACATATATTTGTATCATTTATCTTGCCGCGCAGCCGAATCTAAATTTCAAATGCCGAAACCAGATTGACACACTATCGGTCGTTCCAAAAATAATCGATATACAGGCCCCCCCCCCCTCCGATTAAAAATCGCACGACACGTGCGAGACACTCACCGAGGACTCGGAGGACTTGGGCGGCTCCGGCGAGGCCATCTGCTTGGCCATGTGCAGGTGGTGCATCATGGCCGTTAACCTGTCGCGCTCCTTCTGCAGCTGAATCTCCAGTTGCGAGACGACCTGCATCTGGACGCGCGCCTGCGCCGTCGACCTGTCGTCCAGCGTGTGCTCCGTGTTCAGGTGTCTGGAACAGCGGACGATTGTATTGCTTATATATTTGGGATTTCAGAGGGGGGAGAGGAGGAGGAGTCGAGGAGGCGGTTTCGGGCTTGTTTTGGCAGGGATTGCGAACGCGGAAAGTGGCAGGTGAACGAGGAGACGTTGGTTTTGTCTGGCCATGATTAGAGTTTTATCAATGGCACAACGAGCTCAATGAGAATGATGCGTAATTTTGGATTTTAAAGAGTCTCGTAGGCGGTAATTAACTTCGTTACGTCGGAATGCAGTAAAAATAGATCTATTGAACCGATACAATTACGAATGCCGTTAGATTTCCAAGACTTTCTTCTATATTATACGTAAAATTAACATCGGATCGATCGGTAAATAGCCCCGATACCCGACAAAAGGCGGCCGCCGCTCGGTAAACACAGCAGCTAAATTATCCGTCCCGCTCATTCTTAAGGGCTTAAAAAACTGACCCAAGGCTCTCTCTCTCCTCCGGCTCTATTGTCCCGCCGGGCATCGAAATTATTTTCATAATCTCTTCGCCAACGGTTTTCCTGCCCGAAAAGCAGATTGGAAGACGGAGTCGAACGAAGGAGTAGGAACGAGAGGCAGAGAGAGAGAGAAAAGTAGGAGCGGAGATGAGAAGCATAACGATGCGGTCGAGCGTCGTGAATATTAATGAGACAAAGGTAATTAGCGTCTTTGCTCCCCTCCCCTGCTCCTTTTTATTCTAAGCAACGGCGCGTTCGATGGAGGGCGCGCGACTTCGTGATTACTAGGTTTTGCTTTAATGGGTTTAAGGCGCTCAAAGACGATGCTCCGCCGCTTCTGCTGACTCGCGCGAATTTTCCTGTCTCTTCTTTCGCGTCCTGGCCTTCTTCTTCCGTTCCCTTTTCGGGCGCGGCGGCGGCTGCTTTTTTTCGCCTCGTTCCCGCGCGCGAGCTGTTTATTGAGAAACGACGAGGCGAGTGTCGGAGGAGCCGCTCGATTAAACCGATGCCGAAAGTCTCTCTCTGTTCTTTTTCTCGGCTTTTATCGCCTCTACGCGCCCGGAAAATCTTTTGTAGTCTTAATTTCGTGCTCCCGGACGAGGAGGAATCGAAATTATCGGATGAGGGCGGCGATGCTATTTGAAGTTTCGTTTTAAAAGCGTTTATTCGCTCCGCGAGACTTTGGAAAATGTTTTTCAAAATGTTGACGAGAATCGCTTTGCATGTTTTTATTTATATCGACTCTTGGGGGGAACAATCGAGCAAAAGTTAAATATTGATTTATTGTTTCGAAGCGGAAACCAGATGGTTCAAAATAAAAGCGCTCTCGATCGACGGCGACCGATGTTTTATTTTGAGATATCAATTATTTTTCCTTCTTGCGATTCTAATCAATCAAAATCCAAAGTCCCTTTACCAAATTAAAAAAAAAAGAGTAAGCTTACTTGATGAATGCCTGATACTCCTCGAAAACGGCCTCGCATCCGGGCCACTTGCAGACGCCGTGGCCGTAAAGCGGGTGCTGGATCTTCTCGTTGCACGACGTGTCCAAGGGCTTCTCGTCCAGCTGGGCCGTGCCGTTTATTTCCGAGCGCCGATTTGAAACTAACGAATTAAGAAGGCCTGCGATAAATCGCCGCCGAGTTTGCGTGTTTCAGTGAATGTCGTCTCGAGAATTAGAGAGCGCGATTATTTGGCGAGTTATATTGTAAATAAAAATCGTGGCCGAAAGAGGTAAGTATATAATTATGCATGTGAAAGTCGTCGAACGGAAAGAATGAGATTTACCATTTAGACCAGAACCAGACTTCGATACGTTTGAGTTTGCGTGTGATTCGGAGCTCTCGGATGGTTCTGTTTTCCAAGCTGACATCGCATCTGATGGTTGCATACCTTTTCAATTCAAACAAATCATACGTTTAAAAAACTCGGATGATACTAAATTTACGTATGAAATATCTAATAAGACTCCATTAAATTCTCAACAGAAACAACCAAACCTGAAGAGTGATTGTGTCCTTGCAAGCCGAGACCTTGCTGCAGCAGGTACTGCCGCTGCGTGATCTGCAGCTGCTGGATGAGCTGCTGCTGCTGGAGGGCCAACTGCTGGAGGGGCGCGGAGGCCTTCTTCTTGTCGGCCGTCTGCATGAGGTGCGTCTGCTGGATGAGGTTCAGCTGCAACTGTTCCTGCAGCTGTTGCATCGCCTGCTCGAGCTGCTTGCGGCCCAACTCGGCGAGCTGGTGCTGATGCTGCGGGTGGATTTTTTTCGATTTTATAGGCGCGCGTTCACGGGCGGGGAGTCGCGACGGTGTTCGGGGACTTACGTTTTTCAGGGAGGAGAAGTAGCCGAATTTGTCTTGATTCGACGCGTGATCCGACGAGGAATCCTGGAAGAATCAGAGAAACGAGGTTGAAGCGAGGAAGTTGGAAATACGCTAGGCTGGAAGAAACGAATGCGAACCTGATGATGCTGCTGTTGCTGCTGCTGCATGTAGAAAGAGTGCTGCTGTATGAAGGACTGTAGCTGGGTGGGGTTGAGTATGTGCTGCTGGAGGATCTGCATCTGGTGCAGGCCGCTCGCCGGGCTGAGCATCATCTGAGCCGTTGTCTGAGAGGACGGCGGCGGGGCCCCGGGCGGCCCTCCTGGGGGACCTTGCGACGGGTCGGGCGGCGAGGCCCTGCAAAAAAAAAACGGGATTGCGTCGCTTTTTATTGATACTGCGGACGTTTAAGCGCGATATCGACGGGGGAAAGTTGACTGACCGCTGCGGAGCTTGGGGACTCTGATGGGGGCTAGGCTGGGGCCCAGGCGCGCCGGAACTGGGCTGCTGCGACTGCTGCGTGATGATGGGCTGCTTTTGCTGGGTCATGGGTGCTGCTGCTACCGTCACTGCGTGTCCGCTCGGACTGAGCTTCCCATTGCTTTGATACTCGATGCTGAGCTCCTGCTGCTGCTGCTGCTGCTGCGATTGCTGCTGGTCAGAGCCGCTTGAGCTTCTACCCTCGCGACACCGATCCAGTCGCGACTCGCACTGCTGCTGCTGCTGCTGCTGCTGTTGCTGTTGCTGCTGCTGTTTCAAAGCTGCGTATAGACTGCTTGCCTGCGAAGCGAAGGTTTGTCGTTAAGCGTCCGGAGTATTTATAGACCGTTGAATAAATTGATATAAAATTTATTTAATTTTGCAGTAAATTCCTAATTTAGTATCTGTAATTAATACCCGCATAATTACTTATATATAGGTTAAATATGAGAATTAGCAAAATATAAACTTCCCTAATCAAATACTGACTTAATTTATATAATACAGTATTAAAAGTTTCTTTTAAATATTCAAAATAACTGCATATCTTTTTCAGAACTTGTATAAATATTCAAATTTTCTCGCAAACTGGCGAGCAATGCAAGAAGGGCGACAGAGCACGTTAATTCACCGAGAGAGAGAGAGAGAGAGTTTCCGCATCTTTGGAAAATATTCCTCGTTCTCCTTGAACGAGGTGGCCGACCCTTATAATTTTTCTCTCATTCTGTATCAGCGCGAGGAAACGGCCGTCCTGACTAAACACTGATAACCCGGCCGCAGAGTGAGAGAGAGAACTTCTTTGCATGTTATAAACATACGTAATTGTACACAAATAAGATTAGCATAAGACTCTGCGGCGGTCTTTCTGGCCTCTTTCTCTTTATCTCCTTACTAGAAAGAGCGAAAGAGGAAGACACACGGAAGAGAAAACATTCGCTGCGAGGGATTGAAGGGGCCACGAATTTGGCGCCCTTTTCGAGGCTTTATTTATGCAAATAATGTTTTTAATCGTTCTAAAAATATATATAAAAGGAAGGTTACTTTTTTAGCTACAGTCGTCGAGTTATGAAAACAGTCTCTTTACATCGTGTCAATTCGCGAAATTCATTATTTTCACGCTTTCCACGTTAACGAAAATAGCAAAATGAATTTTAATGAATCAAACAAGCCCGAACCGAGGCTCTCGCGCTTCCAAAATTAGACTCGCTCCTAAATACGCAAATTAACATCCATTCGAAAGCAACTTACATCCCTCGTCAAACGACCGCGCGCGAAAAATTTCCCAGCCGCGCACCAATCAAATTACGACTGGTGAGCGCGCGGCGGCTCTCTAATCTCGCAAAACACTCGCGGGGATTTGATAATTTCCCGCGCAGAGGCCGAACAAATAAATGGGCCATTCGCGCGCGCCTTCGAAACTTAATAAAACAAATCGCAGCGGCGTTGGATAAACAGAGAGAGAGAGAGAGAACCGTCGGGGATACGGAGAGGCGTATAACGCGTCGTTCTCCGGGAGAGAGAGTTTTCGAATCGCTCGCGAATACCATTAGATAAGATCAATATTGTTCGTAATACAAGTAACCAAGGGGATATTCGCAAACTCTCGGCTCTGCCAACTTGCGAGCGCGGAGACCGAGAATCCAACTTTTGGCGAGCGTTACGGATCGAGCGGTGAAAAAGCTCGGAGCTTAACGGGATTCGCGGGGGAAAGTATCTTAGCGTAATTGCTTTCGAAATGTCTTCGTTTAAAATTGTTTAAAAAATATATGTCTCTTTCATCGTTTCTTGAAGTGAAGAAACGACGAAGAAAATGAAGTAAGGCGATTTTCCTTACTTCACTTTTAATCTTCTTTTACAACATTCAGATTTGTTTACAATTTTGTGAATTAATTCAGGTATTTAACAACGCGGTAATAAAAAGAATTATTTCGATAATTTCCTTATAAAGATTACACGCGCAAAAAAAAAAACACTTTACACTTGCGTTAATAAACGAAATCGACCAGCCAGCATCAGCTTCGTTAATTAACTTTATACTCGAAATAAAAAAAAAGAACGGACGAAACTAACTTTAAAGAGCATCATCGGAAGGCCACGAATTCAATATACCGTCCAACTCCGTCCTCTCTAAATTCCTAGCACATCTGAGAGGTTATGAAGTCGGCTCACCAGACGACCGTCCACTTTTCTTCAAAAAAAAAGGGGTGGAGAGGAGCACACACACCGCTGCCGTCTATCGGGAGCGAAAAGAAAGGGGCGGTTCTCTCTCTCTCTCTCGCGGAGCTCTCCGTGAAATATATACTTGCACCGCCGCCGATGAGGAAAATCTGAAGCGACAACAACCGCGACGACGGCCTCTTTATTTAACCTCTCCTCGAGGAGGAGAGTCTTCGGAGGCGCTCTCCTTCGATGGCTCTCGAGAGGGAGGACCTCTTGCCGGCGCTGCTTTGTGCTGCTTCGTCTTATGTACGTCGGGGGACGGGCTTTTTCGGGCTGAGAAATTATAGGGATCGCGGCGACCGGGGAAGGAGTGTATGTTGTTTAGAACGCGAAATAAATGAGTTGGTTGGTTGTATGCGTTGTTTGGGCGATCTTCCGTTTTTTTCTTTTCGAGGCATTGTTGCGAAATTGAAGGAGGGGGAGATTTTGTTTTTTAAAACACCAAACAAAATAAAAACACTGTTTAATTGAAATTTGCTGATTATTTTTAAATATATAAATACGCGTACCGCATTAAAAATCAACGAAAAACGTCCCCGAACGCGGAACGTCTCCGACAAAAGAAAGAGCCCTCAGACAGGCGGACTAAGAAAAGAAGTCGCCGCGTCCGCTCGAGCGATAATTAAGTCAAAAGAGAACGTCGTCGTCGCGGCAATCAAAGCCGCGGCGGAGAAAAAAATGGATTTCCTTCGGGAGCGCCGCGCGCCTCTCCAGGAGGTCTTCCTCCTCCCCGCGGTATTAATTAACGAATTAAGAGTCCCGCGGTCTTTTAAAAGGATTAAAAGCCGCGGCGGCGGCCCCAGACGTCCTTACGTACTTCTTTCCCGAAGCCGCACCGCGGAGAGCGGTGCATATCGCTCGGCGACTTCAATGCGGCTACTCCGGGATTCGACCGCTTGTAGTGTAGTGTTTTCTCGGCGAGGGAAACGAGGTTTCCGTCGACTCGAGCGCTTTTTTTAATCGGTGTTTGCTTATTTTGACATATTGAAGGGAAGAAAGCTTTGGAGATATGAGGTGATCCTTATAATTGGTATTTTGTAAATGAGTAAAATATAGGTAAAATATAGTACGATATTGCATATTTTCAAGGTAATTTAAATTATTATAGTATCACTTAAATAAATCATTTATTTTGCTCCGGTGTTTTAATTTAATGTGTATGTATGTGCATTTTAATTGCACTTGCATTAATAAAATTATTGAATATAAACCATGTTCTGTAATACTTCATACGATAGATGTATAAACGAGATTTCAATAAAGATTAATTTTAACTGAAATTGAACCAAAAAATGTTATCATCAACATAAAAAGTTAATTTTGCAATATAACAACCAAAATATCTTTGTTCGACAAATAAAAAACTCGAAATATTTACAAATTTTTAGCGTTTACTATTAAACAATTCGTACAGCCCTTTCAACCTGTCCTCAAAGCCACGTTCACGCGGCAAATCGTCGCCGCAATTTTTCCAAAATCGCGCTCTCAATATTGACTAGCTCCCGAAAAAGCGTAAAGCAGACAAACAGCGACCCCCTAATTCCCGGCGAATTGCAAGTCGCGAGTCGCGCTCTGATGCAGCGGCGGCGGCGGCGGCGGGAATTTCGTATTCAGCGCGTCGGCGGGCCAATCAGGCAGCCTCGCGCCGCCCGCCCTGTTGACGTTTGTCATAATATTTTAATATTAAATCGCGTTACACTCCAGCCATGCGTTCGCATAATCAGACGTTATTCCGCCGCCGCGCCTCGACGCCTCCGTTCCCTTCCACCCCCCGAGACGCGGCCGCGTTCCTTTTCTTTCTTTTCTCGAGGTCTTTCTGCGGGGTTAATCGAGGGATTGTGCGGCGTTATTGAGGGAGTGTTATTTTGAATTGGAGGATTTAGACTGAGGGACAAGTGGCGTTTTTTACAGAATTTTTTTTTTTAATGTAACCATTTTGCCATTTTATTGACAAAAATATGAGTAACCTAATAAACAATTGTATTTCTTCTATAACAGAGAAAATTAACCCTTTTTTATAACTATACTGTAAAATTGAGCCAAACAGCCCTCCTCAGCAGCACACAAACAAAATACAAAGCTCGTCCTTGAAAGTAAAAAGAAGAGAGCAGAAGAGAGAGAGAGAGAGAGAGAGAAAAGAGTCACGTGCGAATATTTATCCACCCTCGAGTAGAAAAAAGGAAGGAGGCCTTGCAGTTTCTCCCTCTCGTCTCTCTCTCTCTCTCTCTCTCCCCCGACGAAGGTGTCGGTAACTGACTGATAGGCGCGACAATGGACCCCCCGCCTCGCGCACGCGTGTGTATTTATACGCCAAAGACCGAGAGAGAGATAGAGAGAGACGGAGCGCGCAAAAAGGAGGGTGAGACAAGTGGCACCCTCGTCGCCAGCTGGAGAAACGCGGAATACAAATTTCGCAGCGCGCGGCACCAACGAACGCGCATAATGAATTCGCGCGCGAGAGAGCGAATCCCTCCTCGGCTTCTTCTTCTCTTTTTTTTCCCTATTGTCGCGAGAGGCGCGAATATTATTTTCGAGCGGGTTGCGCTTTATTGGCCCTCTCGCGGTTTCGAGGGGTTTAGGGCTGCATAATTCGGGGGAGCGAAACTTTCCTTCAGCGACTTTCGGCCAAGGTCGAATATAGCCGAAGGTATAAAATACGTTTCGTTTCCGCGCGATTGTTTTTACGGTGAATTAAATGCAATTTATCCGCCTCGCGTCGAAACCGACGAGTCTCCTTCGAATTTCGTTCACAATCGCGCCGGCGGTGACAGCCGTCGGGTCAGGTGCGAAAAAGGAAGGAAAAGATCGAGCGACGTACCCCCATCGCTCGTCGAACGCGGCTGATTAGCTCCTCGCTCTCGGCGATTATACAACGCGTACAGGGCGGCCCCGCAGGCTTTGGGCAAACCCGCAGCGACGCCCCTCTCTTCTCCAGATTTTCCCTGCATCTCGCCGGCTGCGCTAATTCTTGTACACACACGCGTCAAAGGGATATGTGTCCTCTCTCTCTCTCTCCCTCTCTCTGGTGGTATTTCAGTTTTGCGACGGCGGAGAAATTCGAGGATTCTGGTGATTTTTTTTTACTTATTGAGGGTGCTTTCGTTGGCGCCGATGGAAATGCTGTAATTAGAGTGGGAAGATGCGAAATATATTCTTTATAAATTCACGTCTGAGTCATTACTGGATTTAAACGAATTTATCCCTCAAAACTCTGTAAAACAATATAATAATCGATGCCGCAGTCGAGTAAAGAGCAGAGATTTTCATTCAAGTTCGCGCGCCGAAAGAAAACAGAGTCCAAACAATGAGAGAAGCGCGGCAACTCTCCGGTCAGCTCGTAAATCGGCGCTAATTGATATAACTCGGGTGGACGCGTTGTGAAATGGAGCTTCCATACATTGTCAATCGAGTGCCGGACGGGACGAGAGGACCGAAGGAAAAAAAGGGGAGTGGGGGGAGGAGGGACGAAGCAACGAATCAGCCGTTTGGCGATTGAACCTCAAGCCAATCACGCCGGCATCTATAATTCAGGCCGGCCGTTAACGACGGATCGCGAAAATAAAAAGCGGAAAAAGGAGGCGCTGAATCGTTCATGAGCGACGGTTAATGTTGCAGGGGTTTGCGGAAATGCGCGGGAAATTCAATTTTTAGAAGGATTCTTTTGAGGTTTCTGGTCAAGAGATTCGAGAGGAACTATTGATTTGATTGAAGCCCTTACATTTCTTTGTCGAGTTTGTTTTTAGATTGAAAGAGTCCAATTTCTATTGTTTAATACAATTTGCTAAATTGACAAAAGATGGCCATCAAAATCCCAAGTAAGTCGTTATTTCCCAGTATAACTATCTCTTTCTACAACTGATATCTTAACGAGTGGTAACAACGTTAATAACGAGCACTAAAAATCAGCCCCCTCCCTTGATTCCCTCCCACTTCCTCTCTCGTCAGGGAAAAACTTCATCTTCCGTCGGGACGCTTAAAAACCCAAGGAGCGGCGGGAGGAAGAGTCCGCAGGAATTACAAGCGAATCTGTCCGGGGCGTGTGTATATCTATTTGTCGGGGAATAATTTCGCTTCGTTAAAAAAAAAAAAAAAAAGAAAAAGGCAGGGAGGGGCGGAGGAGAGCGAAGGGGCCAGTCGATTACAAGTCGTTAATGAAAACCAAACAACGGGAAGAAGAAAAAGCGCGGGGTGGAAAGACGCTCTCCGGCTGTTCTTGTTCTCGTTCTTTTCTTTATCCCCCGAGTCCCTCGGCGAGAAAATTTCAGAGTCTTGCTCAGCGGTTCGCATCTGCTTACCGGGTTTCTTGCTCTTTGTCTGCTATTTCTTTATATATATATATAAATACAAGTGTCGGCAGTTTAAATATTGTAACGGGGGATAAAACTGTATTTCATGCAATACAATTGTGTAAGATTGTAGAATCACTTCTTTTATCTTAAAATTTCTTATATTTATTAGCTTGGCAATCTAATTCTAGGATGAACAGCTGCACTTTAAAAAACATACGATTCAATTAATAAACCAAACGTCGAGGCGGCATTAAAATCACAACAAAGAATGCAGAGAGAGAGAGCCATTTGCATCGGCAATCTTCCCGAGTCCAGGGCGCGCTTCGTCTTAATTTCCGTGGGTCGGGAGGTTCGAGGCCTCTCGCGCGTCGGCCGCGACGGGGCCGCTTCATAATTCAAGCGGCCTCTAATTGATACTGAATTATTAACCCGCCGCGAAAGTAAAACAGCGACGCCTCCTTGTACACGAGAGCGCCAGTCGAGCGCGGCTCGGAGATTAGTGCCTTTTTGATCTCGGCTCCTTTTATTTAGCCCCCCCCCCGCTAAGTAGTTTCGCGCGAGGAACTTGCTTGAGATTGCGATGGGAGGAAGTACGTCCGATTGCTTATTCATTTTTTGACTTCAACACATTTAATTGCGGAAAAACCTATCGCTTTCGCAGCGAAGGGTAAACAGCGCAAAAGTATAATATATCTCCCCGAAGAAGGCTTTCGAAAAAAGGGTCCAAGCAGCCCAGACGCTTCCTTTCCGCACGGACAGTCGTCGGTGCCGTTGCGCATCGGAGAGTGTCTCCAAATCCGCGCGCGGATCCCCGTGTGTACCTTCCGAGCGGCGGATCATGACCGGGCATGCGGAGCCGCGTATTTATACGCCGCCGTCCATTTTCCGTCTGTTTGGCGAGGGTGAGAGAGAGAGAGAGAGACGTCTTGCCTGTTGTGCGAAGGGAGAGCCGTGTGTGACGCTCCGGGTGATTAATTCGCGGCACGAGTGCCGATTCCTTTTTTCGTCCTTCGGCTGGATTTCGGAGTTTTGGAGGGACGTCGCTTCGATGCGTGATTTTTTTTTTCAAAGATTTTTCGATTCGATTTCGACTTTGTCGAGAAGTTTAAATACATAGTGAATTTCGCGCGAAATTATTCATCCAGCTCGGCTCCGCAATCAATTTGAAACAAGTCCAACGTTTTAAAGCGCAACGGTTTATCTTTAAAATCGCATTATATCCTCCCGAGCTTTTTTTTCGTCGCGCGCAGCAGCTCTCAAAGAAACTCAATTCTCCCGCCTAACAAGAGGCCATTCATCCGCCATCGTCTCGCGCTCGCAAACAGCAACAGCTACATTAATATTTATAAGGCGCGAAAAATTACGTCGGATTCGCTCTCTTACATCCCCCCCTGCCCCCCACCCCCCACCCCGTCCTCCACGAAATTAAGACCCTCGGTAAGACAAGGGAAGATTGCGGTTAAAAATTGCGCGGTATTACTTAAAACTCTCGACTTTCTTACTCCTCGGCTCTTGATGATACAATTAATCCGAGTCTTCTGGCTCGGAAAATTGTCCGATATTTTTCACGCGCCCCGAAGGGGTTAGAGTCGCCAGCTGCGCGCGTCCCGGAACTGCGAGGGCGGAGAATCGCGGGGGGTGGGGAAAAATGCCGGGGTGCGAGAGAGGTGGATTGTGCATTTTTTATGCTCCCGGCGTCGGGTGTACGCCTTTGATGCCTGTCGTTGTTTCGAGTGTACTGCACAACGAGGTGCTTACGATGGGCTCTCGTTGGCGATTATTTTCTTTTTCTTTTTTTTTTCGATTTACGCCCCATTTATTTTGTAAAATTTTAGTCGCTTTTACTAGGTTGAAGATAGATCAAACTTTGTAATTACTCTGGAGAATTGTGTTCTGCATAGAATAATAATAGAAAAAGGACTTGGAAAGTAAAAAATGAAATATTTAAGTTGCATATATTGCAGTACATACAGTGCCGTCGTAAATTATGCAAGAGAACGGTGATGACTATATAAGGGAAAGGAGTTAAGTGCGAAAAATATGAGGCCACATCCGACAAACTTACCCGCAAGCAACCGACTACTCCAAAGGAGTAAAAACGTTTTGTGGTCAACGTTTCGTTAATTTTTTATTTCGTTTGCACAGCCGACGCCTCATTCATTTTTCATTTTGCTTGAGCTGCGGCGTATTTTAAAAATAATTTTCGATTTTATATACTTATTTTTAGCTTCGCCATCCCGCAATCTTCGCTGTAATTTCAGTTATTCTCAAAGATAAAGCAATATCGACGATATAAATTTAAGAAAAAAGAAAACAATTTATAGCCGAAAAATAAGGCCCGCCCCTCTACTTTTTCCGTACGCGAGCTCCTCAAAATTCCCGAGCCGATCCCCGACAAGACGCACCGCGGGTTATCCCATCCAGGCTCCGGTGACGTACTGGCGGAAGTCTTGCATGAATTCGGCAATGTCATTATCATATTTTTCGCATAATGCGCGTATACGCGCCGCTATATTCTCCGCGTCGGCCGTGACAAGGCCGCGCCTCGGGCCGATATATTTTAAAGTTTTATCGTTTATTGTTCGAGCCGCCGCAGCCGCCGCCGAAATTGACGACCGTCTCCGCCGATGCAAAATGTACGCGGGGGCTTTTTAACATTTTTTCGCTATAAGGCTTTTCGCGCGGGGCGCAGTTACTTTTTGCTCGGGTTCCCGGATGGATTTGGGCGGCTGGCGTACGAGAGGAGAGACGCTTTGGGTTTTTAGTTTTGAAATTGAAATTAGAACCGCGTCCGTAATGATTCGCGGAGAAAAGTTTTTTATTTCCGTGGGTTTTGATTGTTAATAATTCTTTCTGGGAAACAAAATTCCAGAGAAGAAATATTAGATACTTTAAGAGAACGACTGTAGTTATGCATAAACGCACAGTAGGAGAAAGGATCTGTTTCGATGTAAGGAACGCAAGTCGTATACAAGGTTTCTGATCGTTTGCAAGCAATTCGCACGAGGATTCGGGGTGAAATTATTGCCGATAAAGAAACGTATCCCAACCTTTATTTTCACTTTCTATGGTGCAATAAACACTTATCTTTTACCTTTTCCTATATAACAGTTTCTTCAACTCTGACGATTAAAAGAGATAGTTTACGATCAAAAGTCCATTTCTTTTTCTGACTTGACGTATTTTGGAATACTTCTAAATTGTATAAAACAAATTCGTCCAATGCAAGTTTTTCACAATTTATAAAGAAAATCTCAATCTCGAAACAAACAGCCTTGCAATCGTCAAAAAGAATCGCGAACCAACATACTTCATAGAAAACAATGGCGTATACGACTGCACGCAGCCAATAAAACTCTCCGTAACTGTCTCGCGGAGATAAACGGAGAGCCCGCGGAGAGATGATTTACACGAGTCCGGCCCCGAAATATGGAGGAGAAATATGTAATTGCCTTGGCAGGCCAGCGACGCGCGCATTAAGATGCCTATCGTCGCTGTATCACTTCGCCCTCCTCTCGGCGCAATTGAATATTTCTGTGTATTACGGGTCTCGTAAAAACCGCGGCGAATCGATTTTATCAATTCAATTTGGACCTTCTGCGGGGATGGATATGACGCGTATCGCCCCGGTCCGATCTTGGTTTAGGCACGCCGGCCGAAAACTTGTAATATTTTTATGGGGCTGCTGAGGGATGTGTGCTGAATTGGGTGGATTGAGATGCTTTTGATTAAAAGTTTGTTTTGCTTGTTGTTCGATCGTTTAGCATTTATTGGTGCATGTTTGCCAAATTTGAACTGATTGAAAAACGGAAATTTTTAAGTTTTTGTTTTGCAGCTAAAAAGATAATATTTTTTTTATTTATCTTATCATTTTTACCAGCACAAAACATAATAATGAATGCTATCTGCTGCTGTATTCGGTGTCGAGATTTAAAATCAAACGAAGAAAAATTTATTTATAAATATTCTTACCTACTGCATTATGCGGGGCAACAAAAAATAGCGCACGTTTAAAGATTTGCTCACCTGAAACATAAAAGAAATTTGGTTAGAAGCCGTTCCCAATCTTAGTTCAACAAGCATTACCCAACAATTGAATAAACAACCACAACCGAATTTATATTCCTCTCCTGCGAAATCGCTTGAAAAAACATTATGTACGTCTAACTGAGCGTCAAAGCTAATATAACAGCAACAAAACACACGAGGCTTTCGGCTCCTACTCTCAAATCTGAAAGAGCAATAATAATTTCGGCCGATTCACGCCTAATTAAATTCCTCCGATATCGCTCATTCAAATCCACACCCGGGGCAAACATCGGCGTCGTCGCGCGGGCAGAACTTTTCTTTTTTTTTGTTTTGCAATCGCGCGCTCGAGCCCCCGACAAACAAACATCAGGCGCGCACGAAAGGAGGTGCCCGCGGCGCGGACTCGAAATCTCGCGAAAATTAGCATAAGCACACAGGCATCATTATTGCACAACAGCGGAGCCAAAAATTCCACTGCGTTTTTTTTTTTGTGTATATACACTTTTTTTTTGTAATTTTCTAAGCGAGGAAAGAGAGAGAGAGAGAGATGTTCCTCGAGTCGAAAATTACGACACAAAGCACAAATTTGTATAAACGAAGTGCAAACGAGCGAGGGATAACGCCATTGGGAAAACAAATATTTATTTTTAGAAGCGAGCGTCGGCCGAGCCGCTCTCTCGCCGCGCTGGAAAAACATATAGGCGATTTTTTTTAGCGCGCGAGCCGGGCTTTTTCGCTCGCCTCATTGACATATCAATGACGCATGCACAAATTTTTTAGTAATGGACTTATAAAGGCTGAATTTTAATATATTTAAGTAGGCCTTCGCGGCGCTTATATAAATATTTGTCGATGAATTATGACCGTTTGTGGATTGAAGCATCGTTTGCCAGTACTTTTCGTTTGTTCGAAATAATTTATTTATTGCTGGTTTACCGCGCGTTAAAAGGACGTTCGAAATTCTTTCTTTCTTTAATTAAAAAAGTTTGAAGATCTGCGTCGCGATTTCCTCCAACTTTATTGATATAATAAAATTCTTTATCTATTATACAGTTCTAAAGACTTTTTTTATGAATGACTTCTCATTAAATCATTCATGCTTGCACGAGTTGCCCAAATATTCTTATCTGAGTATATGAAACTTTCAAATCGTCTTATATATCTTCTTGCAATTTATGCGAGATTAGAGCGAGTTTAATTAATATCTAAAGATTCATTCAAAATTAGTGTACTCGCGCTTTAAATTTTATTACTTTATATAATTAATTTATCGAATTCGGCATTCAAAACGTAGAATCTCCCGAAAAATTCCCGTACCGACCATAAACTATTCCGTAAAAAATCCACCTCCCAACACAAAAAGACTGGCGGCCCGCGATAAAGTGCCGAAACAGAGCAGCACACCTACAAAACTCGCTCCCGAATCTTTCGATTCGGAGCAGTTTGTATGCTCGGACGGACGCGGCGTATCCACGTGGATTACCGGCGCGCGAAACTGTATTACCCCGGAGGTACACCGTTATTTTTTATCTTTATTAGATTACCTGTCGGGAGAGCGGCGGGCCGTATAAATAGATATTTGCGCGCCGGAATATCGAGCAGGCCGTTTTGTCCGAGGGACGGCCTGTAAACGGCCGAGGGTGCATTATGTATCGCTAATCGCCGTTCCTCGTTTCGATTGATTTCGGAGGCTGGATTATTGCGGGGGATTGATGCGTCGATTTAGTTTCGGGGAATTTATTATTTTACGGGAATTTTTTCAAGCGGAACGATGAAATTAGCAATGAACTGGTGGGATTTAAGTATTGAGAATTTAAAAAGACGATTGATTTTTATTTTAGTGATCTAATACGCCAAAATTATTCTAAATGATAAATATAGTAATAAACATACTTATTATATAACACTGAATGGTGTTACTACAGTTACAAAGATTAAATATAACTGGAATATATTTTATAATTACTATCAATATATTCGATTAGCTTAATCCTGTAATTTAATCAATCTTTATGAGCAATTAAATGACTTTTATCAAATTTTGTTGCAATAATTAATGATTCATTGATTCCAAATAAACCTTTTTGACTTGCAATCTTTAGTGCTTTAACGAAAATAATTTAGGATAAAAAGTTTATTACTTTTATTCAAATACTAAGAAGTAAAATTAAAAACATAAACGTACATTTGAATTTGAATTTTAACCTTTTTTCTTATGAAAAAAATGTTGTCTGAAAAAATGCAGAACAAATACACAATATTTAAAAATTGGAGGAAAAACATATCCCCAAACAATCGGTAACAAAAAAGTTCGTACACCAACTCCTAATTCAAAACGAAAGCAAAGAAACCCGCCCAATCCGTTCGCGAATCTGACCCCATCAATAAAGAGTGGCGGGTTAGCTAGGCAAAAATGCGCCTAACAAGCGGGAGGAATATATAGCCGGAGGCGAGAGAAGGACGTGTGGGCAAGTGACTGAAGGAGGAAGTGGTGGGGGGAGGGGGGGGGGGGGCAGCAGCAGAAGCCGGCAATTAATAGAGAAGCATGTGCGCGAGTAGCGCTCTTTGGCCCCGGGGCGTGTTCGCGGCCCGTTTCGGGCTAATACGCGAAATAAATCTGCGGTAATAGTAAGTAATTTCGGTCTATAAGTCGATAACAAATCGAGCCCCGGTGCCCCCCCTCCCCCGCGCGGGAGCAAATGGCTTCTTTTCCCGTCCGTACGTATACGCCGATTAGAGCGCTGCACGCGGAAAATGCAGAGAGCGATGTGTTTTTGGGGGCGAGGGGAGCTTTTTGTCTTGTTTTACGCGGGAGGTGACGGTCGATTTTAAGGGATGGATAAAGCGAAGGTCGTTACGCTTACAATTTCCATGGCTAATTGATAGATATTCGTTTCTTTTTGCGCAAGATCCGAGAAACGTTTTGGTAGCTGTCGTCAAAGTGTCTTGAATATTTTCTAGTTATTTTTTAACTTTTCTATGAAATAGTGCTCCGAAAGTTTGAGAATACGCAACGACGCTCTCGAGTTTTAAACGTACAGGCCGGAAATCGAAATTTATTCCCGGGGAAAAGAAAGGAGGGAAAGAGAAATTTCGCGGCGATTAGCGTATATTATGCGTTAATGAGGGTCCAATTTTATGCGGGTGAAGTTCGAGGGGGTGACACACGCGCCATTTTTCATCACGGCGTATTCGAGCAAAGTATATAATTGGTAGATTCGTCCCGACGCTTTTTCAAACCTCTACGTTTAAACATCAACGCGATAAACAATTTACTTTCTTTTTAAATTCTCATTTGATTCCACTTCGGAACTGCACTGAGAGAAATGTACATTAAAAATTACTATTTAAATAGTAACGGTGGGACATACTTGACAGATGAGAAAAATTTCTATTTTTTTATAGTAAAATTTAATATATATGTATTAATTTTTAATATTTTATATAGTAATTTTTCTCATACGTCAGTATGTCCCCACCGTTACTATATAAAATAATAAAAATTAATACATATATAATAAATTTTAATATACCATTTCTCTCAGTGTGCGCTTGTACACCGTTTACCGAAAATTCGAGTCCAATTTAAAATTCATCCGCAGATATTTATAGATTTCAATAAACGCGTGTCTCCTCGCTCTTCCGGCGTCACGGCCTCGTAATCGATTGCAGCGCGCAGCTTGAAACAAAGCAGAGAGAGAGAGAGAGAGAGACGGACTGAGGGGGATCGAGGGGGACGGTGGTGTGGGTCGTCGCGCTTGTAAAAAAAGTTTAATATATCCAAATATATCAGAGACGGCAGCAGGCGGCGGCGATCGGCCATTCGGCAGTCCATAATTCGATATATGCAAGGGAAATAACGGCGCGGACCTTTTTCCGACGGGGGGAAACGAGGGAGGACTGTACGGCTTATGTATTGGACTACGGAGTCTTTACTGATGGCTCGCGTCCCGAGCAGATGCCCCTCGTCCGCGTTATTCATTACTTTTGCCAGTTTCTTTTTATGCCCTCGGCGAGAATTATTCTCGGACTCGCCGCTTTTACTGGGCTGCGAGGCGCTTCGGGATTTGTATTCTGATTCCGAACGTTTACCGATGTTCTGTCTTGAGATAGTCGAGTTAGCGGGTGGTAATTCATCTTCACGTGAAAAAATGCAAATAACGTAGATTCGTTAACTAAATATCGAGAGAAAATTGCTTATTTTACAAAATCCGCTCTTTGAATCTTCGCGCAAACAACCCGATTATCTTATCTAAAATTAATATTTTATTAACCACTTAAAAAGCCTCGCACGCAAACTTCTCTATTCAAACAACTCCATAACCGAGCCTCGAACTCCCCAAAAAAAAAATACGTCGCATTAACTCTCCCGTTCTCGCGAGGTAACACATGGCCGAATAAAAATTATCGGCTCGCCATATTTCCCGGGCTCCTTCCGCTCGCGCTTTAAAACCTCCCCTCCCCCCCGTTAAATTTCGCCCCTCGACTTGCCACTTGACAGCGGGCGGCCGAGCTTTTGCGAGGGGTCAAGCCTCTCGCGCTTTTTCCCGCCGCCGCGCGCCTCTCTCTCTCTCTCTGCCCCCCTGACGGCGAGTCGCTCGCTCGTAACGGGGCCACTTTGCCTCTTGATCGCCTCCGAGCGGAGGAGGTAGATTAGGTATATAGTATTGCTCCGCGTCTCTGTGAATTTTACGGTGGACGGGAGATCGGGCTGCGCGGTGTAAAAACAAATTCCGTCGTACGGAGCGCCGAGAGACGGTCGCGTCGATTTTTTAGAACTCTTCCGCGTTGAAAGCTCGCCTCGCGTCTCAATTCCAATGTTGGTCCAGACGTCGCGAAACGGCCTAGATCGGGCGCAGAATGGAAAAAAAGGGCCGGGCCTTCCAGACCATTAATTCCAGGGAAAACGCATCGCGCTTATTTGCGTCGGTCCAGATCAAAGGGCAGCTCCGCCGGCGCCTCGAGCGCAGCGAAAGGGGGAAAAAGCCCCGCGTCGCCGGGCTCGCCGTCGTCATCTTTTCAGCGGCGGCGTCGACACCTTGCGCGACTCGGCCCCGATGTCCATTACGGGCAAAAGTGGACGCGCGTCACGTGCGCCGAATGGAAATGGACCGAGACGCCCGGGGGTGCTTTACGCCCCGCGCCGAGGGGCGACCGAGAATTTTCTCTCCCGACGGTGGAGGGGAGGGGGAGGTGTGGAGGTGGAAATTTCGGCTACTACCGGGATGTGTGACGATTTTGTTATTTTTGGGGAGGCGGCGTCGGAGGGTGAAGTGTTTTGATGAATTGAGGAATTAGAAAAATTTCGAATGAAGCGCGAGGAATTCACAGATGATTAAGCTCGAGAGATATTATACTGATTATAAGCTGTTACATAATTTTTTAAATATTGACAGAATAAGCATCTTCTAATACTGTCAAGTTATTCAAAATATAAAAAGTTTTACAAAACTTTACAATTTAAACAAAATCTACGTAAAGAACATCACCGCAAAAAGCTCAAAGCCACATTCCTCGCGAATCGACTAGCGAGCAAGCAGCCAAGCAGGAGGCGCCCCCTCGCGACCGCAGCTTCGATTCCTTCCGCGCCTATCTCCCTCTTTCTCGTTCAGCCCCCAAAGTGCCTTCCTCCGTTTCCCTCGGCTTGTGTGCGTGTGTGTGTGTATATCCGGCGTTTATACCGCGCGACAATCCACTTGGAAATCCGCTGGCCAGTCGATCGCCGGTGTACAAGCCCGGAAAATCGAGCTAAGCTACTTTCCCGCTAAGCTCCCGGATCTTACAGCTTTGTTTATCGCCGCGCCGGACTTCGAAAAATAGATTGCCGACCGATTTAGGAGCTTCGTAGGTTGTAAAGCAATTTGTTGTATATATTTTACTTTATACTTCAGAAAATTGAGGAGATAAGTATTCGTTACATGATAGGTTGGGCGCCAATAATTTCTGTTATAAGGTTATCAAATACTATTTTGATGTTCCTTAAATTGCGCAAAACCCGAAATCATTGCGTCCAAGACCCAATAGGAAGAATATTCGCAAGCTCGAGCTCGCTGTAAAAAGTGAAGAAGAGCGCATCGAGCGGCGCGAAGCGACGGACGGGGGCAAGAAAAAGAGCGCGCGGCCAGTCTCGCGCTCCAGTTTAAGTCTCGGCCTTCTCTCTCTCTCGGGGGAATGCTCACACTCGAGACGCCGGGGCGTATCGTCGCGCGTCCCGGCATGTGGAGCAGCGCGCCGTGTTTGATTAAGAATACATGCGGGGGAGACACGCCGGACATCAGCTGAAAAGCCGCCGCCAGACAATCTTTCCGCGCCCCCCGTGAAAAGGCGCGGCTTTTCAGAAGCGCAGGGAGGCTCTGGGCTTTAACCGACTGATGGGTTGACGAGGTGGATCGCGCGGATGCTTTGATTTTTGTTTCAATAATTGAGCGGGTGGATTTTGTTAGTTTTGCTTATTCGAGATTATTGGGAGTGTCTTGTATTTTCTTCAGTAAAGAGTACCGCTATAAAAACTTTATTTTAACTTGAAAGCAGTACGAACTACTTTGTATCTGTTGTTTATAAAAAAAAAAATAATAATAAGCATGTATCAACAAAGCAAGTGGTAACAATCGTTTTCAGCCAGACGGCAAGGGACGAAAACCAAAAAACAAGCCAAGTAAGCACATTACTCCCCTCCCCCTTCCGCTCAGTAACGTCCTCGCCGAGCGTATCCGCATTAATTCCGATCAATTCATCAATACAAGAAAAAAGAAAAGTCAGGCCGTACAAGCAGCCGGGGGGGAAAATCCCAACAGGTAATACGCGCACGCGGCGCGCTCGGGAGTCGGCTCGGGAGATTACGCGAAGGAGGGCAGAGAAGCTCCGCTGATGGATATCTCTTGCTTAAATCCCGTATATCGCGTGCCGGTATTTGTTTCGAGCATCCGTTATCTGCCGATTCTCCCCCCTCCCCCCCTTGGGCGGCTTTGGCTGTTTCTGCTTTGGCGCGCGCTCCGATATCGGCCTCTCCGACGTCGCTTCTTCATTGCCCAGATGAGATTTGGAGGAAATTTATTGCGCTTCTTTATTCGGGGGCTCTCCGGATCGCGCTCCGTTCGAGTTATTTGTTTAACGATTTCTGTTAAGTTCGCTAATTACTGCTTTGCTTGCATGAAATAATGTTTCTGGTCGAGGACCTTACTTTTATTGGGGCTTTACGGATTGATTATTGACAAAGACGTCGAATGACGAAGTAAATTGTGTTAATTATTAATTTTTTAGTTCAAATACCCTAGTGGAAACTGAAAACATTTTTGAAGTAATTAATGGCCAGTTTTTAATAGCAAAGTAGTTAATGGCCATAA
>JAWWML010000052.1:29109697-29186276 GCA_035047165.1 Ormyrus rosae | reverse complement strand
TCCCAGAATTTCATACTTTAAGTTGTTGCTTTTAATGCACGTTTCGTTGTCAAATTTTATGGACAATTCTGTAAGATGTTTTATTTTACCTACTATTCTTATAATTTTTTCTTGCTGAATTCCATAAAGCAGCAGAATAACTGTCGTGCTAATTCCAGCAAGTAAAGTGTGGAATATGTCTATTATAGTATCCAAACATAGTTTTCCGTATTTTCCTATGTAGTACACATATTGACCTTGAAGACACCAGCATGTTAATGTTATTACAACGCAAATCAAAATTGTGTTGTAAAAAATGCCAATTCTTGATCTTGCGAAAAATTTGCGTTGCACTTTATTGCTGTTTTCCAATTTTATTTGAAATTTCATTGTTGAAAGACCGAAAATTTTGAAATAATAATACAGAAACCTTAGCAGATAATAGTCGGTGTTGCTTAGTTTTTGCAGCAGCATTTTTATAGTTTAAATCTTATTTCAATAGAGAACAAATTACTTGTTTGATTTTTAAGGTTAATGACTACATTACTGAAATGTTAACTTGCTTCGTCAAACTAATTTTTTACTGAAATCTTATTTCAATAAAAAACTATTTACTTGTTCGATTTAAAAAATTGATAACTAAATTACTGTAATGTTAATTTTCTGTGGATCAATTAGACGTTTATGATAAAATAAAAAGTTTCATAAAAACAATTAGCTAAAACTCCCTTCATTCCACTAATAGTGCGATAAAAGTCATGTGCGTCAAATTAAAACACTGAGTACTATATGTAAAATAAAGGCAAATACACGGAGAAAAATGTTTAAGAAAAATTACTATACTCGCCAGTAAATCGAGAACAGTCTTTCAATTAGGGTAAAAAATTACTAAACTTTATATTAAAATTTACTACATACTTGAAAATTATGTTATATTTTTAGTGTTATGGACCACCGTTTCCCACAGTTCGGCGCAAAACTTGCGGGAACCGGAAACCGGCAGACGTTAGAGCGGCAACGCTCGTCTTACCGACCGGTTCTCACGAGCTTTTCGCTGATCGTGCATGGGAAAGATGTACCTCCCTTTTGGAGCTCTGTCGATCTCCAGAAGGAAGAGAAATAATAAGGGGAGGACGAGCGGAGAATCTTGGCCCGGAAACCAAAGAGAGGACACGGTACACACCTCTCTCTCATTTGTTCTAATTCACATCCGCTCCCCGTGTAACATTAACAATTTTTATTAAAAGTCTGACAAAAATTAATAAACGTATAGTAAATTTTAATATAAAGTATAGTAATTTTTACCTGGATTCAAAGTCTGTCCTCAAGTTACAGAAGAGTACAGTAATTTTTCCGAAACGTTTCTCTCCGGGTATAAGAATTAACATTGCTATTTTGCTTAAAATATTATTTACTAAAGTTTTTAGATGTAAGTACTTAATATTTAATGATTGTTAAAGCTTTAGAAATCTAAACAGATTAATTTTATTATAATCTCTTTGTATTACAATCCAGTAATGCTTTATATTTAGTTTAAAATATTGAACAAGTACTTCATCTACAAACATAAGTCTTTGCCTTGAAACTTTGCAAATATTTGTGATTATCTACAACTGACAGAATCAACAGAAAACTTCCAAATAGTTTTTATTTTTAAAAAAATTTCAGCTGCCTCAGCTGGATGTCAAGCAGTTTGGAACAGCAATTGTAAGAAGAAAGACATGAAATTCGAAGCCTGCAAAAATGAACGGGGCTGCATCTGTTTCAAGTAAAATAAAAGCTGATCAATCCTTGTTAGTGCACAACTTTTTACCGACGTATAATCGGGGCAAAATCTAAACCTCTGTAAATATACGTTTTGCGTAATAAAAAACTTTTTATTTTTATTGAAATTGCAGAACCACTACCAAGTATGTAGTGATTGCACCTGCCATCTAAAAAATAGTATCATTTAAGATTCTTAAACTATTTTTAGTCATGTTTCACTTACCGATACCAACAGAGAATTGTCCAACGTATAAAGATTAAAAACAGTAAATTGAACATCTTGGTGGAGCAAGTAATTCGAAAATTCTTGTAGCTAATAAAAGGTTAAAAATTCAATAAGATTGAAAGTAAAAAAACCGACATTTATAAATTAATTAGAAAATATAAAGACACAGTTACCTTTTCTTTAATTTCTTTATTTTTTAATTTTATTAATACTTTCTGGACAACTTTCCTCGTTCTTTTACACTGCAAAATAAAAAAATTTAAAATTACTAGCTTTTAAAATTTTAACTGTCTAGTTCTTTTTGTACAGTTAATGAATTACTTCTGTAATAAGTCCGGTAATAGACGTCGTCAACATAAATAGCAGAAGGTAGTGATGAAGGCAGTAGCCCCCACAGTACACGTATTGCAGGACATTCATGTCTGCTTTTCCGGTTGTTAAATATTTTGCTCCGGAGTAACCATATAACATTACAAGTAAAAAAATATTTGGAATACAGAAGAGCATAAATCGAGAATAGAAATTGCATATATCCTCCAATAAATCGCACAGGGACAAGTGTATTTCATGTAAACGTGTCAAGTGAATTAATGGTCTTTTTGGATCTAATATGTCGTTGTTAATCACAAAAATGTTATTGGGATCCGCAACTGACACTTTGAAAATACTAGAAAAACTGTTATTCAGTTTTTTGAATAATTGCTCTACTAAAATAAGTAATGTACTATACTGCATTATTAAAAATGTTATTGTGAAGATACAATAGTAATATGCGATATAAAAAACTATCATTTCCAAATTGTTCGATCTTGACATTATAATCATAAATGAAATATTTACAAATATGAAGAACCACCTCTTCCATATATTCTGAATTGTATTATCTTTACCGTCTTCTTCCGCAACGACAAATATACATTTTCTAAGAGTAATAAGAGTATTTAATATTCTTACAAGTTGTTCTTGATGTGTGCAAACCGATGCGAAAATGAAAATAGTAATAAAAATGAGAAACACCGTGCTAATCGTATCCATAACTCTTTCACCTTCTGTTCTATCAGGAAAATCAGTGTTCACTTCATAGGAGACTTTAATACTAAAGTAATTTAAGCATGAAAAGATGATTATTAAAAAAACATTAAATGCAATGCCTCCTTTTGAATATGCGAAAAATGAACTTTGCACCTTCGTATTTTTCACTGACTGTACGTGGAATGCCATTGGAGCAAGTCCAAATATTTTAAAAAAGTAATAAATGCATTTTTTAAGCTGCACTTGTTTATTAACTGAGCTGATTTCAAACATTGTTTTTACAAATATCACGAATGCCGTTATTTACTTTTTTCCGTTAACGTATAATCTATTATTAGTTTCTAATAAACTGAATCACACGACAATACAAAAAGAAATTTCTCATTTGAATTAAAAAAGTTTCGCACTATTTTTATTAATCTTTATTCAATGCATACTTAGTCATTTTTAAAATTAATTAACAATTTAAATAGACGTTTCTGAGTCTGACTTTACGATTGACAATGACAAATTGCAGTTCTTATTGTTAATGCGCCGTAACAAATTTATTTATTAATGAATTAAATCAATCATTTTGAAACGTTCATATTTGAATTTTTTAGACTGTTTATGAATTTAAATTTATTTAATTTAAGATAATAAATTTTATTTACATCATTTTAAAATTAATATCTTAAAAAATAAAGTTGAGTGGTTTGTATCAAAATATATTTTATAATATAAAAGTGTAAGTGAATTCTATATTATCTTCATTCATTTAGAATTAGCTTGAAATTGTAAAAATATAACCAAATAAGTTGTAAGAGAACCTATAATCTGAAAAAATTGTTATACCGTTAAGGTACTAAGGTAATAAATGCATTAAATTAAATTTAAGTACATTAAAAATAATACATCACTCACCGACATCAATAAGGATTCATCTAGTAAGAAAAATCCAAATACTGAAAATTGCATATTATTATGCAATATAAAGTTTGAAAAATGATATAACTAATAAGGATTAATAAATTTCATATTAATATAAATTTCATTTTACGTTTTTATCGAAACAACTTTAGAATTAAATACCTTGGCATCAATTTCTTGATTATCTAAGTATCCTAACCACTTATTCAAGATCTTTCCTGTCTTTCTACTCTATACAAAAATAAAATAATGTGGAATATAAGACACTAAAAAGTAAAATATTTTAACACTCCTACCTCTAAAACAACAGCGCTAATAGCCTTCGTCAAGGTGATAATCAAAACGAAATAATGAAGAATTCGAGAAGAGCAGTGCACTATTCGAAAACTCGATATAAAAGCTTTCCCAATAACAGCTGGTTTCGTCAAATAGTACATAAAATTTATCAACGTCATAAAAATGAATGCTAAAGACAGGAGCATCATCTGAGCAAAAAATCTGGATACTTCATCCGACGCTTCGCACAAGGATAAATACAATTCTCGAAGATGCAAGAATTTGTTCAGTCTTAATTTTATCTTATATTCATTGTCACAATTCAAGAGATAAATTTTTCGAGCTCGTAGCGGCCCCTTTAAAGAGGACTCGAAATTCGCGTTTATGATCTTTAGAATATTCTTCATCAACTTAAGAATCATGATGTACTGCATGACAGTATTAGTAATCATCCAATTGCAAGTGTACGCACTACAATAGTAAATTCTAATTATATACTCTTTATTAAAATCTGTTGTTGCTAATATAGAGAACCACGTGAGAGTATTTAAAATAAGGGTTCCCAGAATTTCATACTTTAATTTGTTCTTTTTATTACAGATTTCGTTGTCAAATTTCATGGACAATTCCGTGAGGTCTTTTATCTTATCTCCTATTCTTATAATTCTTTTTTGCTGTATTCCATTAAGAAACAGAATAACAAACGTGCTAATGCCAGCGAGTAAAGTATGGGACATGTCTATTACTCCATCCAAAGATAGTTTTCCGGATGCTACTGTGTGGTAAACATATTGACCTCGAAGACACCAGTATGATAATGTTATTACAACGCAAATCAAAATTGTGTTGTAAAAAATGCCAATTCTTGATCTTGCGAAAAATGTGCGTTGCACTTTATTGCTGTTTTCCAATTTTATTTGAAATTTCATTGTTGAAAGACCGAAAATTTTGAAATAATAATACAGAAACCTTAGCAGATAATAGTCGGTGTTGCTTAGTTTTTGCAGCAGCATTTTTATAGTTTAAATCTTATTTCAATAGAGAACAAATTACTTGTTTGATTTTTAAGGTTAATGACTACATTACTGAAATGTTAACTTGCTTCGTCAAACTAATTTTTTACTGAAATCTTATTTCAATAAAAAACTACTTACTTGTTTGATTTTAAAACTTAATAACGAAATTACTGACATGTTAACTTTCTTTGAATCAATTAGACGTTTATGATAAAATAAAAAGTTTCATAAAAACAATTAGCTAAAACCTCCTTTCATTCCACTAATAGTGCGATAAAAGTCATGTGCATCAAATTAAAACACTGAGTACTATATGTAAAATTAAAAGAAATACTTGCCAGTAAATCGAGGACAGTCTTTCAATTTCAGATTTCAATTTCAAAGGGTAAAAAATTACTATACTTTATTATATTAAAATATACTAAATGCTTGATAATTTTTGTTATATTTTTAGCAATTTTAATTAAACATCTAGAAAAACTGTTATTCAGTTTTTTGGATAATTGCTGTACTAAAATAAATAATATGCTATACTGCATTATTAATAATGTTATTGTGAAGATACAATAATCATATTCGATATAAAAAGCTATCATTTCCAAATTTTTGGAATGTGACATCATAATCATAAATAAAATATTGACAAATATGATGAACCACCCCTTCCATATATTCTGAATTGTATTATCTTTACCACCTTCTTTCGTATCGACAAGTATACATTTTCTAAGAGTAATAAGTGTGTTTAATATTCTTACAAGTTGTTCTTGATGCGTGCAAACCGATGCTAAAATGAAAATGGTAATAAAAAGGACAAATGATAGTATCCATAATTCTTTCACTTTTCATTCTATTAGGAAAATCAGTATTTATTTCATAGGAGTCTTTAACACTAAAATAATTTAAGCATGAAAAGATGATTATTAAACAAACATTAATGCAATGCCTTCTTTGGAATATACGAAAAATGAATTTTTCACTGACTGTATGTGGAATGCCATTGGAGCAAGTCCAAATATTTTAATAAAGTAATAAATGCATTTTTTAAACTGCACTTGTTTATTAACTCAGCTGATTTCAAACATTGTTTTTCCAAATATCACGAATGCTGCAATACTTTTTTCCTTTAACGTGTCTATTATTAGTTTTTAATAAACTGAATAACGCGGCAATACAAAAAGAAATTTCTTATTTGCATTAAAAAAGTTACACACTGTTTTTATTAATCTTTATTCAATGCTTACTTAGTCATTTTTTAAATTAACAATTTAAATAAACTTTTCTGAGTCTGACACTACGAAATTACGATTGACAATGACAAACTGTACTTCTAACTATAATACTAATAACTTATTGTTAATGCGTCTTAACAAATTTATTTATTAATAAATTAAATCAATCTTTGAAACGTTCATATTTGAATTTTTTAGACTGTTTATGAATTTAAATTTATTTAATTTAATTTAAGATAATAAATTTTATTTACATTTTAAAATTCATATCTTAAAAATAAAGTTGACTGCTTTGTATTTGTATATATTTTATATAAAAGTGTAAGTGTATTTAAAATTATCTTTATTCTTTAGCATTAGCTTGAAATTGTAAAAATATAACCAAATAAGTCGTAAGAGAACCTACAATCTGAAAAATCGTTATAACGTTAAGTACGTACTAAGGTAATAAATGCATTAAATTAAATTTAAGTAAATACATAAAATACAAATAAAATACATCACTCACCGACATCAATAAGGATTCATCTAGTGAGAAAAATCCAAATACTGAGAATTGCATATTATTATGCAATATAAAGTTTGAAAAATGGTACAACTGACAAGGATGAATAAGTTTCATATTAATATAGATTTCATTTTACGTTTTTATCAAAACAACTTTAGAATTAAATACCTTAGCGTCAACTTCTTGATTATCTAAGTATCCTAACCACTTGTTCACGATCTTTCCTGTTTCTCTACTCTATATAAAAAGGAATTAATGTGAAATATAAAACACCAAAAAGTAAAATATTTTAACACTCCTACCTCTAAAACAACAGCGCTAACAGCCTTGGTCAAGGCGATAATCAAAAAGAAATAATGAAGAATTCGAGAAGAGCAGTGCACTATTTGAAAACTCGATATAAAAGCTTTCCCAACGACTGCTGGTTTCGTCAAAAAGTGCATAAAAAATATCAACGTCATGAAAATGAATGCTAAAGACAGGAGCATCATCTGAGCAAAAAATTTGGATACTTCATCTGACGCTTCGCACAATGATAAATACAATTCTCGAAGATGCAAAAATTTGTTCAGTCTTAATTTTACCTTAAATTCATTATTACAATTCAAGCGATACATTTTTCGAGCTTGAAAGGGACCCTTTAAAGAGCACTCAAAATTCGCGTTTATAATCTTTAGAATATTCTTCATCAACTTAAGAGTCATGATGTACTGCACGATAGTATTAGTAATTATCCAATTGCAAATGTATGTATTACAATAGTAAATTATAACTCCAGAATATGTACTATGTTCTGTCGTTACTAATATAAAGAACCATGTAAGAGTGATCAAAATAAGGGTTCCCAGAATTTCATACTTTAAGTTGTTGCTTTTAATGCACGTTTCGTTGTCAAATTTTATGGACAATTCTGTAAGATCTTTTATTTTACTTGCTATTCTTATAATTCTTTCTTGCTGAATTCCATAAAGCAGTAGAATAACCGTCGCGCTAATACCAGCAAGTAAAGTGTGGGATATGTCTATTATACTGTCCAAACATAGTTTTCCGAATTTACTTATGTAGTAAACATATTGGCGTCGAAGACACCAGCATGTAAATGTTATTACAACGCAAATCAAAATTTTATTGTAAAAAATGCCAAGTCTTGATCTTACGAAAAATTTGCGTTGCACTTTAATGCTGTTTTCCAATTTTATTTGAAATTTCACTGTTGATAGACCGAAAATTTTGAAGTAATAATACAGAAACCTTATCAGATTGAAGTCGGTGTTGCTTAATTTTTGTAGCACCATTTTTATATTGTTTAAATCTTATTTCAATACTAATTAATTGTTTGATCGAAAACTTGATAATCGTATTACTGAAATGTTAACTTTATTTAGATCAATTAGACGTTTATGATAAAATAAAAACTTTCATAAAAACAATTAGGTAAAACTCCCTTCATTAAAAACTCCATTCGATAAAAGTCATGTGCGTCAAATTAAAACACTGAGTGCTACGTGTAAAATGAAGACAAATAAGATTAATCAAGTTAATGGAACAGTACTTTAAATACGTTCTGTTAAAAATTGTTAATTTCACGTTACAATATTTAAGTTTATTACATAAAGAATTGAGAACGCAAAACAATCATTTGTTTTGCTGAATATACAATATAAAACAAGATTACAATAAATCTCAGTCAAGAGCCACCCAAAACTCGAAACATCCCTAATAACTAAATTAAATAACAGGTTCAAGTCTTAATCTCCCATATATATAAAACGCTCCTCGCCAACCCTCAATTCATCTTCTCCAAAACGTGAATGTAGAATCCCGGATGTTCAATCTCGTCGAGAGGCTTGAAGTCGCCGTAAATCGTGTGCTCTGCATTTCCGTGGAAAGTTTCGTCGAGGAACTCGGTGAAGACCTTCAGCTTGTGCGGGTAATACGAGAGCCGAAACTCGCTCACTCGTTCCTCCCTGCCGTTTTCGCTGATGTGGTAACCGTTCAGGCTTATCCGGTATTCCAACGTGACTAAGGACGGCACGCCGTTCGTGTGCAGTACGGATGTGACGATTTTTTGCAGGTGCTTGCTCTGAAGAGTATAATGAGAACAGGATTAATAGGCAAGTATGACGTTGTTTAATAATTTAGTGAGTACCGGGAAGCGAACAGTAATTTCAGTATATATTATGGAATACCTACATTATAATAAATGCATTGAGTAGGTGTTTGTCCTGTCCGGATGACATAATCGTAGTTTCTGTGATCGATTAGCAGCAGACCGCCGGGTTTGACGCATCGCTCGAAGTGTGAAAGGGCTTGCCTGAATTAAAAATCAATTGTTAAATTAAATATAAAATGTAATGAAATAAAAAAATGATGTTACCTCTGCTCTCTTTGATCGCCGTAGGAATCCAACATGTGGGCGAAACTGTTTCCAAGGCAGATCACGGCATCGAATCCTTCGCCAATTAGATGCTCGATGTCGTCTGATAAGGTTAGCCAGTTTGCCTCTTCAATGACTGTAAAGAAGATTATTCTAGTATTTTTTAATGGAAAAATCAAGGTTACATTTATTTATGTTTACGAGAAAAATATTTCCGATGTATCTTGCGAAGTGAGATAGCAAAGAAAGAATACAAGATTTATCTGGAATACTTTCTCAAGCAAATAATTTGTTTGGAGATAAACGAAATGGAAAGTGAAATTATCTTACGATATTTTAATCGACGATAAAAATCAAAATTAATATTAAAACAGTAGCAAAATCTCATTAATCCGAAGCAAAAATTAAAAATCTAAATTTTATCAGAAATATTAACGTCTTCATCAATAATCAATTTATAGATTAGAATAAGCCAACTGGAAGATTACAAACTCCATTGTTCCGTCGATCGGAAAATCATCTCTAACAAAAATGTAATACGATAATTGCTGTCATACTCGATTATCCTTTGTTATCAAAACCGCACATTGTGATGAAACAATATACGATACGGAAAAATCAGATTAGGAAAGAAGCACCGGGTAAAAGTGATTTATCAGCAGGACGATACTATCTTCGTACAAAAATTTTACTCATTGATTCACGAGGTTTATCTGTTCTACACTGCGGAAAAATTCCGCAACAAATTTCACCTCCTCAATATTTTTTCTCTACCCCCGATAAACCGAAAACTCACTCCAACTATCGAAAGCGGGCTCCCTCCTGCGCTCCCATCTGGTCTTCAGCGCGTACTTGAGCATCTTGTCGGAGGCGTCGACGCTGACCACCTGGAATCCCTCCTCGAGCAGCATCGTCGAGTCGACACCCGTGCCGCAGGCGACGTCCAGCACCCTTCGGCAGCCCTTCCCCTTCAGCAGGCCCACCAGGAACTCCTTGTAGTTCTGCTTGCGCTGCTTACGGTCGCCGATGAAGATCTCCCAGACCTTGGCGGCGATGCCGTCCGCGTACTGGTCCTTCACGCCCTCGGCCGCCGCGCCCAGGGAGCGGATTTGGAAGGAGGAGGTGTCCGACGTCATTTTGGACGAGTCTGCTTTTGGGGTGAGAAGGGGTTTTCGAGCGTTGAAAGAGGTAGTTTTTTGTTTGTTCGATTCGAAAAGAATGAATTTTCAATATTTAAATATAGAATAGATGTAATAAATAAATCGTGTCGCGATGCTCAATTATCTCAGAGGAAGACAGTTTAATATCTGCTTTAGTCTAAAAGTAGCAATTTCGATATGATCTTATGTTTGTCGATTACGCTCGCTTCATTATTAAAAACGTAGAAAACTGTCGAAATCCAGAAATATTTGCATCATTCCACTTGAGCAACAACAAACTTGCAGATAACTCAAATTATACTCTTGTGAACTCTCGTCGTAATTAGTTACTTTTTATAAAAAGCCGTCGAAACTGTTGAAATCCAGTAATGTTTGCACAATACCGCTTTTAATAATAACGAATTCGTTGATAATAGCCGCTGCCACTCGCTCGATTAAGAAATTAAGATTGTTTAAATCAGCTCGGCAGGCTACTCTGATTGTTTTCTTAATGATTAAGGGGTAGGTTGAGTTGAAAAAATACGATAAATTTCAATTTTGTAGGATGAAAACTTGGGTTTTATTAGCGAGAAAAAAAAAATTTTTTTCTGAAAGTGCAGATTTTCTGAATAAAGCTTCTTTTTATCTTTAAACTGCTTAAAGAATGAATGAAAATTCTGTATATGAATGATATTTAATACGTCAAAAAGGGTGTTTCTAAATATTGGTATATAGTATGTTATTACATTTAATCAGTAAAATGAATTTTTTAATAAGGATTAAAGCTAATTTTTACTTTATACCCGCATAAAAAAATTACGTTTCGACAAAGCTTTGCCAAACGTAAATTTTGGCATAACTTTACGATACCATGGCCAACGAGACTTTACCATACTTTCCAATGTAAATCAAGATATTCGGTAAAAGTTTAGCGCAACGTTTTTAAAACTTGCGCGCATAAAATAATAATAATAATAATAATTTATTTTTTTACGAAACCGTCACTAATTGTGTGTTCATTTTGTTTAGCAGTACATTCTCATAGCACATTATTACTCAAAATAATAATTATAGGAAAAAATCTCAATTGCATTTTGATAATAGTAATGTTTCACTGATAAGTTATAAACATGCATCAAAAATACTTTTTCAGTCACAATAACATTTTTTAATATAGGGATGAAAGTAAATTTTTATTTTTACAATTACTCTTGTGCAATTAATACTAAGGAATTTTATTACTCAAAATAATAATTAATGGTTCTAAAGAAATTGTAAAGAAATTCGATACGGGGAGCGTTTCACTACCATACTATATTATAAATGTGCATCAAAAATATTTTTTCAATCTCAATAGTGAAATATCAATGCAATTCTTGCTTCGTTACATACCGAGCTCAAGTACTACCAAAACAATGAGACGATCAAAGTGATCTTCTTGCGTACTACTGAACGGAAAACTGACTCGAGATCGAGAAGATCGGCCAGCTTTATACGGGCCGTTCTCGGCGGTTCTTGTTGTTTTACAAGTGTGAGTGATCAGAAACAATATGCGAAATCCGTATCGCTCGCGGAAAAAAACACTTTAGCACACCAATAACGATGTACGTACTTCCTAATCTAACGGCAGTTATAAAACCTTTTATCAAATTTCAAGAGCGGTGCATTTTTTTTCTCTATTTGGTTATGAAGGATTCACTTTTTCTATGATGTAGAGGATGAATAGAAGTTCTTGCGCTCTGGAGTGAAAATTCCAGTTCAAATATTTAATTTTACCATTATGTTTTTATACAGAATAAAAGGAATTTAAAGAATTATTCAAAGTGGATTCAACCTAAATAACATTATGCTTGGTTTTAATTGGAAAAGGAAATTATGTTTTGTCTATAAATTCAGCTTTGTAATTTAATAAAGCTGTATTTACAGTTCAGTTGTTATACCTATCTGTTTGGAATCCGTCTAATTTTTCACAGAGCAATTAAAACTGCAAACGAAGCGAGACATTATAACAAACATTATTATACAATTTCACCGAGGATTTTGTGGAATCTAATTCTCTTTATTTACAGTGTATACATTTCAATATTTATTCTCAACACATAACAGCAATCCGTTAATGTAAATTACGTTTACCTTATCTGAGTTACGTTTCGAAATTTTATTATTAATTGGAAGTGCTTTTTTGTTTTTACTAACGGAGATAATAAATAAAATCACCTTTATCGCGCGAGCGTTTCCACAATTAAGAGACATTTCACTGTGTCTTCTTAATTCGCAGTGTATTACTTAAGCAATTTTCGATGGCTTCGCAAACGAAAATCGCGGCTCATTGCTTTGATGATGCCTTTTCGCCGACAAGCTTCTCGTTCTAACAGTTCTGAAGTAACGAAATAAATGCTTTCTAATTAATGCGATCCTTTTAGACTGCTTTAAGATTGACTGCTTTTTACGTATCGAATTCTAGAATGGAATAAAATTTTTTATCGGAGGCAAAGGATATTTCATGTCGGAGAAAAGTTTTTGAAGACACATCGGTTTTTACTTCGACTTGAAAATAAATTCTTTTGCGTTAAATTTATTGAAATATTGAAAATGAATTTCATGAATACTTTTCGTTAGAGTATGTCACGTAGAGCTGGAAAAAAAAAATAAATAATTTATGTCTATCTAAAAGAAATTCTAAATAATATTAGTTACTTTTTTTGAAGACTTCTTATTTTGAAAGAAGATTTAAGCACGTCACTTATCAAGTATTTTTTTTCTTAACATCGTTCACCTTAAAAAAAATGCGATAGTTCATTAATAAAATGTTATGCAGATAGTATCGATTATCGGAAATGTCAATGACTTTTTATTACAAACTAAATCTAAGCAATAAATAAAAACTTACGTAGAGTGCACATATTGTCTCTGTTCGTGTCATTTTTTACTTAACAGAGATTATATAATAATGCAAAGTATTTATATCCCTGGAGTTAATCAACAACAAACAATATACTCCTGGTTTGCGGTAGCTAAAAATTGTTATTCATCAGTTTCAGTTCTTTAATGGTTTAATTAGGAGAAAGAACATAAAATTGTAATAACTGCGCTGTATATCCTTCGTACCGCAATTCATTTCATCCTTTCACTCCTAGCCGAAGTAGCTTACTTTTTCAGTGCACATTTACGGAATCAAACGCCGATGAAGCCTTACGATTCAATGTTAATTGTTTATAAAGTAACGGCAGCTTTATATTTCATTGTAATATTTTAAGTTAAATAGTATATAATCATTTTCTCGCAATATTTATGAAGCAATTAATTAAAGACAGGATAAAAAATTGGAATTGCACCGTGCTATTGCTATTGTTAATTTGTGCACCTAGATTTTAAAAAATTAGCGTTTCTTGAAAAAGAATTATGTAAAGCTTGAAATTCATAAATTTGTGATTCATGTGTAGTTTGCGCGAAAGTTTTTATTTTAGCATACTTTAAAATGCGTTGGAATAGCTTCTTTAGCGGTTGCTGGGTATCCAAAAGGTTTACTTTTTAGACGGAAAGTACTTTTCTGTCAGTCGATAGAGTAGAATTTGCTACTATTCGTATAGTAGAAGGAATGAAACGTATAACATTTTTAATACGTTTTATATTTTCATTTACGTCACTATTCAAATTTAGCAGATTATAAAAATGAAAATGCGGAATTATTTGGATAAACACTAAACAAAAGTAATGAACTTGCAGAAGTTATAATTCCTGATGCACATAATCTTATTACAGGCTTTATGAAAAATTTATAACGAAAAGATTATTCAGGTCTGACTTAACACATATATAAAAAAAATAAAATAAAATAAAACTGCATTTGTAGTCATTTGAGCTAAAAATTTTTAATGAACCACTTTACTTCATTTTGTGAAATAGGGGATGGCAGTGTACTATGTGTATCCCTGGTTTAAATAATAAATAAAAATACCAATAGTTCTAAATTACAGTCCGGCGTCACAATAAGCATATGTGAAAGCCCGCGAGGGGAAGAGTTTTTCCGCGAATTCGAGCACCCCCACCACACGTGTACTCCTCGCTCGATCGCTACCTTATCTCATTTCGGAGTTCAACGTCCCGCTGTATAAGTAAGAAGTAAGAACTGTTTTGGCACGATCAACGACGTAACGACTACTATTTATAGATGAAGAAATCGATGTATCTCAACTTTTGGATCGATCTTCGTTGTGAGAACTCAACGATCTCATCCCTCTTGACAACAGTTATGTAATCAGAGCTTAGGATATGGGTCAGAGTGGGGGATTGTATGAGAGTAAGAGACCGGAGAAGCGTTGTGACTCTAGACTATATGAATTCATTATCCACTATTTGTAGGTGTAATAAATATACCTAAAACAATAAAAATAAAATTAGCTGACTACTGTTACAATTCTAATAATTTGCAAAACGTAGCTTTATCGCTATCGGAAAATTTATTGCCAGAAATCTATTTAAATTGCAAAATATTTATTTTTAACAATATAATATTATATTTTCAAGGCATTGCGCCTGGAATTTTAAAGTGGTCCACGTTATTATTTTAAACGAAGATAGGAAATCGTTGAAAATAAAAAAAAAGTCAAGATTTTTTTTTTGTTTGGATTTTATTTAAATGGTAACTAACAAAAAGCGAACTTATGTAATTAAATACATAAATTAACACTATATTTTACATATCTTAATGAATAACAAAATCTTATTTACTACTTCTTATTTTAGAAACTTAAATTTTAAATAAGTTTTTTTATCACTATATGTACACGAAAAATGACTTATACTTGGGTCTAATTTTTTGGATGCCTTGTTGTTCTTTTGTCCCCATCCTGCTCTTTATCAGCCGTGGTGCTGCTGAATGTACGTTCGGCGTTTTTCGAACATTGCCAAGCACACCTGAGACACCGATTGGTACTGATGGTGGAGATGAAACTCCTGGCATTGAAATTACAGCTGAGCCTCTTGGCAGGTCTTATCGTTTTTGGCATTCCTGGTGGAGATCCAGGAGACAATCGAATACCCATAGGAATCCTAAAATGAATTGGAAGAGGTACTGTTCGATACTTCAGTGGGAGTGAGGGTGGGGGTGGCAATCCTATAAATGGCATGGGTGACTGAGGATTTGCCGTATTTGTAATACTATAGACGGTTCATACTGCTGCGATATACAATACAATGCATTTCCATTTAATCATCTAACAACAATAAACGTACAGTTCCTGTTTCTGGCTGCAGAATTTCATCTACTTGAACTTTTTGTGCACGGCTTAGTCTCAATGTAGAAAACTAATTCTAGTCTTCTTCTTTTATATTGCAACGTCTGATTCCACTTTTCCAGGTCATCTTTAGCATATGTATATCTTTACTCTGTTCTGCGTTTCAATTTTTTCCGCTTGTCCTTAAGTATTTCTTATTCTTTTTCAGTTCCTTTTTATAATAATTTATGAGATTTCTTGAAAGTCTAAATGCGTGGGATTTACACTTCACACTTTTATTGAGCACCGTCCCATTTCGCTATTTGCTTGAATTAAATCGATGCACTTGCAAGTTTATGTTGTTTAACAAGTGTATTTTGTAGGTTGTCACCGTTGTACCGTTGTTACGACGGTTACAACATTAAAAATCTTATCAGTTAATTTATAGAACCGCTGACAATCGTTCGTGTTCGCTAACTTTTGTTAGAAAACGAAAATTCTAGTGGAGAAGTGGGAGGAATCGCGCCCGCTTCTGGTAATATATTTCTGAAGATGGGGCCTCGAGATCGCCTCATCTTCAAAATCAGGTATTTGGTAATTCATAATACATTGTACAATTGCATAATGTTTATGTTAAAGTAGTCAAGGAATGGATAAATTGAAGCTAAACGTACATTATATGCAAGATTCGTTCGTATGATTACATGTAGTAGCTTTAGGTATTACCAGAGTCATCACACGTCAGGGTTGTTGGATAAAAGGCTTTCGCCATAATCATTAAGGACGAGGTCCAGCCGATTAATTATTCAGATCTCCTTAAGTGTCTATGGAATGCCGGGAAATCAGTTTCAGAAATATTTTACCGTGAAATAAAAGCACGTAAAGCTTACATTACTCCAGGCATGGCAAAGAATGTAAAAGATATTTTGGATAAATCGAAGTTAGATAAATATGTATATTTGGAGACGACCTTGGAGAAAAATTCAAAGTGCAAAAGCACTGGAGAAAATTAGCACAAAATGAACTTAGTTGAAGGACGAAAAATTAATTTAGTTTAGTGTAAAGATTTAGTTTAAAGTTTCAACCAAACTATGTTATCATAATATTGGAAGAGTCGTTGAAAAAATGTCAACTTCTTCCATTACGTATGACTTATCTTTAAAAGATCTTACTAATAAATTACTGACTTTACTCGCTATTGGCACAGCCCATTGAGTGCAAAAATAGTAACTGATTGAATTAGACGGTATCAAAATATTACGGAAAATTATTCGAAACAGTGCTAAAAATTTGATTTTACGTATTAAAAAGCCGTATTCCGTAAGTGTTTCTTAAAACAAAAGAAATTAGCAATAAATAAAAATCGAATCGAAATAAGTTCCCTAGCTCTAAACAGCTACATACAAACATGAGGACGAACGAACCTTGCATATAAGAAATCAAACAAACTTACCTAAAGTGAAGTTCGGTGGTAATTATTTGCAAGATTCGTGCGAAATGATTATATAAGTCTAAAATCCCATCCTTTCCTTAAGGCACAACTCTAAAATAAGGAAGAATCGAGGAAGTATCCCAGGCGTCCACTTACGGAGTAATTTTTTCTCCCCCTAAACTCTGATAGTATCTAGCTATTATATATAATCATTTCGAACGAACCTTGTATATAATTACAACCGAACTTCATTTCAAGTAAGTTTGTTTGATTTTTAATTATTTACAATAGGTTTTACAGAAGAAAAAGATGTTTTTCAAATAAAAAAGAATATTTTATTAGAAAAAAAACATTTGAAACATATAAATTTCATTCAAAATAATAAGTTGAACATTCAACATAATTTTAAATATTATTTAACAAAAATCATAGAAAAATGTGCATTTTAATCTGTAACGTCACAACCATTGAAAACTAAAATTACAAAATAGAAGAGTTCCAAGAAAGAAACGTGTGACGACAAAAGTGTAAAGCAGATTTTTGTGTAAAATACTGTAATTAGAATAGCACAAGATACACAATGCAAGTCACATAATTCCAAGGAAAATCACATAAATCGCTCTAAATTATCAGTAGTGACAACAAATGATAGTTTTAACTTTCTTCTAACGATTTTCATTTGATTTTTGAGAAAATAATGATGAAAGTTCAAATAATTACAAAGTACATTTCAACTAAAGTCATACATTCATATTAGAACTCAAAGTTTTTACATAGTTTACTCAAAAAAACTAAAAAATCCAAGAGTGCAAGGAAACTATTAAGTACCGCTTATCTTCCTTTCGAAGTTTCATTGGCTAGGTTTTGATTCGTCGAAAGGTAAACAGCGATCACAGACGGAACAATATGAGGCAGTAAATATGATCTTTTCCTGACTTACTATTCGTCATCACAATTTTTTTCAACTCTCTCGAAGTGTCCAGTATGCATTGGCAGTATTTTGTGCATGCGAGTAAAGTTAAAAGAGACTACAACAATACTAAAAACGCTTAACTAGATATTGTTGTGTCAAAGTTTTGTTAAAGTAGACTAAACTCGTTTTCTAGTTTTGGGCACCTTTTGTTAGTTTGAAATCAATACTTTATTACATTTATATTACAATTAGAGATTATTATTAGATCTTGCCATAATTTTAAGATTTTATACAAAAAGAAATATTTAACTATCAAGTAAAAGTTTCATTTCAATCCACATTTCCTTTTTAAAAGAAAATTAGTGATAAATATAAAGCTATTAATACACCAATCAATATTATATACGTAAATTATTCTTCACATTTGTACATATTTTAGAAATAATATTTCATCAGGTATAGATGTTTTATACTTTAAGTGATACTTCATTATTTATTTATATATAATTTTTTACAGCATTTTATGATTTAGGCAGTTGCATACATTTTCTTTATTTAATCTTTATTAAATCATAAAAAACTTGTTAATACGATTCTTACATTTATAATTTTTTTGTAACTCAATAGAAAAATAAGAAACTTACATTTTACAAAACTTCCAATTTACGTTTTTTATTTTGCTATAGAATCCTATAAAATTACTTAAGAAGTAAGAATACAATGTGACAGAGGAAAAAAAAGCGTCTTTCAAGTTAACAAAAGGAGCCCGCAATCATTTCTCTGACAATAGTATTGTGTATGGAAAAAGAGATAGTACATCATAAAGATAGAGAAAGAGAAATCGCATGGTTCTGATTATGATTTTGCTCACAAAAGTTCCTTCCTCATAAGATGCGACAACAAGGTTCAATTTAGTTCTTCTGCAGAAGTCAATTAACTGTTATTATCTTAAGTCTAAATCACTCTCTCATTTAATTACGATGATCTGGCACTCGTCGCTGCTGCACTAGTTGTTTTCTGTGCTTGATTAACATTCTAGAAACAAGCCTCATACATTCTTCAATTCTTCTGGCAAGTCATTTTTAGGATGCTTGTTTTCAAAGTGCTGCTTATAAGTTTTTGGGTCAGGCATTTGGGCCTAAAATGGCAAAATGAATCACGTTTAAGATGAAATTAGATTACATGAAATTAGATTTCTTTTTATGATATTTTGATACTTAAAAGCTAAAGCTTTCTATTTAATATACGAACCTTGCAGACACCACAAACATGTACCAAAGCCTTTTGTGCCGCCTTCTTTTGGTCATTAGCACTGTGTCCCTGCTGCTTTTTCTGTTTTGCTAATTTTTCTTGTGCCTTTGCTTGGGATTGGAGTTTCTGCTGTCCTCGAGCCATTCTAAAAAATGATTAAACATGTTAATGTAAAATACAGAAGCCAAAAAATAATCAAAACAATATTTACACAAATTTCTTCTGTCTCTTCAAATTACAAACTAAAAATAATGATTCGTTAAGTAAAAATTATCATTTGAAATATTGCACACAGTCTCAATATAACGTTCATTCAAAATTCTACAACGCAACAAGAACACATGCTTCTCTGGTACCACTCAAATGTTCCATATTTTTGTGTAGGTAAACCCACATCCAAACTACAGACAGTAGCTTCTTCAGTATGCCAAGCTTATAAAAATTGCAATTTCTCCTATCTAAACTACAAAAAGCTTACAATTCTCTGTCTCCACCAACTTTCCTGACAGGAAATCGATTCACACAGGCCTCAAAGCCAAAAATTGAGCACACACGCATCTGGCGCGTCGTGTCACAAGATTACATAGCAAACCGTGCCGCGCGTCTTCGTCTATTTTTTTTCTAGAACACGCGCCGTATACTCACCCGACTAGCTGTTCCTCGCTTTCTCAGGTGAGAGAAGAACCGATACTTTCTTCTTGTCGTCGCACGTGCAGCTGATCTCTGCTTCGGTATAGCGCGTGCTCGAAAGCGCGTGGCGTTAACGAAGCTGACGAGATCAGATCGGATTCCGGAAAGTGAGCCGCGGCGGCGTTTACGTTTTTTCGAACGCGCGAAGAAGAGCCAGAAAATGCACTACTCCTAAGCTGAGCTCGCACGCTCGCTTGGGGTTACCGCCAGTCGACTGAAGTTGATTGTTGATCGATCCCGCAAAGTGTTTACGGCGCTTTACAGGCCGCCATCTTTAAGCGGCTCTATCATTATTGGCTCAGGTGGAAGAAAGATGGAAAGAATGGATAACGGTCCAGCCAATTGGAATCTAAGCTTGTCTTTTGTGATCTTTAAAATCGCTTATTTTGAATTTGTTGATTTAAAAAATACATATTTTAAAAAGTGACGTCAGATAACAAGGCATAACTATAAAGAAAACTATAACTCATTTTTATTGTCGTTTTAGTATGGAACTTCGCAGTAGATTAATTATGATAATAAAATGAATGTCAAGAGTCTTACCGCATTAATGTATAACAATATCGTGATGCATAAAAAGATATTTTATAAGTTTCACCCTCAAAGGTAATTTAAATTTCCCGCCAATAAGGCTGACTTTAAACAAAATTAAATACGTTTTCCATGCGTTTTTAAACTAAAACATAATTAAAAGAATTAAAAGATTTGAAATAATTGGTATTTATCAAAATTATGTTGATAAAAAAAAATACGGTTAAGACTGTTATCTTGGAACGTATTTCTGCACTTTTAATTTTTAGTAGCTGCTACTTTTAGATTTAATTGTATCTTTTTGATTTAGTTAAATAAAAATTTTACTAAGGTTTACGTAAATGCACAAACCTGTAAACTATTGGAATACCTAAATAAAAAAAATGCAAATGTCAAAATCAATTAAAACCTTCGATATCACTTGATTTTGTAGGTTTTTTATTTCTAAGAAATATTGGAGCTTTTTCTAAATAATCCTACTTAATAAAATTTTCATTTAGCTTATTAATTGCAGCAAATCCCCTTCCTATTATTAGTTCTTACGCATTCCTACGCAATTTAAAAAATCCGAGCGGTCAAAGTGGCCCTATCACACGACTCTCGATTGGTCGAGAGCAATCTCCCAACTTCCGGCTGCTCCTTGTACAGATGCGTTTGAGAACACCCTCAGTCCGTGGCATTCCAAAACCATAGGCCGTCGTCGCCTGTGTCGCACTCGCACGGCAAGCGCTTCCTTTATTCCAGTTATTTTCCCTTCTATAGCCTATCTCATACGCTCTGCTGGCTCTACGAAGTGCAGTTCCCCTCGCATCGCGAGCTGAAGAAGAAGGACAGAGTAAGTGTGTGCCAGGCCGTCAGCGGATGCGTTTGGGAACCACGTCGGATCGCGAAGAGGCCAGTTGTTACTTTGAAACATGGCCGAACGTTGTTCCCTGCCGAGGATACGCGTGCAGTGAGAGCGTGATTTTCCCAATCGGGGAAGCAGGATAGCCTTTTCGGTGGAAGAGTGGAGGATCATCGTCAAGAAGGATCCGCAAGCAACGCCTGCCGAAAGTGCGGACGGGGTTCGACCTGTCTCGTGCGCCAAACCCGGGCGTCATGAGCTCTATACACTTCGTCGCCCATCCGTTGCCAGGAACGGACGAGCAGCTCAACGACAGGTAAGCTCGAGTCTCGACTCCCAGCTAACGATCCCCCAGGTGCATCGACACCGACTCCACGCGCTCGAAAAACGTGGCCTCGAGCCTCTTGTCCTCCGTGTTTTGGAACGGTCGTGCCGTTTTTCATGAGTGTGTAGGTGCATACGTGTGCCTATGTGGTGGTCTTATGACTTCTGCAACATGACGACGAGGCGAGACGCCTGCTTCGAGAAACTGCCATGATCGGAGTCCGGCATCTTTTTTGTTGGGTCGAGCGCTCGCTTTCACGCAGCCCGAAAAGCGAGCGCACGTTGCCCGAACGTATTTTCGTTTTTTAAGCTTTTTGGTTAGGAATTGAGGAGAAGCTGCAAGATTTGCAGTTATTGATGTTTCATTTGCTGACCCAAAGTACTTGATTGAAATCTAGCTTTTGTAGTGAAACTGCAATAATTAGGTCTAATGAAGAGTTCTGTGTCATCGATTCTTTTTGCAGACTCGAAAAACCAAGTTTTGAATTAACTGCTATCTTGTTATAATGGCTCAGATATAATTACATGTATTGTTTACTAATGCAGATTCAAACTGTTGGTTAGACTTGGTCTTATTATTTTTTATTTAAAAATTATAAATTATTATTAATTTTTATTGGATATTAAAAATGTAATACTGACTTGATGTAATAGCAGTTGCTGTATGTTTTTTTTTATAGTACAAAACTTAATCTTTTTTTAAATATCTTGTAAAGTATTGATTTCCAAAGCTTACAATTTTTGAAGCTTTATATCATTCTGTTCTGAATTTTTTAAATAATTAATACTTGTACCATCTAATGAGACTAAAAATAAATTTTCAACTACTTTTTTTTATAGCGTTCCAAAAGGAACTGCAATTATCTAATTGTATAATTAAAAAATAATAGAGAACTAAATTTTTTAAACTAAATTCAACTAAACATAAGATTAATTGAAATTATTGATTTATGTAAGTTTTTATTGCACTCTAGCTTTCTTTCTAATTAAAATATTATTTTATTTAAAAAGATTTTAACTATGTAAGCAATTTAAATGTACAAAATATTAAATCTCCTCAATTTAATGATTTTTTTTAATTTAATGAAAGCATTCATTTAAATCCATATTTACTATAAATTATTTACTTTTCTTTTAATTACGAGAAAAATTTATTAATGAAAAGCAAAAATATTGTAAATATGTTAATCAGTACATAAATAATGATATAAATAGTTGTTTCTAACCTAAAACAATACTTTTTAATGTAAAAATTAGTAGATATGAGAATTTTATTAATTTGATAATATTTTTTTTTTCAGATTGAAAGAAGTGGCAGAAAAAATTAATAGATATGGTTTTATTACACCTCCAGCATTTAATGGACTTAAAGCATCTGTTAAACAAATTGTAGTTGGACTAACACACATTGGATTACTTTTGGACGATAATAGAGTTTGCCGTGTTGCTTATACAGTTCTGTATGATAGATTAGATTTACGGAAAAATGAACCTAGCAGAAAGTAAGTTTTATTTCTTCATTTAATATTTGATCCTTTAATACTTTAATAACTCTTATTAACTTACCATTTTTTAAATTTAATTTCCTACTTCAAGGTACCATTAAAACTAACCTATGTATTAAATTTCTAATAGATTTAATTAAGCCATTTTTGGACACTACTATAATAAATGTAGATTACTTATAAGTGAAATGGAATATTAAATACTCTTTTCATGTTTGAGATATAATAAACTTTAAAGATGGAGTTTCAAACAGATTCCATCTTTACCAACAATAGTCACTTCATTTTCTTTTATATTGACTTATTATTTTCGGTAAAAATCTATGTCAATAGTATTCCTTAAAACAAGAAAATTATTATTAAAATTTAATTGTTAAGAAATCAAATTTAAAAGATGGTTAATAAAAAATTTCGGTTTTAATAACTTTCATAGTATTATAATTCATATTTCACAATACGGCGTGAATATTCTGAATAATGACTCAACGTTCGCATAAACTATTTTTTGCTTTAAACGTATTCACGTCTGTTTAATTTTCCGCTTGACGCACTTTTCACGTAAACACATCTGAAACTAACCAAAAGCTCTCTGTTATACAGTACATCGAAGAGCCATGTGGGCAGCTCCGGTTCGGCCGCGAACACCAGTGGCAATGCAGGGAGCGGCAGCGGGGGCGGAGGCGGTAGCGGTGGTGGCGGCGGGGGCAGCAGTAGCAGCAGCCGCACCGGTATCTCTCGCTCGCGCGCCCGCATAATGCGCAGCAGTTCAGCCATTCGGGGTGGTGGCAGCAGCAGTGGTGCCACGGCCGGTGGAAGCGGCGCCGGGGCCAGTGCCGGTGGAGGTGGCGGCACTACCAGCAGCAGCAGTGGGCGTATTGGACCCACTGGAGTCATTATGGGTAGCGGCAGCGGCGGTAGTTCCAGGCCCATTGTCTCCGTGCCCGCGCCATACGTTCCTGATGAACTCATTTCGCAGGTAGGAATGCAGGTGCTGTTGATGGAATTAGTGGAGGAAAAGAGATGTGTAATTAACGGAATTGGATTTTCGAATTTTTAGTGCTTAGATCTAGTGCCTTCTATTTTTTATGAAAAGATTTTTTATGCCATATTAGACAAAGCTTTCATTATTTGAAAAATTTGCTTCAAAAAACTTGAATAATTTTTTAAAATAAAGAACAGCTCTTAAAGTTATTTTTGAAGTTAATGTATTTTTTCAAGAAAACTTTGAAAAACTTTACGTCTGAATAACGCATTCTCTTACAAACGTAAATTATTTAAATAGGAAAGTTTTATTTTTTATTTAAAATTTTAGGCACAAGTTGTTCTTCAAGGAAAAAGTCGAAATTTAATAATGCGCGAGCTTCAGCGCACAAATTTAGATGTGAATTTGGCAGTGAATAATTTGTTATCGAGAGATGATGAGGAAGGAGATGATGCCGAAGACGCAGCAGACAGTTATGTACCGGAGGACCTTATTTCATTATTAGACGGGGGATTTAGTAACGAACATTCTGTTATCATTGACGCCGATTCTATGTTTTCCGAAGATGCCTTTGGATACCCGGGAATGAGAAAGTGAGTTTTAATTTGTGTATATCAATGTAACTTGCATAAAGCCAAATTTAATTTACTCATTTTAACTTTTTATCATTACTTTAGCCGTGGTAGTACATCACGCAGACTTACAACTGATCGTGAAAATGAAAGATCGACAGACCGTGACAGAGATCGAGACAGTTTTAGTCGCTGGAGAGACCGTCAATATTATGGACCACGACGTTGGCTAGAATCTGCTTTAAAAGATTCTTGGGAGAAAGATCCAGGTAAGGATATTAATTAATCAAATGTATAAATAAATGTTAGAATTACATTATTAAATGTATTGCTTTTATACAAAACTTTACTTTTTTTTTAGATATCAAAAAGAAAGAGTTGGCTTCTCAGAATCCACTGTGGATATCAGAAGAATTAGAATGGTGGAATGAACGTAGTGACAATGCACCTAGATTCGTTCACATTGCCGCTCTTTACAGTGAATTGATTGCTATTTCATCAACAGGCCAATTATATCAATGGCGGTGGCCGGACGCTGAGCCTTACAAACATCCAGATGTAAGTTGTCAGATTTTTTTTATTAGTTTAATTATTCTCTAAAGTAAATAAAGGTAAAATGTGTAACTGTTTTATTTGCAATTTTCAGAATCCAAACATACACCATCCCAAAACGGTATCATTGAATTTGGTAAATGAGAAAATAGTACACATATCGGCAACAGCTATCCGATGCTCTGTAAGTACAGAGAGTGGTAAAGTAGCGACCTGGCTTGATGAACTTTTAGGACACGTTGCTTCGCGATTAGAACATCCGGCACAGACATTTACTGAGTTTCAATTAGACAAAATTGTTTCATTACATACATGTTGGCTTTATACCGTCGCTCGCCTGGAGAGTGGTGCTCTTTATTGGTGGTTCGTATTTGTTATCAATGGTTTTATAAATAATTATTTCTATTTAGTTTAAAATTAATGTATAATTTTATTTTTAGGGGTGTATTACCATTTGCACAACGAATGAAACTGTGGGAAAAATACAAAGCAAAATCAAGGAAACATAAATTGTCCACAGCCGTTTTATCTGCAGATATTACGTACGGTAGTCATGTGTGCATGAAAAATAGTCCTATTTATCAGGCAGGAGCTATTGGTTAGTGCTTAATTTCATAGTCAAATGCGATATTAATTAAGATTTTAGAAAAAAGAAAGTAATTAACATTTTTTAAATTAGGTTTTACGATATCGAATGGCGTACCAAAAGTGGGACAACTCCTTTCGGCAGTTTGGAATCTTGATGCAATTTGTCGTTTTAAAATTTTACCAGCTGGAATACTACCACCTAATGTTGCAACAGACAAACGGGAGTCAAATGGAAATAGTTCTTCTAATAACACAAACAAATCCAGTCATAAAGAAACTGCAGACAGAATTGATATGCCACCGCCACCATCGCCTGCGTCTAGCACGTGCAGTGATACTGGAAGCATAACAACCAGCCATAGTAAGTTTATTTGATACTGTAAATACAATATATAAAAAATTAATGTTCTCATATTATACTTTATTCACTGTTTTATTTTTGCAGAACGACAAAAGCGCATGGCACCAAAAAGCGAAAGCGAAATTGAGAGGAAAGATGAAGAAGATTGGCATTTAAAAGACGTCGTCTTTGTTGAAGATGTAAAGACACTTCCAGTAGGAAAAGTAATAAAAGTTGACGGCAGTTATGTAGCAGTTAAATTTTTCTCAAAAGATATTAAAGAAAAAGAAAAAGAGGTCAAGGAAAAAGACTTTAATAATCCCGATTATAAAGATTCACAAGCAGAAGAATCTACAAAACTTTTGGCTGACTGCAGACTTCTTAGAAAAGATGAATTAGTGGTAATAGATTCATTTTTAAATAAATAATTTTTTTAAATATTTTCGCTAACTAAGATGTTATATTATAGGTAATAAAATCGTCAGTGAGTTCTCGAGCTCCAGATTGTTTCCAACGTTCGCCAAGACGCGTTAACATCGTCGAAGGTTCTAGTGAAAATCTTTTGACAATCGCTACAGATGGCCAGGGTATCCACGCAATTGTGCGCAGTGGAAATAAACTAAGCTATGTTATTTACAATCTTAGTACCGGCAGGTACGTTCAAGATTGTTACATTCCATCAGATATCTCTTCATTCTTAGGCCTACAACCCCAAAACATCAGTCTCACTAGTACCGGCGAGGTAATTCATAAATTTATGTTTTTATTAACTCATTGAAGTAACACACTTCATTAGACTTAACAAACACATGTTTTTTTTACAGAGTAATGAATGTTCGATGATTCTACGTGATGGCAATAATACCATTTACCCTCTCGCAAAAGACTGCGCAGATGCTATTCGAGATCCCAATTGCTTGGATTTAGGGCCGGTAGTTTCGATTGGTGCTTTAATTATTCCCACTCCAAATACTCCAGTTGTTAATCTTAAAAATCAAGTGGCTGTTATTGCTCTCCTATTTGACAATCTTTTACTCATGCCCCGAATTTTAAGATGCGATTACGATGGTGTTAAGCAAATTTTTGCTAATCTAGAACAAGATTTAAGTAAGTCAATTTTTTAAAATGTAACAAATCTTAATTAAATTAATAAAGTTTAAAAAGAAAAATAAATAACAAATAATCATAATGAAGTGAAAAATTCTTTTATTGCAGAAAGCAATACAGCTCAAATGCAATCAATTCTAAGTGAACGCTGTGATGGCAATCGCAATATTCTTCACGCTTGCATCAGCATGTGTGCTCCAACTTCGAATAAAGAAAATGAGCAAGGTACACTGACATTCTTTTTATCTTAATCACAAAAATGTAAACTCTTTCCTTGAATGTACATTGTGTGCACGTTACAGTTACAGAACAAGAATTGATCAATAATACAGTTGATACCAATTCTGCGCCGATTGAAGAACCAATACCAACATTGAGCTGGCCTCCTGAAGCATTTGACAATACTTCTGGCGAAGAGGATTCATTCCTTGGTATAGGAGCTACCAGTATTTCAATAATGAATAAGAGTGGTAAGTTTTCGTGAAATCAATGAAAATGTAGTATTACAATATAAAATAAACTTCCTGTTTTGACCCAATAAACATTTTTTTCAGGATCTGTGCCCAATAATACCTACATAATTAATGCTGTTGAGAGACGCAACAATGCCTTATTGATATTGAAATACCTATGTGAGAGCCCAGTTTTAGCTCCCCATATAAAAGAATTGCTTTCATCCAGGTCAGAATTCAGAATTTTTTCTTTTATAAGTATAAGAAAAGACAATTTACTTATCATATATAATTCTAATTACAGAGATGGACAAGGTCAAACTCCCTTGATGCTCGCAGTTTCTGTACGCGCTTATCACGCGGCTCTGATAACGTTAGACACAATACAGCGCGTGAGCAAAGATCCTAAAGATTTCTGTATGATTTTGCCTCCTGATGCGAGTCCTGATCTTTCCCCTCTTTTTGTCACTTGCTGCAATGATACCTGCAGTTTTACTTGGACTGGGGATGATCATATTAATCAAGACATCTTTGAGTGCCGAACTTGTGGTCTCACAGATTCACTTTGCTGCTGCACTGAATGTGCCAGAGTCTGTCACAGAGGACATGACTGTAAACTCAAGCAAACCTCACCTACCGCGTACTGCGACTGTTGGGAAAAGTGCAAGTGTAGGACACTCATTGCAGGACGTCAAAGTGCTAGATATGATTTACTTTGCAGACTTGTTACCAGCACAGATCTTGCCACAAAAATTAACTCAAGGTGAGATTTTAAGACTTTTAATTTTTTATAAAATATTTGTACTTTTTAATAAATAACGTGCATATTTCGTAAACCGTAATTATTAAATTGAATTTTATTTTCTAGGGGTGAATCAATTCTGCTTTTCCTCGTTCAAACCGTCGGTCGTCAGTCTATCGAGCAAAGACAATTCCGTGCTGCACCTCGACAGCAGCGTTCAGCTTCAGCAAATCGCAAAAACACTTCGGCTGATGGTTCATCTGCACATCCAGATATGCCAGATCATGATCTAGAACCACCTCGCTTCAGTCGTCGCGCTCTTGAACGTTTGCTAAACGACTGGCCAGCGGTGCAATGTACAATAATGTCAGGCGTACATGAAAATACAAACGATCAATTATTCGGAGATCAAGGACAAGGTTGTCGACAAAGCGGAACTGCTTTACTGGACAAATTTACTTATTCCCTATTGGTAAAATGCAGTGCTGAAATGTTGGATACGCTATTAACAACACTCATCCGAGAATTGCAAAATGATAGTGTACCAGGTAGGCAAGAAGAAGCAACTGTAGTAGCAAGAAGATTCGTCAGATCTGTTGCCAGAATCTTTGTCATATTCATGATTGAGATGGCTCCAACTACTAAGAGGAGAAGCGCGAGTCAGGCGCAACCACTGATGAAATGTCGTCGAATATTCCAAGCTTTAATAAAGTTAGCAGTTGAAGAACTTTGTGAAACAGCTGATTCCTTAATTGCACCAGTGCGTCTTGGCGTTGCTAGACCTACAGCACCATTTACTTTAATGAGTTCAGCAATCGAAGTGATAAATAATTCAGAGGAACTATTTTCAGTCGAACCCTTGATTCCACACAGTGGTCTTAATTCACATAATTTAGATGCTACGTTACAAGCACAACAAGGGAACAATAACATCGCAATTAACCGAGATGTTTCAGCTATGGATGAAACTGAACCAGGCGAAGGTAAGTTAAAAAAGTCCATTTAAAATTTCTAAACATAAAATCTAAGCAATTATTAACGAAAGAGTATACGAAATCTTTAATTCTTTAATAGAAGTACCTATGGATCTTGACGGTGACATAAGCGAGCACGAAGAGTCATCCGCAGCAGTTAGTGCACAGCCAATAGGTGATGTTGACGGTAATGCAGGCGGCGTAGGAGAAGAGCCGGCGGGTGAAGGTGAATCCGACAATGAGCTTGACCTGCTTGTTGAAGCCGAAACCGAATCCGACTCTGACGACAATCACAGTAATCAAGATGCCGCTTCAGCTCAGCGAAGTGTACAAACCGGCGCAACAGCTGGTTCAGATGGTGGAATGAATTCTATTTTACTTTACCCAGAAGATGAATCCGGTGAGTCGAGTCAACAAGAGGATGATGAGAGCGAAGCTGGAGAGACGGACGAGCAGGACACAGAGGAGTTCCAGATCGGCGACGAGCAACTCGAGCGCCGGAGGTTAGTTTTGTAAATATTGTTTTAGTATATTATTATCTATCAGCAATTTTTCTGTCACGAATATTTGTTTCTAAAATGTATGCATTTTTATGTAGTGGTTCAACCGGCCATTCCCATCGTAACAATCTGGCACCAGTTTCTATGCAGTGGGCTATCCGCAGTAGAGAATCTAATACTCGAACAACCGGTTTAAGAGTTACTGGCGGAAGTAATTTAGTTTTTATAGATCCGTCTTCTCTTAGACGATCTGCCGGAACGTCTACAGTAGCTACAGCCCAAGAACCAATGATCATGGGCACAACCACCAGCTGCCTTGCCAGAGCTTTTGGTATCGTAATTCGACAAATAGCTGATTTACTCACAATGATGCAAGATTATAAGACGATTACCCCTGCACTACCAAGAACCCTAGAAGTGAGCTTCCTGGACGATATTAGCCTACAGGTACTGTAACTTTTACAGCTCTTAAATAGTTTGTTAATTGAATGCATTTAGTAACAAAAATATATTTTTTTGTAGATGTATTTGGAAGCGCATCTTAAACCAACGTGGGATTGGTTGATTACTGTGATGGACGCAACAGAAGCTCAACTGCGTTTTGGGGTGTCCCTTACTCGAAGTGCCGATCCTACCCACCCTGAGCATCCGCTGAATAGCGCGCCTTCATTGTCAGACGGCAATTTTACTGGACTTTTAAGTTCGGCAGCCTTGTCGCTGTCTTTGCAAGGTACGAATGGAAGAAACGCTCGTAGTGGCATTACCACAACTTCCAACATGTCGACTACCCAGGGATCTACAAGACTTACGGTTGGCTTCACAGGAGTTGGTGAAGCCACGCGTAGCAGTAGGGAGCGTAAGATATACTATTAATACTAAAACCTATATAAGATTAAGTAAAGAGTAGATTAATAATGTGATTTGTGTTTTTCAAGGTGTAGATGCCCTTTCGTCCAGACGAGAGTTACTATCTTACTGCCTTTCGTTAATGCGAGCCCACAATGGCGAACATAGAGACAGTCTACCAGTTCTCGATGTTTCTTCTTTGCGTCACGTAGCTTACGTTTTCGATGCACTAGTTTATTACATGAGATCGTTATCAGAACCGATTAGCACAACCAGTACAAGCAGAGGTGAAGCCCCTAAAGAGTCTTCCGACGCCGCTTGGAATGATCAAGACGAAAACGACAATGAGGAAGGCGAAGAGGACACCTTGCACGCTAACGCGAGCATGGAAACCGACTCCGTCGACTACCCAGACCTTTTGAACATTCCTTGCGCCAGCGCTAGCAGTAGCAGCAACACTGCCAAAGGCCGGAAGCATCCGTTTCTACAGCGCTCAGATTCCACCTTATGCTTAGGCTGCCCACCGCTCGATCCTTTTGACACTCCAATGTCCGAGGCGCTGCCGCTTGCCGACCAGCCCCACTTACTACAACCGCATTCAAAACGCGAAGACCTCTTCGGTATGCCTCGACAGCCCGTAAATGGCGGTACAAGTTCGAGCACCTTGGAAGGATTGCCTATGCGATTGGGCCTATCGACAAGGAGCACGGATGGACATCCAGGTCCTTCATCATTGAACTTTGGTCAGACGCTCGAGCAGATGGTAAGGAACCACGGTGCAAGCACAAGCTCGGAGAGAAGGAGCATGGCAGGACACAGCTCTGCCGGAATTGGAGAACCGGGACCAAGCAAACCGAAGGTCTATAATCATTTGCCTACAGAACCGGTACCACCAACGATCACAGAACACCAAACTGATCGCGCTCCCATCATCGTCTCGCCGAATAATCAACCTATGGAGACGGACAGCAGCAGTAGCAATAGTCCCTCGAAACCTAGTACCAGTAACGGCACCAGTAATAAAGCCGAACGTAGTGTGATAGTGCGCGCCGGAAGTAGTAACAGTAACAGCAATAGCAGTGCCTGTGCCTCGGAACAAAACAGTGTAAATAAACAAACAGTCACCGCGGACGTGATGGTAACCGCTGTACAGAACGATACACAAAGTGTTGCTGCAAACGAAGAAGTAGTGGAGCTAGCAGCCGCGACATCGGCACAAGACATTTCGTCACATGAGACAGTTGAAACGAGCCAACCGCCAGCAGAACCACCCATAGCGCCGCCAACACCTGCAAGATCACAGATATCTACCATTGGTACAAAGATGTCGCACAATATTTTGCTGGGTAGATGGAGACTATCGCTCGATTTGTTCGGAAAAGTTTTTATGGAGGACGTTGGTCTCGAAGCAGGGAGCATTGTTTCGGAATTAGGGGGATTTCCTGTCAAAGAGGCGAAATTTAGGAGAGATATGGAAAAATTAAGAAATTCACAACAAAGAGACATTACTTTATCGAAGGTATTTTAACTTACCTTACATTAATTTTGAGAATTCTGCATGTTTTTGTTTTATTTATTAATTAGTAATTAACAATCATGGTTTAGATTGAACGCGACAGAACTCAACTTCTTGTGCAGACAATGAAAGAGTTAAATACACAATATAATCTTTATAACAGAAGGGCATCGAACACACCACCCTTAGCTGTAAGTCGTTTAAAAGTTACGTTCAAAGACGAACCAGGTGAAGGCACAGGAGTAGCACGAAGTTTTTATACAACAGTAGCAGAGGTATAGTAGCAATTATTAAATTTATTAAATAAAATTTACTGTCAGTATTATTTACTAATTTAATTTACAGGCACTTTTAGCTAATGAAAAATTACCAAACTTAGAAGCAGCACAAGTAGGATCAAAATATACGCAGTTTAACGTTTTACAAAAATTAAAAATTAGAGATCGCGATAGAGATCTTCGAAGACAAGTGAGTATATAAAATCTTTTTTAATAGTTTTTATTTTATTTTTATACATTTTTATTTTTTTATAATGCTACGCAAGCATTTATTTATATTTTTATAAGTTTATTTATTATCGCATCTACACTAGAAAATATTCCCACGAATGGAATAATAAGCCCAGAAAGGTAAAGTTTCGCTCTCCAAAGCATTATAGAGAATTAACTCATTTTCATTTTCAGAATTCTCGTACGTCCGGAAAATGTAGAGAATCCCGTCGAGCTCTGTCGTTTGAAGCTCGGTCTTTTCATCCTTCCACATCTCTCGAGGGTGCAGCCTCGAATTCTGGAAGTTCATCGTCGGCAGGACATCCGCCGCCATTTAGTCATACCAATAACGAGCATCTGACAATGCATCAACAACAACTCGGAGATAGGCTATATCCGAAAGTCTATGCCTTGCGGCCTACGCATGCCGAAAAGATTACTGGTATGCTTCTCGAGATGAATCCAGCACAATTACTGATGCTTTTGGCGTCTGAAGAATCACTTAAGCAGAAGGTAGAGGAAGCATTTGAACTGATACACAGTCACAATCAAGATTTGGCCAGCGAGGCGCTACTCGATCTTGATGTCTTCAGCCTTACAGAACGCTGTGGTGCTAACAAAAAGAAACAATTAGGTATGATTGTCAAAATTTGTATGCTCATTTTGTTAAATTGTAGAATATTGTTATTCTATATACCAAATTTATTTCTTTGACTTATACAGAAAACGCAATAATTGATGACGCAGAAGACAATGCTCCACTATTTTATGCACCTGGAAAACGAGGATTCTATACACCGCGACAGGGGAGAGGAAGTTACGAAAGACTTAATGCCTTCAGGAACGTTGGCCGGTTAATTGGACTGTGTTTATTGCAAAATGAATTGTGTCCAATATTTTTAAATCGACATGTGTTAAAATACATATTGGCAAGGCCAATTAGGTTCCACGATCTTGCATTTTTCGACCCAGTTATATACGAGAGTTTACGACAACTCGTTGTTGATACCGAAACCAAGGGCAGTCATAATTTGTTCCAGTTAGATCTTACGTTTAGGTAAGATTTTTTTCCAATTAATCATTATATTAACCAGGTTTGAAGTAATAGCATGAATATTAATCTGGTTTGTTTTTCTTTAAAGTATTGACCTGTGCCCAGAAGAAGGCGGTGGTTCCATTGAACTCGTACCCAATGGTCGGGAAATTGAAGTCACTCCAGCTAACGTATACGACTACGTTCGTAAGTATGCTGAGGTGCGAATGATCAAAGTGCAGGAAAAAGCGCTCGAAGCCATGCGCGAAGGTGTCTTTGACGTGCTGCCAGAAGGTGCGCTCGATGGCCTTACCGCCGAAGACCTGAGATTATTGTTAAACGGCGTCGGAGACATCAATGTTTCCGTATTGATTTCGTACACGTCTTTCACGAACGAGTCTGGAGAATCAAACGAACGAGTAGTCAAGTTCAAGAGGTGGTTATGGTCCATTGTTGAAAAAATGACCCCGGTCGAGAGACAAGATTTGGTATGTAAAATTTCGGAAAAGTTTAACGTTTTTAAAGGTAAAATGACTAAGAATTATATTTAATTATGGTTTTTCTCGTAGGTCTATTTCTGGACGGGTTCACCGGCATTACCAGCCAGCGAGGACGGCTTCCAACCAATGCCCAACGTGACCATTAGACCTGCCGACGACCATTTACCTACGGCTAATACATGTGTATCACGTCTCTACGTCCCCTTGTACAGCTCACGTCACATACTCCGCCACAAACTGCTGTTCGCTATTCAAACAAAGAACTTCGGCTTCATCTGAAGAGGTGAAACGACCGTCTTCGCTCTTTCGGTCCTCATCTCCAGTCCTCACAAATATTAGGGAACTTGCAAATTTTCAATTGATTTAATCGATGGGTTTAGTTGTAAAGAACAATGTTAACTCGGTCAAATTTTTTCTTAGCAGTTTTTTGTAAAATTGTAAAGTCAAAAGTTAAAATGAAATAAATAGAACTTTAAACTTTTGTATAGTGATTCCGACTTTACATCTTTCAAAGCCAACTGACCGTAAGACTAAAGGGTCATTTTAAATAACGATTGGCAATAATAAATAAATAATCATGAGAAATAAGGATTAATTGCGGTATGTTGAAAATTTGATTACAGCCGTGAATGTATATTTATTATATAAAACGTGAAAAACAAAACAAAATATATATAGCTGCTTAACTATTATTTCTTATTCCTGTGATTATTACTTTTATTTTGTCATGATAAGCAGAAGCACTTTAGGCTTGTTTAAAGAGATGTTATAAGTCTGCCATAAAAATGTAGTTAAAGAAAGTTGAATTTTATTTAAGTAATTTTAACTTTTGGTTATTTTCATTTTGAAAAATATTGAAATTTACACAAATATTTATTACGAATTGCGTTTTATAAAAAAAAACTATCGGTTAAAAAATTTATGTTGTCGAAATGAAAAGTATTGCAAGTTCCCGATTTTCCTCTCGCCTTTGGAATGGAAAACGAAAGAAACTAAAAATGTGAAGGGACGAACTGATAAAAAGATGATAAGAAGAGGTTAAACGTTGTTATCTTTCTTTAGCTTTCTTCCTAGGAAAAAGTTTATAACATTTATAAATTTATAAGGTGTAATTATTGAACATTATTGCTCTTAAAAACCGTAATACGATGTACGGTATATCGCTTCTCGTCTGAGTATTAAGGTTTTACGTTTAAAAAGTGTCATATTTAGCCTTTATATAGTGACCCGAAGAAATAAAATTTCGCAAAAATCAAAAAGAATTTATTCTGCATAGAGTTTAAAGCTCTGTATTTTGTTTTAAATTTCTTTATCCTGTTAAAGAAACGATAAAACTTTTTCGTTTTATTAAGACTTGATTTTTCTTCTATAGAATATTTTGTTTATTTTAACGAATTTGCAGTCTCCTCCTGAAAGTTAAATCATATTCAGTATTTAATCTGAGAAAACTAAAAAGTTTTATAATAATTTCTTGATTTGTAATTTAAAAAAAATTAGTTTTTTTTTAAACTAACAATATTAAATACTTTTTCCAGTTGTGATTTTTTTCTACTTTTTTGACAGACTGTCGGTTATCGGTATTTTACACGAGTACTATTCAATGCCAATTCTTATAAAGTTATTGATTAATTACATTAAGAAATTATATTATTACACCGTTTTTTTAAATGGTATATTGTAATTACTTTGGTTGTCAAAAAGGGAAGTCTTTTAATATATTGTATTATAAAATTGTAGGTTTCACCTTTTGCTACGAATGAATAAAATAAAAAATACATTTCATCCATAAAAATGAAGTATTAATTTATTTAAGAAAGATAAATTTAATTCCCTTAACTAAAAAGTAAAAATCTTTATTACATATATATGTTCATTAACAAAATGAGTTTATGGCTGCATATTTGTTAAAGTAATAGTGGTAAAAGTAAGATTAAGAACGAAGCTACAAATTGTCGGTTAAGAATCCGAGAGATATTGTAAAGTAAAGAAGAAAAACTTAAGTTTTTTACAATTAAAAATTTTTATTAGGTGTGTAGTAATGTAACATAAGATGTAGACAGAATACGAAAATTTTGTCAAAAATTTGTTTCGCGTACATATCGAGAGCGGAGAGTTGCCCGCGCAATCTTTTCACTGCTACTTATGTTATGCACCACCTTAAAAATTGTAGGTAAAATACGAAAACATATATTGGAATTTTAAATAAATGCAAGACTCAATGATAGAACTAAAAATGATATTTCTAATAATTACTCGATAATAGATGATTTTGAGTTTCTCATTTTCCTCTACATATTATAAACACAATTCTGCTTCTTTGGAGTTTTTCAGTTGAACAAAATTCGCGCTCAGTACTTTGATATCGCCGACGGGTTTCGTGTCTACTACAGGCTTTGGTATTTTTTCTTATTTCGATTCAGTTGATTTTGTCTCTCTTGCTAGTGCGTTTGGCTCATAGCTGCCTTATTTTTTTAATCGTGATTAAAAATCTCTTCGCTCATCCTGGGTGTCCGTATGGTTTACAGTAAAAAAGCAAAGCGGTTTCACTTATTTTAAAATCGCAATTCCTCTTTTATGCTGACTCGCAGCGATATTTTTTCTTATTTATTACATTAAAAAGGCAAAACATAATTATAATAAAAGAAAACAATGTTTAATTTAAAGACGAACCTTTTTTACACAATACTTGAGTTCTGCATTTTAATATTTTTTTTTCTTGCCTATAAATGATAAACTGAAACAGTAAAAAATAATCTACGCAAGTTGAATCATTTGTCTCGTTCGTTCGGTCGATTGTTTTTTTACAAAAAGAGAGAAAGAAAAAACAGAAGAAAACTCACTAACGCGCTATTTTGTATAATAATATAATAAATCTCATTATTTATAAATTTCTAAAAATCGTGAAGTTATATACAGTAATTATATTATCCATTATGTACTTCGACGAAGGGTATTTTCGATGAGAAACTTATGTACAAGCGGTTACCTATTGACCACTTCCCGAATTGTTCATGGGCAATTTAGTGGTCGACTGACTTAGCTGAGCCAAGGTTTCCGGCGTGGCATGAGCTTTTAAAATCGAATTTTCGGCCTCCAATTGATTGATCCGATCCATCAGCTCAGCTATTTTTTCTTTTAGCACCTCGACTTCTTCGCGAACGGCGAACATCAAATGACTTTTCACCAAATCCTGTGGGAACATAAAAAGTTTTCATATTAAAGTTTGCGTTTTGATAGTATACATATATTGTAGCAATATTTTAAGTAAGTTTACGCGTCTGAAATTACTATTTGAAATCTGTTAATAATGCAAAAGTTAATTGCAATAATATTTTTTTATTTAAATTATTTTCAAGACATTGTCTTTAGTTACATATTTTGTTTGCTAATTTGCATGTACAGTTCACTTTTGCATTATATCGAAAACCATGATAAAAAATGTGAATATTTTATTATATTGAATACAATGTAATAAATAGATATATAAAGAATTTGAAAAAGGAATTTCAGATTGTATTAGTATATTCAGATCATTAAAAATGGCGTTATTGTATTAATACAAAAATATGTATTTTTGATTCACAAAACTATAAATAAAGCACTTTTGTGAAACAAAAATGATTGTGTTGTTTAATAATCTGAATAAAATACGTATGTAAACCACTATACATAGTACGGATATTAAAAACTAAACATCACGTAAAATATTAACTTTTAATACTAATGTTTCTCATTAAAATGTTAAAAACGTTTTTATATTGATATGTATATTATTATAAAGTTCATATTTTATTTTCTCAATTGAAATGACTTGTGTTTAATTTTGTAGAAAATGTATATTAAGTTTTAATAGTTTTACGTGATATTATTCAATATTAGAAAAATGCATCTTATTGCTAATATAATTAAATTATAAGTACTTACCATAGCTTGCTCGATTTTATTGTCGATTGCTACGGCACTTGTCCCTGATACACTGTAAAATAAAAAAATCAATTTTTATAGCTGCTCCTTTTAGAAGAATTGCAAAAAGCCTTTTATAGCCGATTGAGTGTAATAGAAAAAACATATATATAAATTTTGATATCTGTACAAATAATAATAGATCTTAGAAATTTAAGAATTTTTAATAAATACTCTACTTATAAGTTTGCAGATTTTTAATAATTTAAAAAGTGAAGTTTTCATATTTTACTTTAACAAGATAACATTTGTACCCTGATTGAATCTTACGAAAATGTATATTATGTTTAATGTTGTTTGTACAATTTTGACTATCACAATAAAAAGTATGATAACTATTCTAGATAATTGCGGTATAATTATTATTACCAACCACTTAATTTTAAGTAAATGGTTACTGTTTTAAAACTCTGATTTGTGTAGCAATTAGCAATGGAGCTCTATTTTGTGTTTCAACTTTTCTTTAACTTTAATTATTTAAAATTGAATGACTATAAAATAATCTCTAAAAAGAGAGTAGAAGTATTTAAATAACAGAAAAATAATTTACCTTTCATTATCTTCGCGAGCTTGATGATCATCAGTATTTTGCGTAACTTCTGCAAGCGATTCGAGAAGCGTATTATCAGCGATGGACTGACCAGCCGCTGAATTACCTACCACCCTATTCATGGAGTCCTGCTCCTGATCGGGTTGCTGTTGCTGATGAAACGCAATATTACCCTGTTGCAAGTTGCCGACTATCTGCACCTGTGCACCGCTAGTGGCTCCAGGAGCTGCTTGAGGTGCAACAGGTTGCATTTGTCCATTCGGTCCAATGACCTGCAATTGCAACGTCTCCGGGTTAAAAACTATATACAGAAGCTTATTAAGTCCGGGTACTAAGACGGGTCGTACTTGCGACGTTGTCTGTAGCGATTGCGGCGGCTGCTGTTGCTGCGGCGGTGCTACGTTTTGTTGAGGAACTTTATGGATACTTTGTAGGCCTTGCATGCCTTGCATCGTGGCCATCGGTTCAGGCATCTGGCTCTGCTGAGTTGGCTGCGATGTCGAAGACTGAGCCTGAGAAACGAGGATACTCGGAGGCTGAGAAGCCTGAGATGGACCAGGACCTGTCTGACAGACGTTCTGCGCTTGCTGTATCGTCTGACCCTGCGAATTTACAGGAACGTACGCTGTTTCATCTGTTGAATGCGTTAAATTTTGTTGCTGTTGCTGGGCGGCCACTGTATTTCCTTGCGAAACAGGACTGAAAATAAAAATTTTTATTTTTACATAATAATTATTTTAAATTTTTCTAAAAAATAAATCCTCCGTACCCTCCAGATTTTTGGAGGGTCATTTAGGTTAAATAGTATTACAATTGTTAACAATTGTAATACTATTTAACAATTATTCACAACTCAAATATTTATTAAGCAACGTTTATTATTAGGCCATAAAAGAAATTAATAATTACCTTTATATACGTTTTTGTAACAAACAATCGTAATTTTATTTTATTTACGATTCAGGAGGTCAAATTCTTCTTCTTACTTCCTCGACATTGTAATTAAAATGTACACAAAATATAAACACACTATTTAGCAGACAATAACAACTACATTTACTTCAAAATTTTTAATAACGGAAAATATACAGAGCTTAAAATGGATGTGTTCTGTTTTATTTATATTATTCTTGTTGATTTTCATGTGCATCATTTCTGATATATGGCGTTTTTTAAAAATTACTTTCTGTGTTTTATAGTTGTTATTGTTTGCTAGATAGTGTGTTCATAGTTTATGTACATTTTAATTACGCGACATAAGGAACAATCAATTTTAACCTAATAGACGTACCAATATCGAAAAATATGAAGAATTTCACCTCCTGAATCATATGGTAAAATTTTGAAATTACGATTGTTTTTTGTAAGAATACAAATAAAGATAATTATTAATTTTTTTGCAATATTAGGCAACGTTTGCTTATAACCATTTTTAATTATTCAAAATTATGTTATTATTTAACCTAAGTGGACCTCCAAGAATATAGAAGAAATCTTATTATTTAAAATATTATTGAAATAATCACATGTTGCTTATTTACGTATTAGATCATTGTGTATTAACATTTTAAAAGTAATATTTTAACCAAATCCTTTTTTGAGTGTACAGCTTGGTACTTAGAAGAGAAAAAAAAAAAGAAAACTTACCATCCTTGCTGAGCGAGTATCGGAATAGCACCCTGTGGCATGCTCTGCGTCTGCGGCATATTCTGCGTCTGTGGCATGCTAGTTGGATGATTGGATTGCAAATTCGTGGGTAACGTGGCACCCTGTTGCGTCTGTTGCTGTTGAGCCGACTGCTGAGACTGCTGCTGGGACTGTGAAGCCGAGGACTGGAAGTACTGCGGAGGCACCTGTTGCTGTTGGGGCGTTGGAACAGCGTAACCTGTACCTGGACCCAGCGAGGGGTGTTGCTGTTGCTGTTGTTGTTGCTGTTGCTGCACTTCGGGGTGTATGGGCCCGTTTGCGTCTATGCTCATACCCTTGTCGTCGACGACTTGCTGCTTCACAGCCTCCGGTACAACGATGCCAGCATCCGTTACGCCGTACGATATGCAGACCTCGTTCGGATCCGACACTTTCGACGTGTTTATAGCATTCGGTTGATTCACCGATGTGTGGTCCAGATAGTCCATGCAAGTCCATCTTCCTCGCTTAAAGGGCTCCGTACTTTCGATTTTTACCACTTTAAACCTTTCATTCCTTCCTGTAATGAAAACCATATAGATTAACGTTTATTCTTTGATTAATTTGATTCTAGATAAATTTTTGAAAATTTTCATAAATTTAATTCTTGAATTTTTCTAAAATATATAATAAAAAACACTGTCTAACGAAAAAAATCAGTATACTAACCATGTGAATGGACCTCTCTCAGATCAGCATCCTGTTTAGAATTACTCGACAGCAAATTAATAATATTGTTATCCGTGACGGAGGTAATATCCAGAGCATTGATATTGTTCTCGTTTGTCACATTATTGGCGTTGTTAGTTTCGGTGGATGGTACAATCGCCAAGCCATACTGAGAGCTCGTCGGTATGACCGGGGCCGTGCTTAGCGCCGCGTTACTGGTATTAAAAAAGACATCGTCTTTGGAGAAGGTGTCCTCTGAATAGCTCGGTGTCTCGATGTCTGTCAGTCTAGAATGTTCGACGCTATTGTCTTCCGTATGGGATTCATCCAGGTCATCGTTCGAGTCTTCGCCAGCGTCGTTACTCATGCGGCAGCCGACCGTCACACTGGTTATCTGGAAAGACGAGGTCTTCTTCGTCCGGTTCGCGGCGTTGTTCGTCGCGTTCAGCGTCGAGTTGCTTGTCACTATCGGGATCGCGCCCAATGACTCACCATGATGGTGGTGATGAATTTTACCTAAAATTCACAAATTTAATATTAATCATATGCAATAATGTTAGAAGTTTCAATTTGAAGGTATAATTGAGAACTGCTCGAATTAATAATATTCTATTTTATGCCACTGCTTTGAAGAAATACGCAAAAGAATCGACTAAACATTGTCACCGTACTTCATGTTAATGACAAACAGACATGCAAATTTATGTATACCCTTTTAGCAACGGGATCGATATTTTATAAAAAGAAATTCAAATTTTTATGTTATTTTCCTTTGAAAGAGCGTATTTCACTTAGCAGAGTAATGTTCGTTAGCACGAAGTAGCAGTTCAAAAACTTCACGAAACTTCGCCCCCTACGTAGACTTATCCTGCAAGATATATATCAATCGCCATTCTAAAAATAAAAGTTCGTGACTAAAAGGGTAAGAATGTAAAGTACGAAAAAACCTGAAGCTACCCACAGACATTTCAAAAATTACAAAAGAGTATTTTTGTCTGCCTGAAAATTCCTACAAATTTTGTCAAAATTTAAAATTTGGTTGGTAAAATCCTGATTATACGTATCTCATTTCTCCCCAAAATATGTTGGAACATCAATCTCCACGAAAAATTTAACACCGATAAAATCAGTCCTAATTTCACGCGATTTCGAACCAAGCAATGACCACTTTTCAGAAAATATTTTAAAAAAATCACGGCTAACCAGGATTATCAATAGGCTCTCCGAGCCGTATCGTCTCAGTGGTCGTCCGGTGGACCGGGGCGGAAATCTTGCGGGCAGGCATTTGAGCAGCGCTACTGCCGTCGGCCGGCGAGATCTTGTGCGATGTCGGCTTCCTAAGGATATTGTCTGCCATGTCGTCGACCCAGCTGTGAGCGGCCGCCGCTTAGCAGGCGACAGGTGACTCCGCTCTCCCGCGTGCAGTGCTCCTCAGTTCCGACGCGCATAGTACACACGACATAGCGCCCGGTAACTGCACCCGGAGTTGACTGCAGCTTCCTCCTCGAGGTCGCTCGAGACGTGAGACTAAGAGGCAGGTCCAGTTTCCTACAAAGAAGACAGATTTTTAGTTGGATCGTTGAATTAGCTTTTCTTTTGGTCTTAATTCACTTCGCAGAGTGCTGTACTTGTTCGTTTGATCATTTAAGTTAAAGAGTTACTTTATAAAACTGTCCGCTGAAGCTTTTGTACTGTATTTTATGTAAATTTTTCAAAGCGTTACACTAAAGTTCTTTAGAGTCTGGTACTGTCTTTTTACAGTCGTTTTTACTAAATACTATTTGTAGAAATAAATACTAATTGTAGAAATAAGTTCTATTACATTTAAAAACAATATCATCAATGCAATCAATCAATTGAAACCTATGATTCATACTTCACTTATAATGTGATGAATCATATACAATATATCATTTACATATGGCAGGGTTATTCGCAAACTTTACCTTAAATGAAACTTTATAAAATATGTTGAAAGAACAGAACTCTAACTTAAAAATGATTTGAAAATAATTATGCAATTCTAAGAGAAAATTAAATTTTCAATTTTGAAACTTAAAGTTATTTTGTTATCAGTATTGTATTTGTGCAACATGTGGGCACAGATTAAATGTTAAGATTTGATTTATAGAAGATATTCACACGAAAATTTTAATTAATATTAAACTTTTAAAACATTATATAAACTTTACATTGTAAAAGTTTTTACTATTCCATTATAAAATTAATTATTCATTAAAAGGCAGTACATAAATTATATTTTACTATACGAAATCAATTAGAATAAAGATTGTCAATGAATTGAAAATATGAAACAAAGTTTTAAACAATTTTAATATTAATTAAAAGAAAAATTGAGTGCTTAAACAAATTTTTTATCAAATTCAAAGAGTTAAAAGATTAAAATATTTAATCCTTCTGATTGTGTTCATAGTAAAACTTAACCTCACTTTTCTATCAAAGAAATGCATTTCAATTATGTAGGCACGTTTAAAAATTTTTAATATTAATTTTTTCAACTTTATACACGTTCAATTGAATGTTACTAATTAAAATCAAATATAAATTGTTTTATTTTAAACCTTTTGGTTGTATTGATTATATAGCACTATCAATTACCTCAATTTATAACAAAAATATTCTTTTACAAAGTAGACTTCTAATGTTTATGGAATTTTTAACTGAGCAATCTCGATTTCTTATAGTATTTGACCACAAAAAATCATCACTGTTCACAATTTTATAACATTTCAGCTTTCAAAAGCCACAATCTAAACCACAAACTAATCTCTGCTACATCTAAATACTTTAAACTTTATACTTCAATGTAGATCTCTCAGTGCAACCAAAATAGATTATGTGAAAATATACAAAGTTTAGATACATTTTTGTCTGTATGTGTAGCGAGAAAAATCGATTTAGAAGCAACTAATTCTAAAATTACTAAAGTTTTTAAAAATGCAAAATAAAAACTTTCTAAACAATCCCTTATCCTCATGGAAATAGCCTCTTCTATAGGAAATACACCTTTCCTTCTGAGAACACAGTATGAATTCTTGTTTAACGGTAACAATCGAATACCTGAGAAACTACACGACCATATTCAGTAATCATCAAAGCTAATCGCAAGGCACAGTCAAAGCAACGTGCTGAGTATTCAAAGACTCAAAAGCCAGCTCATTGAGGCAGTTTGCTCAGCGATAATTGAACCATTTAAAGCCAACATTGGGCTTACGGTACCTCCAGCAAAGTCGAATGGACAATGAGCCACCCACACAGGTCAGCAGCCACAAGAAAGGAGGCTCAAAGGACAGAGGCTCTGCTCTAAAATTCAGCTCCTTCTTGCGTCAACGGGCGGCTGTGTGCGTGTCCCGTCCCTCCTCACTCTCTCTCTCTCTCCTCGTACGTGCGTTCACCTAAACCGAACGTGATTTGAAAATCGATGTTTTCCTGTGTGCGCGCCGCCAAGAGCGATCGAGAGAGGTACAATAATACTAATTCCGCAGCGTGCTGCGTACATGACTTACCCTTCCGTGGCTCAACTGTCTTCCGTGTTTGTTCCTCTCCGATCAGCGAAGTTTCTCTCTCTCTCTCTCTCTCTCTTTCTCCCTCTCTCAGTGTATCCGTCGCTTATAACCTCTAGAGAGCGACGACGTCGGGCACTTCATCGGGGGGGGACTTCGGTGTTCCTCCTCCTCTCTCTCTCCTTCCTCGGCGACGGTGACTCTAGACACACACTCGCACTCTCTCAACTAGTTGGGGCTCCGCACCGAAAAATCGTTCTTCTCTCTCTCCTCCGCCTCCCTTCTTCGCCTCCCGTCCTGACGTTCTTCGCATGTGTGTTAAGTGTCTCGGCCGAGAAGCGCACACGAGTGCGCCTGTGCGTGAACACGACTGACGGACAGAGCCGAGAGCGCGAAAATTACGAATGGAGCTGTTGTTGCCGAGAGCGAACCTGTCGGGACAACGCACACTTTTCTCCTTTTCCACGCGCCGCCCTCTCTCTCTCTCTCTCTCTCCTTCTCTCCTTCCCCTCCGATAGTGTATACACAAGGCACTCTCTCCGCTCGCACTCCAATTTCTCCGTAGGCACTTTCTATCTAAATTCTCAGCTTTCTACCGAGAAATCGTCCATCGCGGAAGACTTCGCGTCTTCTCCTGGGGGGACGAGCTGATCTGCGCTCTCGGTTCGGTCGAGATAGTTTGAGGTTATGTCCGACGGAGCAGTCGCTCGGACTTGTGGCGTCTCCTCTGCTGCTGCCCCTTCGACAGACGGAGTTTAATAATGGCGGATAAAGAGCAGGAGGAACGCATTCGTGGGACGTGCGAGACGCAGACGGAGACACGACGAAATTTTCTATCAGATGAAAGAGAGCAACTGGCGGCGATGCCGACGTTTAGCAGCCTGTTATGGCTCTCCTTTCGCACTCGCGTTTCGCACTGGTGGCGGACTCTCGCGACACCGGCCTGTAGGCTACAAGGGCAAGAGCTGATTGGTGGTCACGGTTTTTTTTTTTTTTTTTTTTAAATCGAACCTGCACTTCGAATACTTCGATCTGCACTGTTTCGATGCCAGTCCTGGACTGAGAGGGCTCGAAGAGAAACCATCTAATGCAGGCTAGTGAAAGTGCCAAGGAGGGGATGAGGTTTTTGGTAAAATCTTTGAACTTTCTCTTCTATGCCACTAGGTCATTTTTTTTTCGCCCTCGGTCCTACTTAAACTATCGGAAAATCCTTATCTCATTATACCTGCTGCTTTTATTTCCATTGTAATTAAAGAACGTTCTCAAAATTTGAGGAATCCTCCAGGTATAGTTTTTGGATTAATTTTAGTGATCTCAATAAAATTTTCGATTAGATATATAAATTCTACTTTACAGTACTCATAAAATTCTTTTAAGTTTAGATACTACTGATGGGAATAATTTGCGCCTTTCACAGAAACAATTCTGTTTTATGCAGCATTCATCATTGGTATCCAAAATTTTAATCTTGTACCTCGATATGAAATAATTTAAGGAAGAAAACCCTATATACTTTAAAATCCGATGATAAACAAAGAAGATTCTAATGTTTTATTTATTACATTTTTATTTTTTTTTATTTTTTTTTATTTTTTTTATTTTTTATTTTTTTTTTTTTTTCTTACTTGTGGTGCTAAAGTTTGATTATTTTACAGATTACATATTACATATATTTTTCTGAGATTATCAAGCTTTAGCAAAATATAGTATAAACTATTTTCGAAAAAGTGGATTATTTTAATAGAACCACCTTCAAAAGTTTATGCTTATGAAAAATAAATGCATTTCCACAAGTAAAAATTAAAAAAAAATAATAAAACATATTCTAAATAACTTTCGCAACAATACCGTTCATTAAATAAATTCAATAAAACACTTACAAAATTAAAAAACTTTTCCCCGAACCCATAAAAAATTATCCAAATTTTTTCAGACCAAACCTGTCGCACCAAGTCACCCCCAAATCGGCCTCTTCCCTCTTTCTTCCCATAACCTTAAAATTACAAGTTCCCCTTTAAAATTCTCCTCAACCCCCGCGAGCCACCGTCGAAAATTCCCGTCCCCGAGTCGAGAGCCACCACATGAGCCCAGCAGAATTCGAATCACCACGGCGGAGCGCGTAGAGCGACAGCAGTCCTCATGGATTACCCGTATTTCCGGCCTCGGAGACGCAAAACCAGCCCGACTTGCCGCCTCCCATCGATGAGTCACCACGCGGCTTTCGCACCCCCGAATCATGTGCAATTGCAACGATGCCTGCGGACGCGCCAACTTTTCCAGATGCTGCGGTAAGAGGAAAAGAAAGCGGGGAGGAGGAGGGAAGTGGGGTTAGGAGGTTCGGTATTTGCGGTGGTACTTAAAATTTGAGGGGAGGCTCTTGCACCGGGCGGTTTTGTCAAATGAGCATGGAATTTTTTAGGGTAATTATATAATTTAGGAAAAAGGTTGTAAGATGCTTGTGGGTTGGGGACAGGATTTATGATGGGATTGACCTTTAATAATTTATTAGTATTTACCGATTTATTTTGAAATATGCACAGTGAATCAGATCCTAATCCTACACTACAATAAAATAATTTTAAACTTAAATAATTAAAAATTTTTATTAGCTTTTGTTGTTAGTACATAATGTTAATTATTAATGTACAAATTAACGTTTACGCTCTAATAATTTTTAAATAAATCGCTATTTTTAAATAATCGAAGCCCAATGCGCATAAAAATGTTTCTAATTATTTTTATTAAACAAGACATTCAGATTGAACTTACGTTTCCTTATTATTTCGCACAAATTATACAAATTTACAAACCATCGAAAACGAAAAAAAAAAAAAAAAAAAAAAATAACTGAACTAAACACAGCGTGCCACCTCGCAGGCTCCAAGAGGTCCTGCCGCCCTCGACGCAGCCGTCCCGCCGGCTCGTGCCTGGACCGTAACATCTGCGGGGGCCACCGCCCGCGGGCCGGTCCGGGCGGCTGCGGGAGATGCCAGTGCGAGGCCGAGGACGCCTGGAACCGGTGCCTGCCACCGCGGCCCCACGCCGACTGGCCCAGCAACTTCTACGAGCTCAGGCGGAAGTGGAGCGAGCACGCGAAGAGGCAGAGCTGCCCCTGCGACCGGTGGTGAGTCAAGGGAGGAGCTGGTTTTTTTGGCGGCTGATTGAATGTTTTTGTGTGCCGTTGTTTCGCAGCAGAAGAATATCGGTGCTGCCGATGAGGGTGGACGATAGCGGGGGAAGTTACGTGTGCGAGAATTGCGAGGTAATGGTGCACTTGCGTTTTATCTCACAGCGGGTTTATAATCGAATGCATACACATTTCATTTTTTGTTTTATATTAAGGGTATAGCACATGTGTGGTGCTATGCCCTTTAAATTATATGTGAAAAATATAATTAAATGAATAATACATAAGTATAATCAAAACAGCTATGATTTATCTTTTTTGATAAAAAAATTGAGTTTATTTACTATAAAAATAGCATATGAATATACGATTTATCTAATTAGTACTCTACATTTGCATATGCTGTTCCTTACATAATCAGATGTAAGTAATTAAAGACTACAAATTTCCTTTCCAACCCCTTAATTAGCCTTGAATAAAAGAAAGCCACGATTTCCACTCTGACCATTCCTCCCTGTCCATCGTCCTTCTTTCCCTCCCGCTTTCCCTCCCGCGGAATAATTCCACTGCGCGCCTTGCAGGATTACTGGGAGGATCATCGCCGAGGTAGCCGACCGTCACCCCGACACTGCTGCCGAGGCTGCTCCAATCCCAGGTCGCGCACCTCCTCGAGGTGCCGCGGCGGCAGCTTCGACGGGAGTTACGGTAACGATTTGACTATTTCGAGGGGGGGAGTTCCCCGTTTATGGGACGGTGATGAATTTTTGACAGGGCATGCAAGGGCTCGGGACCGTCAACTTCTTCGATCGTTTTCGAGTCGGTAATTTTAATTGACGATGGACAAACTAAATGATGGATGTTAATATTGCTGTTTATAAACGGTTGTCAATTGAATCTCTGTAACGACGCCAACGAGAACCTTTGAAAACAATAATTTGTGGATGCTTATTCGCGCTGTATTATTTCATCGGGAAGTATTCAATTATGTATTAGCGCACGATGTTATTGCATTAGAGAGCAAACAGAAGCAGGTGAGTTCATGTTTTGATTCTAAACCGTCCACCTACGACTGCTCTGACCTCACATTATGAAATAACCGATAGATTTATCTCATTCGTAACAAAGCATCTACGTACCTCGACATCCTTCCCAATAAACTTCCAAGTTTTTCTTCTACTTTTTTTTACTATCGCAGCAAATATAACGGATAAAAAAAATCGACTTCTCACCCCGTCAGGCAAAGGAAGCGCCCTCACGGACCCCTGTTCCTTGGACCGCTGCCTGTGCCAGCCCCAGAAGCGGCCCTGCTGCTGTCCCCCGCCGTCGCCGGTGGACGCGCGCTTCGACGACAGATGCAGCTGCGAGCCGAGCCCGATGCCCGAGTGTCCCTGTCCCCCCGGCGAGCGACGCTTCCCGAAACCGAGCAGGATCTGCCAGGTAGGCGAGGGAAGGTATTTGACGATTGGAGAATTCGGGGCGGAAGGTGTCTTTTTTTAATACGATTTTATTTCAAAGCTTTAATATATTGCAGAGAAGGGTTTAAGTGAAAATAAAAAAGTGATATTTTATTGTTTTATTTAATTAGGTGTCATCTAAACCTGTAAACCAAACTGTTTGTTGCGTGCCGTCTAAACCTGCAATCCAAACTGTTAGTTGTGCGCCTGGTAGGAGGTGGCAGATTGATAAATGTCTCTGCGATCTTTCAAATATAGGTAAATTAAAAATGCATTCTATTATACTATTATCTATTATGTTATCAAACTAAAATCTCAAGGGACAACCAACGATATAACTTTTATTGCCAAAATAATAACAAGCATCTTTTAAAAAAAAGACAGTACGATAAATGGACAAAATAAAAAATTTAAACTCTACAAACTTGCAAAATATCTGTTCCGCGTCCCGAAGGCATTTTTCAAAAGCCAAACAATATTTCCCGCAACATTATCAGGCACAAAGCAGCGCGATAAATCAGAATCCTTCCCCCGAAAAAAAAAAAAAAAAAAAACAGACAGCACAAAAGACTTCGGTTCGGCGAAAATTTTCGTGAATTATCAGGTTGTCCCTTGAGAACGGAAGCGACTGCGACGACGACGAGGAAATCGCAGGCGGGGCGGAAATGAAAAACGCGGCACCGCCGATGCTTCGAGCGGGGCGGCAAAAAAAAAAAGAGGGAGAGAGCCTCGGGCCACTTCGATGTTTTTGCACGGCTCTCTCTCTCTCTCTCTCTTTCGTCTCTCTCTCGAAAGTTTACGCGCGCGATTAAAAACTTCGCCGATAGTTTCGAGTTGTTTTAATTCGGAGGTAGCAGCTCGGCGGGTGGGAAAAAAAGGACAATGAACGGCGGGGAATAAAAAATCCGAGCCGGAAGCGTCGAAAACTTTGAAAAGCTTCGCGTCGATCGCGTTGGTTATTTTGTTTCGCTTGGAATATATATACACGTTTTCGGGATTGACGACGGATTGACGCTTGATTGATTAAAAGGACTGTTAAGCATTGCTTCATTTCGGTTGATTCTTTGGAGTCGGAATGCGAGACAATGGATTTTTTCTTTAGTCGTCGTTTTTGCTTCTGTCGTCGAAACACGCAAAAAACGAATAAATGAAATGTAGAAACATTTTCTGATCAAGTTTTTAGTGCATTAAAATGTTGGCTACATTAACTTCCGAACAACCGAATCCTTCCCAAATCACTTCTCTCTTCGCAAAAAGAAAACCCTAAAAGAAAAAAAAAATATCTGAAAAACAGCCGTGCAGTCGCCGATTCACGAAACGAGCAAAAAAAAAGACACCAGGCCAGGTCGCATCAAAGAATTAAGCGTCAGCTCGCTCGCCGCGCGTCCGGGAACCATCGGGATCGCCTCGTTCGCCCTGCTGATCCTCGTCGCCATCGCCTGGGCGGTGAAAAGCAGCCTCGAGCCGAGAGAGCTTGCCGGCCGGCTCCGCCACGCGGCCTGCCTCGCCAGGAGACTGAGGCGGTGCAACGTTTGCGCTCGGTTGAGGCTCACCGTTAAGATGTGCCGGTAAGGCGATCTGGCATCGTTTTTTTTTTGTTTTTTGATTGGCTTTCGCTTTGAGAGACGAGCGAAACGAGGGAGATTTTGCGGGGGAAATTTTTGGTTGGATTGCGGTTTGAGAAAGTTTTTCGTTGGAATGAAGTTGTTGAAGTGAACGGGTGAATCGAAAGAGGCTTCTAAAGCTGCTTGAATTGTTTGACTGTTAATGACGTCAATGAAGTCGATTGCTAATTTATAGCCCAATAAATGTTTTTTATCATTGACGTATTAATTGACTTTGAAACGTAAGTAGATAATTTATTAATAAAAGCTCTCTTACTTTGTCTCTTTTATTACGCGTTATTGTCTTGATAATTATGAAATAATTTTTAATAAAAACTCGAGTTTTAAAAAGAAATAAAAAAAGGAAGAAACGAAAAGTAATAAATGCAACACTAAAAAAGAAACGTTAAACAGTTTTTAGTCAATTTTTAGTTTGTTTTATACTGTTGAAAACGACAAATTGCTATTATTTTTTGTCATTATCAAATAATTAAATATGTTTGCTCATAAATATTTCAGTGTAATGATATTTTCTTTTAAAATGATTTTTCAATTGTTTTTATTTAATTTAGACATCAAATTTAGCTAAAAAGCGTTCCATTTAAAATACACGTTAACCAGTCCAACCGTTTAATTTTCTACCAAGGGAGAACCGTTCAATTAAACCATAAACCATAATTAATCGTGAAAATTAACCAAACACCTCTAAAGAAAGAAAAAAAATCCTTGTTTCAGACGACTGTCAAAACGCCTCCTCTAATCGCAAGGCGTCCAACACCGATCTGCAGACGTACGTATATTTTTGGCCGTTTAATTACAAGCATAACACGAGCATCATCTTTCACTCTCCTTCGGGTATACATATAACAAAACACGAAAAACCCATTTTCGCAACGGGCGACAAAGCGTCCAGCCAATAATTCCACTCTCGTCACGCCGCGCACACTCTCCTCGTTCCCAAAAATAAAGCCCAGCACGCTTATTTTATCGCTTGACATTACATGCGCGGCCGCGCTCGTCGTCGTCGTTATCTCAGCGGCGGAAGCCCGCGGCGTCGAGATTCCGGCGGCGATAACCGGGCGGCGTCACCTGGCCGGCCAATAACGCCCCGGCGGCGACGACAACAACGCTGCCAGCTGACGGAGACGACGGGGAGGCTGAGGAGCGACGGACGCGACGAGGTGAGTATTTTCGATCGGTGATGCGTCGCGCGACGTTTTGGCCGCGGATCGACAACGGCTCGCGAGTCGTCGCGGGAGGTGAGACGTGTTGTATTCGTGCTTCGTCGATGCTTCGCTGCTTATTCGCGGAGTTTATCGGAAGAACCGTTGAGGAATTATTGCGCAACGAGAAACCGCATTATTCAATTGGCTAACGGTTCCAAAAGCTACTTTTGTATTCCGTCGATAAACGATCTATCTCGAGCTAAAGTTACGCGGTTGGCGAATACAATATATATTCTCCATTTCCACAAAACAACTTATTACCAAACGCACCGCTATGACCGTTCGAAGGAACAGCGCCGGGGGAGATCGACACCGGAAGCGGAGGAAGTCTGCAGTTGGCCAGGCTGCTGCTGCCGACGACCGATCGTCTTCGATCGGAGGGGCGAACTGCTCGTTATCGAGGACGCCTACAATCCGCCGGAGAACGACGTCGGGCGAGCGCCTCGAGTGGACGATAATGACGAGGCGAGCTGCCGGGACCGAATTCGGAGCGCGTAATTATTGGGTTGATTAGATGGGCAGGCTGGTTGGTTTGTCGTGAAAGTATTGTTTTATGCGGACGAATTTGGCGCGGAGATGGAGTGAGCTAATAATTTTGTAGAAAGGATATTATTTGTTTAATGTCAAACACAGATTTTGGGTGTACGGTTATTTTTATATTTTTATTACGACGAAAATTAGTAATTTTTTTTTTCGATATGAAACACTTTATTTCTTCTCGCGAATTTTTTATTTGTCAAATTCCTCTTACAAACATCAGAACTACAGAGCTTCCATTCCAACACGTAAAAGCACACTTCGCAAATCCACTTCGTTTTCCAAAAACCACCAGCTGAAAAAAGCCCGAAATTTCTCGAAACTCGCCTACGTTCTCGCGAGCAAACCAAACTCCCCCTCTCAGCTCGAAGCGCACCGCGATTCCCGGCCCCGGCAATTTCGACAATCCCAGGAGCAGCGGCTCGGGGTTAAATCGCGCGAGCGGCGAGATCTCCGCCGTGAAATCGTCCTCGCAACCGAGGGGCAGGAACGAGCCGGAAAAGATTGCCGGCGGCAGTTACCCGCCGACCGACTGCCAGAGGCTCTCCGTCGCCGTCAAGACCAATCGGCTTTTCGAAGGTGATGATAATGACGCTTGCTCGGCTTGTTTGGCTTGGTAATTTTAAGTTGTCTGCACTCTGTAATGGATATGTATAAAAAAAATGAGAGATTTTCGGCTGTTGGGTTATTCGTGGATTTTTTGTCAATTTTGAAAATTGAATGTAAATTTATTTATTTATGCTCGATTCTATCACTTTTAAATTTTAATTTTAATTAACGCCGTAACGGCGGAAAAACGATTTGGTTTTGCATCGGAATTCTCCCTTCTGTATTAAATATATACAGAATCGATGCGTGTAAAATGTTTTTCATTGCTGTAAGCGATCTGTAACGTTTGCGAACGACAGATTTACAGCGGGTTTGAGAAACTATTTTATGACAATCTAGATAACGCGAACCGAGAATTGATTCGATCGGAAAACCGTAGAAAAAAAATATTAAAGTTTTCCTTGCCCCGTTTTATTGCGTCAATTTATTTAAAATGTACGACTATCGGAGAAGTAAACGGCAGTTTCAATAATTCGACATTCGCTAAAAAAGTCGTAAACTCAAACGGATCGAATGCAAGATTGAAATTTACACGCTTTTTATGCCCCGCGAACGAACAATGAACGGCGGATAAAAGCCTTCTCTTTGGCTTTAAAGTAACGAGTGCAAATTAAGCTGTATATGCCTGAAAATCTTTTCTAAATCTTCCTAATCATCCGCGTAGATTTGAAACCGAAAAATCAGCAAAACAAGCCCAAGAACGACGAACCGGAAGTTTTCGCCGTTCCCAAATGCGAGAAGGAAGCAGAACCCGAGGCGTGCACGTGTTCTCATCGATCTCGTCGGTCGCGCAAAAAGTCGAAGAGCGCCGGGAGGAAGCGCCGTACGAGAAAAATCGACGATTTCATCGAGCCGATAAGCAAGATCGACGTTCGGGTGAGCGAGGGATATTCGTCTTTCGTTTTTTTTTTTTTTCATCTCGCTCTTGGAATAAATGCAGATTCCGTTACCGTTCGCGACTCTATTTTTAGCAGCCGCAGTACATCGTCGGCTATTCTGGTAGGAAGAAGAAAGTAAAGCCAAGGAAGTGCGCCGTCACCTGCGATCTCTACGCCTCGCCCCGGAAAATCGCGACGGACAAAAGCCAAATCGTCCGAGCCAAGAGAAAATTAAAGAAATTTTTATGCTCCATTCGAGACTTTAACAACGTGCTTTCGAAATAAATAAAATAGCCGTTCTTACGTTTAAACGTCTGCGATTTACTTGCGCGCATTTTGCGACCTGATATCAAAATAAAAGAGCCGCTTTCACCTTTATAAATAAACCATTTGTTTAAAAAAAAAAAAAATACGCTCTAAAAACGTTCGAGATGAAGAGAGCAGGCGAATATCCCCCCGGCGCCTGACAAATTCCAGCACTCGCTCAACTCGTCTGTTTACATCCTCGCGAATCAACAGATACATCACCTCGGGAGAGTCGCCGAATCTCTTCCGCGTCGACGGATCGCCGTCCGGCGGAGAGTGGGAAGCGAAGTTTTGCAGAAACGTCAGGCACTCCGCGTCGCTCTTTGATGCATCGACTTATCGTCGGAGCGCGGCGGATTACGAAATTCCCCCGCGGCTTCCTCTTCTTCTCTCCCCGCTCGATTTGGTTTCGGCCTGGATTGATTGGAGTTATCTAAGCGCCGATCGGGAGGAGAAAAGTTGCGTTTCCGTTGGTTAACCTAGGCGATCGAGGGACATTGAATTTAATTAGAATAGTAGCGATGTAAGTACCGTTTGTAAATTATGTACACTCAGAGAATTTTCGAGTAAAAATTACCGCCTAAATTAGACTAATTTCAGGGCAATGCGATTTTCTGGATAATATTTAGCCTCTTTTACAATAATATTTACTCTAATTGAGTAATTTTTACTCTAATTTCGAGTAAATTTTATCTTTTACAATATGTATATTTAAAATATTATTATATTGTAGCAAAAAACTATATAAATTTTACTCGAACAGAGTCTAAATTTTATGCCCTCTATAAAAACGGTAGCGAAGGAAAAAGTTATCACGCAGTTGCTTCGAGAGCTGCTTCCCCAAATTTTTCAGTTTTAGTAACTTTTACTCAGTTTTTCTAGTAAAAAATCGTCCAATGCGTTTAATTTTTCGTCAAACGGTGATGCATCTATTCGGTTACACGATTTCGACTAAATTTTACTCTGGTATTCGAGTAATTTTCACTCGAAAATTCTCTCAGTGTATAGTTTAATAGCACATTTAATAGCATCAAACGTGAATTCGTCTACTTTAACGCTGTGCAACTTTGTGAATCTACCGAGTCTCGACATCTGGTGGGTTCATCAATATGCTCTAGAAATTTTAGAGATAAGCGCGGTTTAGAGTTAAAAACCCACGCGCGATTGTCGCATCATTCCGTGATTCATCAATTTAAAGTAAACCAAATGTTTTTTCTCGGGAAATCCAACAACAGCCCAGTTACGAATCTACTGTTCATCTCCAGGCCCACAGAAATTTTAGGCAGCGGCCGAAGAATCAAACCTCTTGCGCGAAAGCAAACACGGCAGCGTTATGTACCTCCCACACGCGTGCGAGCTCCTCATTCGCGTGTACTCGGCCTCTTATCTCTTTCTCTCGTCCTCCTTCTCTTCCTTCTCGGCGTCGAACCCGCGTCTTTTCCAGGGGATAAATCGGCCCGCGGCCGGCGGTCAGTCTGCAAAATGACGCGCCAACGGATGCTTCTCAGCCTGGTTCTCGTCGCGATCTGCGTCGGGGCGTCGCGAGCCGCTCCTTACGGGGAGGAGGACGAGGATTTCGCGGAGAATAACAGCGAGGCGGTGTACGCCGAGGGCTGCAACGTTTGCGCCGATTACAGGTGAGTTGACGTTTGCGAAAGTTCAAAAATTTTTTTAATTATTGGTGAACACTGAATGTAAATTAATCGTAGAATAGATTTTTCTAAATGTTTTGGATGATCATAATATAACTTTAAACTATTGTAAGCTTTTAAAAATTAATATTTCAAAGAATTTTAGCTATATATTTCTGTTAGCAAATTAATTAGAACGCTTGAAACTTTAACGCTATAATATTGCATTAGTTAAAAATCTAGCTACCATTAATAAGTCATCAAATTTTGAAAATTGATTTTCGAACAATTATTTCTAATAATTGCTTTTGCAGAAAACTGGAAATTACATTCATATTACGTATTCCCAAATGATCAACAGTTATCTGCCTTTGTAACACTCGCCACCTATTACGTTACTTCTGCGTAAAAGTTACGGAGCGTCGTATTTGGGTTTTCCTAAAAAAAAAAAGCCCACTCATCGAATTCGTCATCGCGCGTTGCACAAACGAACCTAGTCAAAAATCCATCCCTCGCGACCCAACGACCTTAACCCAAACACCCTCCCGCAATAAGAACCCAAAAATCTTTCCAGGTGTCCAGCGGATCCGTCGGAGTGCCTGCTGGGCACGGTGCCGGACACGTGCGGCTGCTGCGTCCAAGGCGCGTGCGCGCGCCTCGCCGGCGAGCCCTGCTGGAACGCGAGCCTCGCCGAGCTGCCTAAGGAGCGGCGCAACGACGGCCTCTGCGCGAGGAACTACCTCTGCCTGCTGCGCGACGATCTCGAGCCGGAGGTTGGCTCCTTTGCTTTCTTTTTTTGCGGGTTACCGTTAATTTGCATGCCTAAGGATTCTTATAGAATTTTATTTTATATTGTTCTTCGTAGACGCGTGTAATATTGCATAAAAAACGAATATTCAACCAAGAAAACTCGCGAAAAGGCGGGAATTTCAAAATTTTCAGCCCCGGATAATCAAAGCAGAATAATCGCCTCGTCAGAAAAGCTCCAATCAAACACTAAAAGCTCCATCAGCGGCCGCCCACCGCCTCGTAAGAAGCTTCCCGGAACATCCTTGGCTCCGGCAATCTTGGCGAAACCAGGCGGCGATTAGACCCCTCGTCTGAAAAACCGCCTCTCTCCCGTAATATTCCGTCGTGTCGGACTATATAACACAAGAGAGAGAGAGAGAGCCCTTGTTTAACAATTGTGCACAATTTCTCGGTGTCGCTGACCGGCGGCTTCGACGGCACTTCTTCTATACTTTCGTTCTCTCTCTCTCTCTCGCGTGCAATCATGCAATCAGGCGCGGGCGATAATAATTGCGCGCGGGAGGCTGATTGCTTTTGCGCTTGTTCGCTGATTTGGCGGCGCTGCCCCCCCTTCCCCTCCGCGCGTTGACCGAGTTTTAAATCAGCCGCTCTCGAGGAAGTCTCGGGAAGCGGGAAAGATTTCGACGTCGGCCTCCTGAGAAATTTGAAGGGTTTAAAAGGAAGCGGTGATGGACATGGTTTTTTTTTGTGGGTTCTATTTTATCGTAGAAACGTGTTTGAAGCGTTTTAAACATATTCCGTGCCGTCTGAATTGATGCTTAATTGAATGAACTGCAGATTCGTCAGTATTATTAAATTATAATTATTATTTGCTGCTATATTTAATATTTAACACTAGAATATCTGAAACTATAGAATGTAATAATAATAGACGCTTACTAATAATTAATATTAATATACTGATCAATGGTTTCGCAGCTTAGAACAGATATTCATTTGTAATATACATAAATTTGCGTATTTGAACATTGATTATCTCGAATCATACCCGTAATCGCGATCCGTTGGTGCGTTCTTGAACAATCAGTTAAATTGACTAACATATTCAATTCTCACACAAACGGAAGTCACCATTTGAACAAAACCTTCTCTTACATTCCCCAAAATTCCCTCGAAAGCAGTACACAATTTCAACCACTTCCCTCTGTCCTCCTTCCTTTAGGACACACCGGAGGCGACCTGCATCTGCATGGAGCCGGGCCCGGCCTGCGGCAGCAACGGCCGCACGTACAAGAGCTCCTGCGAGCTGCACGAGGCGGCGATGCGGGCGAGGAACTCGGGCCTGAAGCTGATGCACCTGGGGCCCTGTCCGAGCAGGCCCGCCATCTACACGCCGCCCGAGGACGTCGTCGCCGACGAGGGCGAGATGGTGCCGCTCGGCTGCGAAGTCACGGGCTTCCCCGTGCCGGACATCGTGTGGGAGTTTGTCGCTGATAATGGAAGGACGGTGCTCAGGCTGCCGGGTGAGTATCGGTAGTTTCTAATTTAATGGTAGGACGATTGTTTGGGGTAAGAAAGTTTATTGAATAATTTTGGGAAGGTTGTTGCTTCAATTATTGATGATTGTTTCAGAAGAATATAAAAAAAGAGAAGCAAAGAATTTTAGTTTCGATTTTAAAATGTATTAATTTAGTAGATCGTTCGAAATTAGAGCGAATGAAATAGCTACATTTAATTAAACAACCATTAATTTAATAAATGGTCTTAAATATAGATTTTAGAGCGATGATGCGTAAAACGCGTGTAATTTATTATCGATTTACGTAAAACATTGAAAGCTTATTTATAATCATTAAGTTGCAGCATTCATTGCCAAATTTAAGTCACTTTATTTGAACATTATCCAAATTATTAGGTACGCTTTTATATTGTATAATTAAATCTTGTAAATTAATTTATGGAGCCCAAAAATAAGTCATAATTAATCTTTGATAACCGACGACGTTATTCACTTAAGACCAATCTATAAATTTAAACCTCGTACTATCCCTAATCACATCAGCTTGCTAAATTTAAATTATACCAGCTTTCTTCACTGCCCACCGAAAATCAACTAAAATCCTCTCCCGCTTCTAAATCACATCTCATCCTTTCCGCGATCCCAACGAAATCCGTCCCCGCCTTCACCTGCCAAACGATTATACCGCTGGTAGGGGGGAGCTTTAATAAGCGTTTAAAAAGCTCTAACTACGGCGCAGACGACGAGCTGGAGGACGCGGACGTGAGCACGAGCGAGGGTCCGGAGGCCTTGATGCGCAGCTCGTGGCTGCAGCTGTCGCGGCTCGGGAGCCACCACGTCGGCACCTACCACTGCATCGCCAACAATTCCGTCGGCGAGGCCAGCGCCGCGGCGAGCGTCTCTATCGCCTGACAGAGAGAGCCACGAGGTAAAAACGAGGCGACGAGATCGAGCTTACGGAGCTTATTTATCGAGCGGCTAATTGGCCGAGCTTTTCGGCTGGTTTAGAATTTTAGACGAGATCGTTGGCGGAGTGTGGTTTTTTGGGTGGAATATGAAGGGATTCCTAATTGGTTTTTAAACTTTTTTTTTTTCGGGAGGTTTAATCCTTTTCTTTGATATATATACTTGTAAAACTGTATGTGTTTTGAATGAATTAAGTATACACTATTTTAAAAACGAAGTACGTATAATTTATTGTTTAATGAGAAAAATGATGTCACACTTTTGCTTGTATGCCTTGACGCGTACGAGTAATGACATAATCACAAATAATAATGGCAGAGAACACTATTAGAAAAGCGATTGTAATGGACGTGCTGCGACATTGTTTTTTTTTTTTTTTTGAAAGTCTCGTAAAACGTAGTTCAATAAAAAGATAAAACTTAAAATATCGTAAATTACTAAAAACTGTTAAATTGCTGTACGCTTAATAGTAACGTAACTTAGAACTATTTTATATTTATTTGTTGTTTTCTTTGGCAGGCTTATAAACAGGTTGACGCGACGTCAGCGACGAATGGATCACCAACTGTCCATTGATGGCGGAGGACTGAAAAACAAACATCATCTTTCATCGAGACCTATTTTAAAGTAGTAACATTAACATTAATTTCATCATACCGGAAACCAAAGTATTATTTAATGTATTTTCAATGAACAATAAAACTCTGATTTGTACGTTATTAATTAAACGAACACAAAGAAGCCTTATCGTTTCTCCTGGAATGTTACAACAAAAAATTACTCGATAAAAAATAAAATTCCCCGGCGCCATACTTACTCCGGCGTTCGCCATGTTTCTCGCGCCATAACGACTGTATCCGGACTGCCCCTGAAGGAAAAAGAAAAAGCAAGCGTTCGAATTATAAAAAAAAAGCGAGCTTTCGAGCGGAGAAATATAAATCGAGGGAGAAACTCACTGCCTCGATGGCAATAGCACCGATCCTTTGTGGGAGGGCTGCCTCCAGTAGCTGGAGGCGAGCTTGTGAGCCGAAGGCGTGCAAACCAACATCGTTACGACGCAAATCAGAGTGGCGAACCAATATCCGTTCTGTAAACATTAAGGCGGTTCGGGCGAGTTAAATCGAATTGACGGCATATTTAATAAAAGTTCGATGACAACAAAATTAAAATTAAAATTAAAATTGTTGCTAATAAACATTTCATTGATGAAAAATTAGGGAGGCATTTGCGTTTTCTTCGAAGACGAATAAAATTTTCAAAAATAACTGGGTCACCGCGAAAAAGAAGGACTACGTACCAAAGGACCTAGAATGTGACTGCAGAGAAGCAGCTTTATGCCTTGAAGAACGTCCCAGAGAGGTCGACACTTTGCCACTCCAGAGCTCATATCCGTTAACACGTGAGCCCTCCACTGGTCCAAGTAACTCGCCATTCTGTCTCGGTAAGCTTTCGCTTTCTGAAAAAAAAGAAGCGACGTGACGCAATAACAATCATGTAAAAAAGGCAATTACGCGTATTAAAACGTATATATATATATATAAAAAGAAAATACGCGAAGCGGACACTCGATCTTTCCAGGCCGACGTTAAAGACGCAATTTCGAAATGAATTCCACGAATCTTAATAACCCGAGCACGCTTCCCCTTAATTAATAGAGCATCGCGCGTCGCCGCGGGCAATTACATTAACGCAATTTCCACCCCCTCCCCCTCGGACTGACCAGCTGTCCAATCTTCTCCCCCTGATTGTCGATGAAGTACTGCACGCTGCGCAGGTGGGAGAGCGACTGGTTGACCCGGCGGTGGAGCGGCTGCACGAGGAGGTCGAGGCTCGCCAGCTGGTAGACCAGCTCGTCCTGCATCTTCATCAGGGGCTTGACGCGCCGCGACAGGAGATCGCGCATCTGCGCGGCTATCGTCTGGAAGCTGCGGGCCGTGCGACGATCCGTCAGCTGACGGGCGACGTTCTCCACTTGGTCCGACAGGGCGTTCAGGTCCTTGTTCAGGATCGGGCCTTGGATCTGTTTGAATTTTCTTGATTATTAGAAGGGTGTTGGAAAGTGTCTTGATGTATAGAAGAATATTTTTAATATTGCGTTAGACACGCAGTAATCAAGCTTTGGTAAAAAAAAAAACTCTTATTTATTAAGTCTTTCAGTCATGATTTTTTATTATTTAGAATAAAATATTGATATTAAGTATAATGAAAGGATGTATTACATTAAATATTTTAGTAAAAATTTTATTTTAGATTAACTTTTAATACGTTCTAGGGGTGTCAATAATTGGGAACTACTTTATAATTTGGGACGATCTAACCGTGAGATAAAATGCTAATTAAGATTTTTAGAAATTGTTAATAAAAGTAGATATATATGTGCAAAATCATTAGGATAGGAAGAAAATTGCTTATAAGTAGAAAGATCTAAGATTGTACAGTAATTGCTCGCAAACCGGATCATCTGAAAAGGTTTATAATTATTTGATTTTAATTTTTGTACAAATTCAGAAATTCTAACATTTATTTGCACATAATTACTTGAGTAAAATTGAAGCTTTAAGAATCTAAACCTTCAAATAATATGCTTTACAGTATTATATAAGTAAATTTAATAATCTGTCCTCTATTGTAAATTAACATAATTTCCAAATATGCGTTCATTTGAACTTTTAAGAATTCCGTCAATGCAATCTTGAAAACGTAAACACTTACTCAGCGCCGACAAAGCGGCAGATATAAGCCGGATTCGCTCACCATTATCCTGTGCTCGGTGAGATTAGCGCCGCTGGCGTAGAGTAAATTCTGCAGACGTTCGCGAAGACTCGGCGAAAGTATCCTCAAACCCGTCAGGTCCACGTTGACCCTCGAGAAGGCCCTCGTGAGACCCGTCCAGGTCCAGTGGGCCGTCAGCTGCTCCAGCTTCAGCGAGTTGTCCAGCTGGAAGGCCGAATCGACCGCGCCGTTCTCCTCGCATTTGCTGTTTACAATGTTAAATATTAAATTTGATAATTAAGTGAAATCTAATTCATTGTCACGAGGCATAAAATTGCACAGCTTATTATTAGAAAAATAATTTGTTTGAACAGGACGGTTTAGTAAAAAAAAAATATATATATAAAGTGAAAATTCATTGTATGTTGATGCTCGAAAGTTCTTGAAACAGTATTTATGTGCTACGAAGGTGCCACTGACTTTTACGATACTTCAGGCAGAAATGAATTTAGTAGGATTGCGATCCTTTCTACTTATATCCTGCATTTACAGTCGAACCGTAACTCTAAACACCGCAGTAAAGTCAAAAAAAGAAAAAAAAATTCGCCACCGCTGTAATAGTCTACTATTACTATAATTAAAACTCCGTTAAAATACTTTCTACGAACGGAAACCTCGTAACTTGAAGCATCTGAAACTCTATTCTGTATAAATTGCAATCGAATATCGTTCACTCGACCCACTTCGAGGTAAGCAATAAAATGCCCAGCCTCGTGAAAATCTGAATAAGTGCAAAAAAAGTCCCTCGTTCATCGGGTCGATTAGCTCCTCGAAACAGCTATAAAAACGCAAAGAAAAGGACGCTCACTCGAAGAGGTCCTTGAGGGGGACGCTGAGTCGCCGGCCGAGGAAGACCCTCGTCTCCAGGACGGCCTCGACGGTCCGGTACTCGGGATCGTCGAGCGCCCGACACAGCACCATCTCCAGGTGCGAGGCCAGAGTCAGCGCCGCCATCAGCACCAGCCATAGGGCCATCGACACGATGCAGCTCAGGAACACGAACCTGGAACGAGAGGAGGCTCGCGAATAGACGCGTGGTGGGGGGAACGTTGTTTTTAGAGGATCGTGTATTGGTTGTTCGAAATCGTCCGATCGTCGAAATGTAAATTGGAGATTCTTGTTTAGCACGGAGGTTTGATGGAGAATTTCTGCTTAACGATTTCGTTGTACGCGCATAATTTTGCATTATAAATATATATATATATATATATCATGAATTTTGAGTGGAAAACTTTGGATACGTTTCAAATTCGGTATAATCGTATTTCTGGCGAGTTGGAGTGACTTCAAAATTTCGCCGGGGACGTTTCTCAAACAATTGTCGAAGCTTCTCTAATTTTAAAGTTTTCCGACGGAATGTTTTATTCATCGAGAATATTCAATTTTCACCGCGAAAAGTTAACAAAATTGCCGGGTGGAGGGCGCTGCCCCTTCATTTCTTTTTTACCAAAGCGAATTTCATTAGTCCAAGAATCAGATTAACTTCACTGGAGACATCTTCAAAAAAAGCTCTATACCAAGTCGCCGCGTCCGTCGGGGGAGATCCGAAAACGATTGCGGAGCTGACACATATATATCGATCATCGGTTATACTCACCATAAAAGGGTCGGGCGCACTCTTTCCTCCGAGGATCCGCAGCGACAGCAGAGCGCCCCGAAGAGCAGCAGCCAGACGAGCAGCACGCACATGGCCGCGCCTGGTTGTAACGGAGGGGTCGTCGAACCCAAGGCCGCACGGACGCACACACGTTCAAAACCCCAAACGTTAACTCACCGTCGGAGGATGGAGCGGCGCCTCTTTCTTTTCGGGGTGCCGAGACGAGGAGAGGGTCGGGGGGCTTGATTTTCGCGTTATTGGAGTTACTTTTCGGTGGGATCAATCGACGGTGGACATCGATTATATAAATATTCAATTCCCAACGCTCTCCAAACGCCTCCACCCCCCTGTATAATACAGTTTGCTCGGCTCCCCCGAGGAGGAGGCCGGCAAACGCAATCAATCGAGAAGATCAGCGAAAGAATAAAGGATCAGTCGATCATACCGAATCCGACGAACCACCTCGCGTACTCGAAGGCGCGCACGTAGGGCAGCACTTGGTTGGTGACACGGCGGGCCGTGTCCAGCTGCGTCGACAGGTCCGAGCCGCTCGCCTCGATGCTCCGCGCCTCGTCCGACACCTTCGCCCGCGCCGTGTTTATCTCGCGACGGATCACTGCCGACGGGGTTTAGTATACGCAGTTTATTAGGCGTTTTTTTGGTTGTGGATTTTGGTCGGGAGAGGGAGAATTTTGGCTATTGGGAGAAGGGCTTTTATTTACAGTTCTCTCGTAGAATATACATAAATAAAGTTCTTTTTCTGGTCAAAATAACGCTGTAAAAAGTTTCTTACTCAGACTGCACGAGTTTATATTGCCGCGACTCTTACAAAAACAAGAAACACATTGTTTTTAGAACCAGCAGTAATACACACACAGATGATTGGAACGACTATAAAAGGCACCGTCGCAAACTCCACCCCATAAAAAATATTTACCAAGCAAGACCAGCGCAAAACGCCTCTTCCCCCTCCCTCGTTTTCCGCAATCGAACGCTTCCTCCTCCCCGAGCCATAAAATCACTCCAGCCATCTGCATTTATTTTGCATTAGCTTCTCGGGTACGCGCCTCAAGTCGGTCCTCGTTGCGTCTCGGGATAAGCCGCGGATTTCTATACACCGGAAGCGCGCCGACGCGAGCGCGGCGAAGGGTGTTTGTGCTCCGGAGAATAATGAGGGGCGCCGGGAGACTCAAGAAAGCGTTGCGTAAGCAGGACCGGTGGGCGTTCATTGTGTTATAAGGAGGTTAATTGATAGTTTCTTCATGGGGTGATGGGGAGCGGTGATAATTTTCGACTTTAAAGGTGTGCAACGATCTTGTAAGTAAACTTAAAATTAAATCGCGACTTTGAGAGTGCTTTCGTGTAAAAAAGGAAAAAAAATAAATAAACAGAAAAATGACGGGAGACTTGGCACCCTGGAAAGCAAGTCGCTGCGAGAGAGGAAAACGGAGAGGATTTAGCGAGATAACTGGAAAGGGGAAAAAGGACGTGCGAGCTTCGCCGAGGAAAACGTAAGACGCGACAGAATGTGTCAACAATGCACTACCATCGTATCAATCACAAATCACACACGACGATTTGTTTACTCTTCGTACGTCTCTTTTGCTCGTTGCTTTTTCTGGATGTTGATTTCCTTTACTTTTTTTTGTTAGTAACACGATTTACTGTCTTAAAACGCAATTGGAAATTAAAAAGTGCAAAAGAGTCGAAAAAGCAAAAAAGCGCTTCGCATATATAAAAGTAGTTTTACGCGAAACGCATTATTGCACCATTAGAAGTCTACCTAAAAAAGAGCATCAGACGCGAAACTCAATTCCGGGACTCCCGAAGCTGCTTATCTCCCAACGAACTCCTCTCTCAAATCCCCCCTCCTGAAGATAGTAAATGCAGAGAATTTTTTTTCATCGCGAACATCCGTCTCTATAAAAAAGTGCGCAACGCCGCGCGGGGCAAAGGCTCGTTTATCTCCCGGGAGCGCTCGCAGCTCCCTTTTTCGCTCTCTCTCTCTCGGCGCGAGGGGACTTTATTCAGACGTCGCCCGGCGCGTCGTCGTCGCGCGCGCGGCTCTCCTCCCCGGGTTTCCGGGCACCCGTTTATACATTCATCGAGAGGAGAGAGTCGATGGACGCGCGTCTCGTCGCTGAATAAATTTCGAATGCCCGCGAGGCGCCTCGAAAAGCAGATGACCGCGGGGGCAAGAATTTCAAGAGAGCCGGCCGGAGAGAGAGAGAGAGAGCGAAGTTTTTGTTTTGTTTTTATACAGCGGGCCGGGCGGGTTGTGATTCATTGTTTTTCTTGCCGACTGATACCGGCCGCGAATTGCCGCGGGAAAGTTGTGGATTTTGCGTCGGGGGGATCATGAGCAAGCTTTTCGTTTCGGCGTCGAGTGAACGCGCCCGATGAAAATAAGTTTTTATTAACGTACTTTGTCGTTCGGACTGTGTATTTTTAGGGTTTTGTTGTTTAGAGGAGTGGAGCGTTAATTTAGCGAAGTATCGAACGTTTTGAATGATTCATAATACTCGCAAATATTGCGTTACGGGTCTATCAATCTTTTTTATAATAGAACATAAATTGTCCAATTTATTACTGTTGCTTTTATCTACATTGATAATAAAAGAATTCTTCGTTTATTATGATTTATAACGCAGTCATTCATCAATAATTATTTGTAAAAATACACGTGGAAGCGTGGACAGACGAGGCCAGCTATGTCCACCGGCCGGCAAAAAGCTCACCAGCAATTGGAAAATTCCCGCAAGCTGCATCCAGGGAAAGGAACACCACCGACTGACCCGAGACGGAGGGACAATGTAGGGGTGAAAAAGCGGCGTAAGACTCCGGCAAGGGGACTTATGATACTCAGCACCGGATTGGAAGCAGAGAGGACTCTAGTTTGAATTTTGAAGCTGAAATCTTTTAACTCGTCTGCGTCAACCGATACTCACCTACACATCTTTTCGGCTTTCCTTAAAAATAAAATAAAAACTAAACTTTCGCGCGCGATTTCATCCTCCCGCGTCGCGAATTTCTAACAATAAACCCCACAAGCGCAAAATTCGAAACGCAACTCATTCGACGCGCGGAATCCAGCGTGAAATTTTTATTAACCGTAAAATCTCGCGATCCCCAGCGGCGACGCGGAAATTCCTGTCGCTCGACCCGCGACAATCGCCGCCGCCGCCTCGTCGTAAAACGAAGCTCGCACTCTCGCTGAAAAGTAAGGCGTAAAAATGCCCGCGGACAAACGCGCCTGTCGATAGATCGCGCGTCGCGCAGCTGCGCCTTCAATGAGCGCGAGGCGCATATAATCACGCGTGCACGGAAGAGATATACATGCGGGGAGGGAGAATTTATTTAGGCCTCGCGCTTTCTCTTTCGAGGTTTTGTTTTAACGGATGGACGGGCGGTGGATTTTGCGCGGAGCTCTTTGTATTTTTGGAATTGAAATGCGATTTTTTTTGTTTAAGCTGCCTTCGATTGGATGGAAGCCTTTTCTGTGTGTGTTGATGATTGAAGAGATTTTGAACTTTGTTTATGTATGGTTTCTTTGCTGCGTAAAACTTGGTTTTGAATCAAGATAGTCACCCTTTACTTTTTAAAGCTGTTATTTAATATATTTAGAGAAGAATATTATCAAAAGTCATTTAATTCAGATTCTCAAATTTTTATGAACCATCTTTACATAAGAAGAAATGCAAAATAAAAAGGGCAAACGAAGCAAAAAAAAAAAAAAAAAAGAAAAAAAAATCACTCACCCGTCACATTTAAAGCGTCGAAGGGCAAAAAGGAAGCATAAAATTGGCAGCGCATTGAGGGGAAACTCAATAAAAGCCGAGGTCGGAACATAGGGGGGGTCCGACACATTTCATGCTCACTGCAGCCGGGGGGCGGGGGGGGGGGGGGGGATATACGAAAATCACTTACGATTCCGCGCCTCTAAGGTCGTCCTGGCGACGTGATGTGGAACGTAAAGGTACTCCCCGCGAGCCTGGCGTCCTGCCTCCGTCAAGTTATCCCTGCCCGCCGCTCGCAGCCGTAGGAGCCGGTCGTCTCGGGCCACCTGCAAGTCGACAATGCCCCATTGTCTAGCCTTTACGGTCCCTCCCCCTCCCCCCACGGACGACTTTTCGCGACGACGGCCGGGGAATTTTCAAGCGGTTCCGAGAGCTTTGCAGAGCTTTTCCCATGGCTTTTGCGAATTTGAGGGCTGCGTTCGGATTTCGGGTCGTTTTTTTTTTTTTTTTTTTTGGCGCGGCTTTGGTTTTTCGGGTATTTAATAGGGTTTATGGAGGGCTTTGTTGAATTTTAAAATTTTAACTTTGCTAAATACTTGCGGTTTCATTTCAATTAATGTACAAAATTAGATTTTCAAATAAGGGAAATATTAAAAATTAAAGATTTTTTAAAAGAATTAAGAGGAAAAGATTGAAGAATTTAAATCTGAAAAGCACCTTTAGCTAAAAAAACAACATCACAAAATTATTACGCACAAAAATGTCCCTTCGCCGCGCAAACTTCCCGCTCGAGAAATTCAAAACATAAACACATCCTCGCCATAACCGTCCCGCGCGCCGAAAGCAACTCTCCGGCGTCGTCAGCAATCTCCTAAAATTTCTATAATTTATCCTCGACCCGGCGACGATTTCCCTGGAGGGGAAAGAGGAAGCGGCACTTTTCTCGGCGACGCGCCGCGCGGAAGCTCCTCCCGGAATATCCGCCGTACGTTCGGCCTTGCTCCGCCGCCGCCGACCGAAAAATCTCCGAGGATCTCGGGCGGTGTACGCGCGGTGTGTCCCGGTAATAAGGCACCTTAACGGCGAGTATCCTGCCGGGAAGGGGGAGGAGCCCGACGCAATTGCGCGACGACGCTGCGACTGAATTTTATTAGGATTTTTTTTTTTTTTTTATAGCTCTTTGCCGCTTTATTTTCGGAGCGCCGTTCGAGTTGAGGAGGTGTGCTTCGCGGGTGTAGGATGGGCTCTCCTGAGCGGCTGAGATATTTTTTAATGCGCGAGGATGAGCTTGGCGGTGTAATTGAGCTTTTTAATTTGAGACTTTATTATTATTAGGTTTTTTATGGACTAGCATTAATCCTTTATTTAAAACATTTAATTGTACGTCGAGCTGAAATGTTTTTTTATGAAAGGGCACGTAAATTTCAATATCTTGTAAAATATTTGAATATGTGTAATTATGATTATAGATTAAAAATAAATTTTTCAAATATTTTGCGTACATTATATTATATAATAAATACCACTTTCTCCGACATAAATTTTCTTTCTGGCAAAGTAAATAATGTTATTATTGAATTTCTAAATATAAACGGCGCCTTTCTTCGAGCATCATTGATTCCCAAGCTTTCTGACCGCGACTATATAACGAATTTTATGCTATAAGATTGATTTATATCACCGCGGCTGCACGAATCCGCTCTCGCATTGGCAATATTTCTTTGAAGACTCGAAGCCCACGCCGAAATAGAATTGTTTAAAATAGATGGCCAGACTCAGCGAAGATTCTTAAAACGTAATCGCGGAATAGATATTTCTTTCATTTCGGGGAACAGTCGAGACTCCGCGTCCGAGGCATTCGAGTACAGTAGAAATTTTGTGCTCTCTCTCTGTATTTTCGGCAAAGATGGACTGCATTGTGTAAACTGAAAAATTCAATATTGTTCCCGCAATTTCAAACTTTTGCTTTTACTCTTTTCCGAATGTTGAGCGATTTATCGCCCCGGAACGGGCTGAAAAGTTGTCGAGTATAGGATAGTGAAAAATGCAAAACTCAATTTCAAACTAATCGTTTAAAGTAAAAAGTAAACCACTTAGCGTTATTTCGTGGCGCGTTGGGAAGTATTTTTTAAGTATGATAAATACGGGGTTTTAAGGTCTATTTTTATTCTCTCGATAAAAATTCATGCCGAAGAAATTGTTATTTCTCAGCAGAATGAAATTAAACAAAAGGAACAAAAAATATTGTCGTCTCTAAAGTTAGAAAAAAAAATATATCCATAAATTAACATCAAATAAACTTTCAAACCACGAAAACCCAAAAATTAACCCGCTCCATCAGCCTCTCGCCTCTTCACCCGAAACTCAGCGCCTCTCAAAGCCCCATCGGCCGTCGTAAAAAACCTCCCGCCCATTCTGCAAATTCGTCCCGCGTCCCTGCGATTAAAAATAACCAAAGCTGCTTCCTTACCCGTTCGAGCCTGAGGGCGAGGTGGAGCCCCGAGGGGTCGAGCACCGCGCAGAGCGACCTGTCCTCGGGGGCGCAGTCGCGCGCCGTGCGCTCGAGCTCGCGGCGCAGCTCGTCGGCCTCGCGGCTCAGCTCGCTGCCCAGCTCCCGGGCCCGCTCGGCGCGCTTCAGCAGCCCGTCCGTCTTGTAGGCGAGCTCCGTCGATGCTAAGGGAGAAGGTTGTTATTATTGTGGTTGAGAGAATCGGCGGGTAGGCGTCGGAGGGTTTATATAAATTTCGATATTATGTACTAAAATTTAATGGAACTGTGTCAATTTTTACTGCATTTGTATTAAATTTTAGTATATGGTGTTTAGTAATTTTTAGGATAATGGAAGTATGCGTACACATTGGTATAAAGTATAGTAATTTTTAGTAGAACACTTCTCACAGTGTATGCACATTGCTCCATTGATAGTTTATCTTGTAAAAATAGAAACTTTTACGAACAAAAAGCGCTTATTATCGAAGCTCCCTTCCTCTAAAGATTGAAAGTCAACCGATAATAACGAGCCGTTCACCTCGCTCGTCGCGTCAAAGAAAATAAAAGGCGCAACTTCATTAGCTCCTCGTCTCCTACAGCCAATCTAAACTTGTCACCGACTTTTAGCCATGTATATTAATGACACGCGAGAGGCGGGGGATGGGGGGGGGGGGAGGGTGGTTGCTTATCCGTAGGAATTTATAAAGTTAAGGGGCACTAAACGCGCCGCGCGCACTGCGAGTCCTTCCGCAGTTGCGGAGATGATAGCCTAATTTACCGGCGAATTACATTCACTTTGCAGCTAATAACTTTTCGCCATCGGCGGCGCGAAAGTTAGCCCCGCTCTCTATCTGCGTGCGTAAATTGCGAGGGAGCCGGGAGAAGGGAGTGGAGATTTTGCGCTGATGGACAGAAAATTATTGATGATTTTTGTGATTTGTTATAAAAAGGCAATCCGCTTTTTATTTTATTCTAATAGAAATATACCGTCGTTGAATTGGCTGCACCTTTCGTTGTAAAAGAGCGCCTACAAACGCGCTTCCCAAGAATTGAAAAATATACTTTATATTGTTTCAGTCGGCTAAAAATATCATTTCATCTCGAAATTCCGCGCCGTTATTGAAGTGGTCAGTCGTATTTTCACATCTGCCCGCGTTTACACAATGCGAACAATTGCGTCAGACGCATGCCAGTGCACTTCCTCCTGACGTTTTTCCAATTACAAATCAGTGGAAATATAGGCGGAGAAAGCAAATTGAAATCCACAAGTTCCTCCGACATATTCCCTCGCATTTACGATACCCCGTCTCTGCTTTTGCATCAAAGTGTATTAAAATCACCGCGCATTAACAAATATCACAAAAGAAACTCGTGTCGACCACTTCCAGCAGTCGCTGCGCAAGTATCTTAGTTTAGTCGCCACTGTTCGAAATTCTCACGCGACGCAGCTGTGGACAAAAGCGCAAGTACAACGCCGGCGACTAAAACCAACTCCACTTTCCCAAGCGCAATGCAATAATCAGCAATTACACGTCGCTTCCTTTCATAAACTCTCCCTGTAAACGTACTCGCGAAATTTAAAGGCTGCGAGCAACGAACCTCTCTCTCTCGAAACCCTCAATGAAATTCGGACGAAAAGAAAAAAAAAAGGAACTCGACCGCGGCGCGGCGGGGACGAAAGAGAAAAGCACGCCGGAGGGGGCTCTTACGCGGGCGCCGCTCGCACCGCTAATTCACTCGATATTCAGTTAGTAACTCAGTGGCGAGACTAAGTGACGCTCCGCCGATCGAACACGGGGCAGGACCACCGGCGGCTTTCACTTTGCTCGTCGCTCCGGCGAGATCGGCGACGGCGAGTGGCCGCAATTTTACGGGGGAGAGCGACGTTTTCGGGACGTCGCCGAAGCGTATTTATTTGAAGGAGAGTTTTTGCGCGGGAGGGGATGGAGTTGTAATTGAAAGGTTGAGATTGTTTTTGATGTAAAAGAATGGTAAGAAGTTTTAATGAAGATTCAACTCTTTGATTAAAAATAATCTTGACGTCGGGTATAAGCTGTGCCGTCGAAGTGCGACTTCTCGAAATGAGAGGGAAGTAAATTTAAAAGGATTAAATTTTGAAGGGAATCCTTTTACAGGAGCGAAAGAATTACCGAGTCCCGTAGCAGCGCGACTCTTGTAATCTATTTTACATAGATCTGAAAAATTGAAATATTAAAATGTTATTTATCCGTAAATGCCCCTGGTAGAGATAAAAGTATCGAAAATGGCCAGGAAAGTATAAAACAGGTATTTTTAAATCCTAGTTAACTAACTTTGATGCAACGCTTTTTCGGATCATTCTCGGATCATTTCAATAGATTGAACACACCCTGGAAATATTCGAATAAAGTTACAATCCATTCTCAGTTATGCAGTACAATACACAAAAGATTTTAAATGCTCGAGATAGCTTTCCGAAATAGCAATAAGAAGCGTAAACAAAACATTATTTATGATACTGCTTAGGTAAAATTTTAAAGAAAACGTAAATTTCTTTCCTCTTCTTTATCTCCCGTTTACAACCAGAATACCAAGCAAGATTCTGAGTATTTCTGAGGTAAGAAAAGTACCTATCGTAGCAACCGTGTAAATACCGAAAAATAAGTTTAAATTTAGTTTAAAGTCCACCGACCATGAAAAAAAGCATTAAATCAAAGTTAGGAAGTAAGAATACCTATTTTGTACGTCAAATTTTTTAAAATACCTTATAAATAGGTTTCTTTTTATGGTTTTCATCTCTACCAGGGTGATTTTAACTGTAAACCTTCCGAGTGCCGTAACATTGTATCGTTTAGTCAAGGTAGTCATCCTTGTTTGCATTAAACCTCGAGACATGACCCTCCGTTGTATCCGAATCGATCAGAAGACAGTTCGGCGTGCCGCAGCGGGATTGAATTTGATCGCTCATTATTCATAATCGCTAATAAACGCTTGCTTCGCGCTCTAAAATTATTCGAAGCGACAAAAAGCTCATTCGACCAAAGTCGATGCCATCTGCACTCGTCGATCTATCGATGACCGTATACTTTTTCAACACAACCGACGCGTCGGTCGGATGCAAAAAAACTTGAATAATATCCCTCGCAAAAGGCAGTCCGTGAACCATAAAGCAAAAAGCACTCGGCAGTAATATTAATCCTAGCGTCCTTCCCCCCTCCCCTCCCCCGCGGCAATCAAGCTTTGGACTTTCTTAGCCTCGGATTACAATTACTAATCGCGAAACTTGCCCCCGAAGACGGTCTTTTCTCGTTCTCTCTCTCTCTCAGCGCGCGCTGCTAACGCGGCGCTCTCTCCTCTAATTAAACTAATTTCTCGACCCGCCGCCGCCGCCGGACTCGTTCTCCTCCTCTGCTGCCTTACGGAGCCCGGTCTTAATCCGCCAGCTGACGATACTAAGCGAGTGGCTTTCCGTATAGCAGACGGTTGTTCCGCGGCGCTAAGCAATTGCGCGAGTACGCTTTGTCGAGGAATTTGCCTCCCGAGAGAGGCTGCGAATTTCGGCGCGGGGGCTGCACGCGCTGCTGTTGGTGATAAAATTAGCCGGGTGCTCGGGACGCGAGGCTTTTTCGGGGAGCTTTCGGCACGGAGGGTTTTGGACTGTTTTCTATAGTAAGGACTGTTGGAGGGAGCGAGGACGCGCTTGGATTCTCGTTTAGCGATTTTCTGCGTAATAATAATAAGATTCTTGGTGAGCAAATTTTAAGAAATAACGTTCGTCCAAAAGAAAAAGAATGAAAACCAGCCCCCGCCGTATTTCGGCGAAAACTAAATTTCTATAAACGTCTCCGCGGGTTCGGCACGTCTTCGGAAATACATCGCCTTAAACAGATAAATCAGAAGCTGGCAGGCCAAGTCCCTCTCCCGAGCCGCCGCGAGCGAATTCGTCGCAATATTTGACGTATCCGCTCGCGATATCCGACGACGAATGCGAAAGTTTCCCGAGCGACCCTCGAAATTCCGAGAGCGCACAACTGCGGCGCGACACTCGCGGAAAATGCTAACGCTCGAAGTTCTCCTGCGGCAGCGCGCCGTTTTCATATACCCCTCCGATTCTCTCTCTCTCTCTCTCTCTTTCTCTCTCTATCGGACTCGAGGAGGCGAGAGACGTTCCATTTTGGGGCTTCCGACGGCGAGGAACGTAACCGAGTCGCGAAACTTTCGACCGCGGCGAGTGTCGGCGAAGTTTGATTTCTTGGAGTAATATAAGGATATTTTGTCGCACTTGTGGGGGTGGGACGGCGATTTTTCTTGTTTTCCTTTCGCGAAATTTCGTAGTTCAGTTTTTATGTACTAAACGTGGATGCTGATAATTACGGAATAACACAAACAAAAGCTAATTAAAGAAATTATTTATCTTGTATATTCTGGCATTCAATTGGAAAGAGGATCTCTTTTCCATGTAACTTTTAATTAATATAAGTAACGAAGATCATTTTATAAATACATTAAATATTTCCATCAATTCAATCTAAAAATTCGCGAAACCATGAAACTCAATAATTCAAAGAACCCGATTTCCCTCAAACGAGGCGATTGCGTCACCCTTTTTCGCTCCCCTAACACCATTAAGCGCGAGAGCGCCGATTAATTAAATTCTGACGTAAAACCGCGCGCAAAACACACTGCACACCCACGCGGAGAGCCGTGTTATAAACGCGGGGAAAAATGTCGGGAATAATTTATATAGCAGCCGCGGGCTCACCGTTCGCCACGTCCATCAGCTCCTCCAGCGCGACGTCCACTCCGGTCTCCGATGACAGTTGCGCCTGCACCGGCTTACCCAGCAGCTCCTCCACGCCTGCAATGAAAAGAAAAAAAGAAGCTCTCGTCACGGGCGGCTGGGTGGGTAAAAAATTTTCGCTGTACGCCGCGAACGGCGGGATCAGCTGTTTTCGGGAGCGAGGTCTAGACGGAAATTAATTTGGACGCGGTGGATTTCGTGTTTTGTGATTATTCTCGGGTGAGTCGGGCGAAAGAGGAAAGAAATTTCAGGGTTGTATCGCGCGTTGTGATCGATACGATTAAAATTTTAACATCGTTCCAATCTTCCGAGATGAATTATTTTCTCTACATCCTCTACCTCCGCCCTCAAAAAAAGCACCATCCAAAACCCATCCTCCAACACCCCGAAGACGCCCTCGATCAGGTGCGAAGTCGCGACCGCCGACCGAGGGGGGCGGTGCGTTTCGGGGTTTATCACCCGCGGGGGGGTGTATGGATCGGCCTATTGACCCACAAAGGGTCTCTCCCGCGTCGGCTTACCGCTCCAGGATTTGCCGAACGCACACACACGGCACCCCCTCTGCTCTGTTTGGGCAGCTTTCGCCGGATGTTCATTAGACGAGGGACGTCGAATCCGTGTTTGCGCAAGGGACGCCGCGGGACGGGAAAGAGACTCGGGTTTTTGTGTTACCCGGCGATATCGAGATGCAGGATGTGGCGGGGGATTATTTAGTGTGCTTCTTGGTGGATGTTAATGCGAGTAATCGATCGGGTCTGCTGCGGGCTGCTGCGGGGGGATAATAGCTGGGGGATGTGTGATTTATGGGGGTTTAATTGAAGTAAGGGTTAATGTTGGCGCCGTTTTCTGGTTCATTAATTCGGCTTTGTAAAATACTTTGGATTTCTGGGCTTCTCGGAAGAGCTAATTGCTAGAAATGTAATTTAAATGCACGACATGATTCCGGTGATAATTATTAGCAGTGTATTATATAGGTACGGATTTAAAAACTTCCCGAGCCATATTGAATTCCCCGATGAAAATTATCAGAAACGCGTATATACAATCGAGAAGAACATTCAGCCTCTCTCGCGCGCAATCATCAAACGCTCCCCGAAAAGCAATCTCCAAAAACAGGCCGTTACATCACCTCGTCGAAAAAGCACCCGCGTCGACAATAATCGGCCAGTTAGTCGCCGAGCAAATGAGGCTCGACGAGAGAGAGCATATACCCGGCATTAAGCGTCGATTGAAGTGCCGCCTAATCCGTCGATTTAACGCTCGCGGCCGTCCGAAGCGCGAGCGGAGGGGGGGGGGGGGACGGCAGATCGATCGCACATTGGCCGCGTCCGATCGCGGGAAACAATTTCGATTATGCCGCGCCGGAATTTCGCGGTCCGCGAGCCTAATGGATTCGGGTGGCCGTGTTTTGTGCCCCCCCCCCTCCCGCGAATTCTGACGCGACCGTCGGCGGGTATTCGTTCGGAGCTCGCGGTGAACGGGGCGATGGGTTCTTCGTTCTGTGTTTTTGGGACGAATTTTGTAGAGGGAGGTGAATGAATGGTTGATGAGCTAAGTGAGGTTTGGGACTTAATTGAGGATAGAGAATTTAAATAAACTAGATGCATTCATGGGCGCTTCGCGCGCTCTATATTTATTCTATTATATAAATACGAATTCTTCTTCCTTTTAGTTCGCATTTATCTTTATATTTGATCAATACGATATAATACACGTATCCAATAAGTTATGTTTTATCTTTAATTTGTGCTAACATTTAAATTTTAGATTAAAAATTAAAGCATATATAGCAAAACTAAATATCAGTGAAAATGCTTAGAGATTGATTTTAATTTTAATTTTTTA
>JAWWML010000052.1:29042980-29109597 GCA_035047165.1 Ormyrus rosae | reverse complement strand
TACCTAATGCAAACAAGCTCGAGTTTCGCATCGACGTTCGTTATAGCCCCCCGCACTGGCATTGGCCAACAAACTCGGAAATTTAGTCTTCCAAAAATGAGCTGCCTCGCGGAAAAAAGAATTCCTAATTCCGACATCTAAATGCATCGCGGCGGCGGAGCGTCGCCGCGGAATAAAACCATTCGAACTTAATCCTTTCGACCCCGGCGGTTTCTTTCTTCCATTTTCTGCCACGAGTATTTCGAGCATCCGCGTCTGGTGCCAATCGCGCACACACATCTTCTCTGCGTGGCTTCTTGTGAGTCATTGTACGGGGCGACAATTTTTTTATGTTGGTTCTTCGATCCAAGTGTAATTTTAGTATTACACTTGAAGGTATGAGAGACATCCTCAAAATATTGACATTAAAAATAATGTGAAACAGACGATGGTTTTTTGTAGATTAAAATACAAAATTAATTAATTTTTCAGACTTAGATCCTAAAAGTCTGTTTATTAAGTTCCGCTTTCATCGCTGCTTATGAAAATTCCCTCACATGTGCTTATTACTATCCGCACAATAATCGGCGATATTGAACACAGTTTAATCCGACTTTTTCCGTTATAAGGTTCCCATATATTTTATGGTTTTTAGAGACGAAAAAAAAGTTAGAAATTTTCGTACAATCAGTTTAAAATATTAATTTATAAAATGTGATTTAGAATTTTTTAAAACTTTATTATAATAATTTTTAAAATTATTAAAATTTAATTATATTTTAATATTTATGCGAACAAACAATAGCATTAGTCTTACCAAGTTTACGAAAAAAAAATTAAACATTAACGCTACTTTCGCGCAGAATTCGTAAAAAAAGAACGAAAGCCGACCTTAAAAAATAATTCCAAGCGAACACAAACGAAGCGCGAAACAATGCAAACCCCCGAATTACCCGACGACCCAGGAAATCCTTCCCCGATCCCCGAAAAAGCCCGTCGAGAAGCTCGAGTCTCCGCTTAAAATCTCGCGCGCAAAGCGAAAAATAAGTCGCGCGTAGCTACTCGAGCCCGCTCGATCGACTCGCGGCGATCGATCGACTGTCGCGCTTCGGGAATCGTCGAGTGTTCGCCGTTGTTCGACTCCCCCGAACGCTTTTAACACTGGGAGGCTCCGCTGGTTTTCACGCTCAATGCGTGAGGGCTGCCGGCTGCCAAGCACGGAGGATCCTTGAGATTGATTTTGTTTTTATCGGAATTCGGAGCTCGAGGGGCACTCGAGCCTGCGTGTTTTCTGCTTTTTAAGTATCGAGATTTGAGAGTAATTTTTTGGGTCGGGAATTGTGTTTAAATAGTCATTTTGGTGCAATTGAATATTGATAAGGTGAATAAATGAAATCGAATGAAAATTAATTTTAAGCCGCGGCTTCAAACTTATAAAAATATTAATAATGTAGCTAGGATTAGAATAAATTTAAAAAGTGAGCGTTTACTTGGAGTTTTAGTTCGTTCTTTCAGTACAGTGTATTATTATAAATCATTTTAAGTAGAAATGAATGTTGTTTTAGTATAGTTGATTAAAAAACTTGGTTCGTAAAAAAATCGCGAACAAAAACTTATGTACCGTGAAAAAAAGAAAGATACCCTTATGAATGTTTGAATGAGTATCGCAGTAAAAGTTTCTCGCTAGACTTTTTCCTGGGGATTTGCACATTTTCCTCATAAATTTCATTTTTAAGACGTAAATCCGATATATAGCCTAACGACGACGTGGATGTGCACGTGTAAATTGTCATGTAAAACGAAATAAATAAAAATAAACATTGTGATATCCACACCACACGAATAAGTAATGAAAGTAGAACGTGAATTTTGTGTAAATAATTTGAATAATAAATATAGCTAAATAAACTTGGTTTTAACTTACCATATGAAAATACTTTTGTATTTTTAAAAAATTTTTCGGCTTCTTATTAAAATAAACCCAATTTTCTTATGAAAACAATAAGCAGACTAAATCATTCGAGAAATATGACGACGAATACACCCGATTCAAAATATCTATATCTTAAACAGTCTAAAAATGAAGCAGCTCGTAAAACTCAACCGAATCGAGTTGTTCGACGACTCTAATTATAATCCTAAATCTTCATTAAGCCACCCCCCATTATCCGCGTCCCGCAATTACCCGACACAACGCGGGGAAAAATGAACCTCCACGAGGGAGAGAGAGCCACCTCGCCTTAGCAGCAATCGAACGAGATCCGATTAAGCCCGAAAAAGGGGTGGGGGGAGGGTTGGAAAAAAAAATGCTCGGGTAGAGACACAGTAGTCGTCGGAAGAACGATGGCGGGGGCGTTCAAGACCGCCTTGGCTGCCGGCCACGTTTTAATTATACACCGAAATGCTCTCGGGCAAAGACGAATCCCCGCCGTGTGTTTTTCCGAGCCCCACGACGCGGACCATTTCGCGGTCGGCCTCGTTAACTACCCTCTCATTATGCGAGTCGCGTATCGACGCGGCCGCGAGACTCCCCCTCCCCCCCCTCTCTTGCCTCCTTTCGCAGTGGAGCGAGAACCTCTACTTATCGCGATTTTTCTCTCCCCTTCTTTTGATTCGATTAATTGCCGGCTGCCGCCCCGATAATTCCTACGAGGGCTGTATCGGGCTTTGCTACCCGAGAGAGAGAGAGAGAGAGAGAGAGAGAGAGAGCCGGAGGAAAGTATTTCTTGAGCAGTAATTATGGGGAACGTGACTTAGGTGCGGCACGCGGCTCGATATACGTTTTCGAGAGGAGCTCGGGAGCGAGAAGACGATGACTAGGCAGTTTTTGAGGCGCATTGAAACGAGTACGGCGCCTGCACACTCGGCGAATGGAATTCAGAGCTGATTCGCTTTGCGATAACTGACCCTTAACTTTTTTAAGTAACTCCGCGTACTTTAATTTTAAAAAAATTATTTTATATCGATTAAATTCAATGGATTACGCGAAATAAACTTTATTTTTACGAATCCTTTTATACTCGTCACATCGCGGAGAAAAAGTCTCGGTAAAAATTACTATACTGTTTAGAAAAGCGAGCACAAACTACCAGAACTCAAAAAATTACCAAAGTTTTTAGTAAATTTTGATGAAACTTTAGTAAAAATTCGTGTCATTTTATTAAATGCTCCTGAAATTTCAGTAAAATTTACTAAAAAGTCTGGTAATTTTTTGGGTTTTGACAGTCTGTGCTTGCACTACCGGAAAGTTTAGTAATTTTTATTGAAATATTTGTAATTTTTACTGACACATTTCTCTCCGCGATACTACAATCATTATCTGAAAAGCTAACCCCGCAATGAAATATTCAATGCAAATCCCCTCGACCATAAAAAGATCCCCCTCGACACCGTCTCCAAACTCTCGACGAAAGTCTCCCTAATCACAGAGAAAGAGAGAGAGAGAGAGAGCGAACGGCGCAGTCGACAAAAGTAAATCCTCTCCCGTCTCCCGTCCTCAAGTAGTAGTAAAGCTCGGGGTGTCGTCGGACGACGTCTAATCCCGCCACATCTCTTACAGATTATCCGGGCATTGAGCGCTCGACGGAGGAAGATGTCGGGGATCAGCAGCAGTTCGCCATCAGCGCCCGCCGAAAGGTCAACGAAATCGAAGCTGCCGCCGCCGCTGCTGTCGTCGCTTAGCCGTGGGCTTCTCCGCTGACGGGAAGACCGGAGGGTGAGAAGGTTGCCGCTGAGGGAAAGGAGCCGAGACGAAGAAGCCGGGGGGAGGAAAAAAGGCGTCGCTCTGCGCTCGGTGAGTATGTACCGCGTGTAAAAAAGCACGAATGACGACTGGGGGGGGGGGGGGGGGAGTAACTTGTTGCCGAGGAGAGCAGGGTTTTTTTTTGCATCTGGTGGTAATTCGTTTAATTCGCCCTGAGGAGTCAGAACCGATTGCTCTGGATCTACTTTGGTGGATTAAAAGTGGGCGACTGGTTGATTTAACGATTTTTTTACATATTTTATTCTTCGGAAAAGTATAAGTCTTTAGTAAAAGTATTATTATTCAGGAGAATGTATTGGAAAAAACTGAAATTTAAATAATTCAACTCATATTTATCACTCGCATTGAATTAATTCAACTGAAAGGAGTTCAATTTTTATGAGTAAAAAATTTTTCTAATCGATAAATTAGAATATACAGACGTTTCATCAAATACTCGTTGTCTTCATCAATATAATTCACTAGTTGTCACACTGAATGTTCTAATTTACAATCCTTAAAATAAAAAAGTCATGACCGGAAGAGGTGGCTGCAACTAAAACGCAATTTGATTGGTGGTTGAATTTGGCGGTAAAACTTAAAATAAGCACATTTTTAATCTTAACATAAAAGAAGAATCCGAGAATTAAAGTAAAAAGTAAAAGAGATTCTTTTATAATTGTATATCAATAGTGCATTGAGATTATATTTTCTATTTAATAGTTTGTGGAAAAACAATACTCTACTAATAAACATGTAATATAAACAGAATAATAAAATTTACTATAAAATAAATTTCTAATATGTATAATAAAAATAGAGCGCGCACGATTATAGCTATAGTCAATTAAAATTTGTTACTCATAAAAATTGAACATAATTCCATTTACTCGAAAGTCGAAATTTCTTGTTCCCCAGATCAACTCTTTCGGCTCACGCTTAATCACAAATTCGAGCATATACAACCGTAAAAAAATAAAACCAATTTTCACCGTTTCGCGTTCCCCAGTGCTGATGATGTTGTGGGCCTCGGGCGGCTCGAGTACAGCGGGCTCAGCAGCGCTCGGGAGCCGCGGTCGAGGCAGCAGAAGCTACGGGCCGCGAAGCGGCAGCGCCCTGGGAGGATGATAGATCACAAGCCGCAGATCCTGCTGGCGCCGGCCCTGAGCAACAGCAGCTGCTGGCGCAGCCTGCCGGCCGGCGGCGGCCTCGAGCCGCGCTGGTCCTCCCCCGGCATCGGCGAGCTCATCCGCGCCGCCCTCATACTCAGCCTGAGCCTCGGCATCCTCGGGGCGAACCTCCTCGTCATCTGCGTCATCAACAGTCGCCGATACCACAAGTACATTCACGCCCAGGTAAGCCGAGATAAACGCGCGAGGTAGGAGGAAGCCGCTGGAAGGGGGTTGGCGAGGGGGACGGTGAAGGTTACACTCGGGGACAAAGACTCGAAGGAGTTTGGGAACTTTGGCCGACTCGGAATCTAATGAAAGTTGGAAAACGTTACACCAGGAATTAACGAATACTCGCTCGGACGAAGTCGCGAAATTTTCTAATCGAGTTGCAGTCGCTGAACTTTTATTAGAGTAGATTCTTCTGTCATTCTTGCGTGTCTGTTTAGTAAATTGTATTTTTCCCGTATAGACACTTGATCCTGATACAGTTGATTGCACACAAGTTTAATATTAGTACTAAGAACACTTACTCATCTCGAGTGGAACGCTATCAGGACTCGAGATTCAGGTGTAGATTGTACAGCTCGAGAGGAGCCCATTTGAATTGCATTCTCCCGACCTTATCGCTGCGGCTTCGATCAAAACCAATCGAAGCCGTTCGCCAACCGACGCGGCTGCGTTTGCACGAGAAAAATTTTACATCGAGTTAATAATGCAAAGCACTCGTTTAGTGGAACGCGAAATTCCACAGCGAGGGATATGTATATGCTTGTGCGGGCACGTATTCGGGGCCAAAGCGTAATCGCATTGCATTGGAATGGAACGGTTGCAATGGTACAAATAAGCTTGGCAATATAGGCTAACATAACAGTACTAATAACTTCGGCGATAACAAACTCAAAATTGCGCCGTTTGCGTGAGAGCTTTTCAGTGTTTCGGTAATTTTTTGTCTAAAACAATTTTCGCGAGAGCATTGAAAAAAAGACAAAGAAACGATTCAAAAAAAAAAGCTAGCCAAACAGTGTGGTTTTGAAAGGAAAAATAGTGAACAGCTAATATTAAAATCAACAGATGCTTTAATCGCGATCGGCTTTCATTCCCTCTTCGGAGGTATTTTTACTAAATACAGAAGAACCTTTCACCGACTCTTTCAAACGTAACGCGTCCAATTTGGAAAAAGACCTCGCGTAAAATCCATATCCTACATTCTGAATCGGAAAAAGCCGTAAAGCCACGAAAAAGCTACCCTCGATAATCCCGTTCTCTTTTACTACCCCCTAAAAAAATCCTCTCGCTCGAAAGAGTATACACGTCCCAGAAATGATTAGCTCCAGATTTACGCGCCCGATGAAAGTTTTAACGACTCGTAAAAAACCCCGAAAAAGTGACGCTTGGGCGCTACTCCGACGTTACTTATGCAACGACGCAATTTGCGAGACGAGGATTCCGGTTATCGGCGGAAAAAAGCGCGCCGAAGATTAATGGTCTAAGCGGCGTAAAAACACGCGGCGCGCGTTATTTCCCGGGTGGATTCGCGCGCGCGGCCCTCGTGGGTTAACCGGGTTCGTGCATTGGTAAAATGGCTGATTGCGATTTGTCGGTTTAATTGATCTTCCTACTGTATTGGGCTTTGATAATTCGTTGCTTAATCTCGTCGCAATATAGTCAATTTGAGGAAATTCCGTCGTCATTTGTCGGATGTTGTTTACTTTGGATGTCATCTCTTTATTGGAAAAGAGTGGATTGAGATTTGAGATTGGACATTGAATTGTAGATTATATGTAGATTGTTGCTACGTTTAAAAATTACGTGAAACGAGGGATTAATTTCCATTTAGATGCGACTAGTTGTCCTATCTAATGTAATTACTATCGAAATGAGTTTCGATAGTAATTACAAGATTTTTACTTGACTAGTAAGCAATTAATTACATCAATTACATGGAAATTATTAATTAATCAGGCGGGATTTTTGTTACCTTAATCGTCCAAACGATTTGTTATTTAATTATTATATATTTATATAATAATAAAAAAATCCACTTGATTCTCATGACTCACTTTTGGTAATTGATCTTTTCTTTGGGTAGAAATATACAAATAAATTGTGTGTGATAAATTTTGATATTATCAACACGTCCACCATTCATCAACGGAGAAAAAAATCTTGACAGATATGACTCAGATTGATTTTTCCAAAAATATAATGCCGAAAGTTTTATACAAAAAAAAAATAGTCGTTTTCAAACCACAGAGCCGCAACTAAAATTTCAATCTGCGACAAATAATACTTATTTATTCTCTAAAAACTTAAAAATTCCTCTTTTCAACGTTTAAATTTCAAACAAATTCGCAATGAAATTCGTCTACGGTACCACGCCCAAACATTTTCCTCAAAAAGCGAATTGTCCATTATTCACCACTCGACAAAACCGAATCAAAGCCGCAACAAACTCCGCCCCGAAGACACGTCCCCGAGAAGAAACTCGGGAAATGCAGTCCTCGGCGGCAGTCCGCCAAGGAGGTCTCTCTCCCCGACAGGCACTTGCGTCGACTAATCCAATAAAGGAAACGAGAGTGTCGTCAAGTCGTTTTGTTGTATTACGTAATTACGGAGCGCCGTCTCTCTCTCTCTCTCTCTCGGGCTAATATGAATGAATTCATTAACATCGGATTACGCATTTATGGCGTGCCGGAACACCCCCGGCAACCGCGGCGGTATATACCCTCGGAACGTCGGGCTCAATCACGGCCGAGGACGGAGGCTCTCCTTTTAGCCGGGCAAACAGCGACCGCGCTCGGGGGTAAGAGGGTATCGAGGGGGGAACATCGACGACGGAGGGAGAGACGTTTCGCGGTGGGGTATTAAGGTTCTCTTGTAATGGGTACTGTTACAGGCTGGGTATTAGTGCCTTATTATTTTCGACGTCAAGTGCGATATAACAACTGGAATAAAATATTTACCTTCTGAGCGTTTTTTTTTTATTCGAAAGCGGCAAAACGAGCGGAATTTCTAAAAATATGCGGCACTCGATCGAGAGGACTTTCGGATAATTAGGAGCTAAAGTATACTACCTCGCATAAAAATGCAAGAATCCACTCCGCCGCATTCGTAACAAAATAAAAGGCCTTCATTGGAAATTCACGCCGCGCGCGACGCGAAAAAAAGGGGGAGGGGAGAGAGCTCGGTAACAATTTTTGCCAGCCGCGGCATTTGATTTTCATAATTCTGTTTGGGCCGAAGGGCGGCGCGCGCGCCGGCACGTTTTATCCCCGGCGTACGTGCCGACCGAACAGTCGATTCATGAATATGCGAGCCTCGAACCGAGGCATTCTAAATACATCTAAACGCGTTATCGGGACTACGTGGAAGAGACACCGCAGAGAGAGAGAGAGAGAGGCGGCAACGTTAGATAGTCGCGGAAACTCGCGGCGAGGATCGCTTTCATAAAGGGGGGGGGGGGGCTGCCTCCGATGACTTTATGCAGATTCCGAACGAGCCCGAATTTCGGGCCCCGTTTTTCCGCGTGCCCCGGAGAGTGGATAATTAATGAGAGCGGAAAGCGCTGTAATTATGTTAATTAGGGGCGTGCGTCGATATAACTCTGGTAAAATGGACGTCGGGCGCGCGCTGATGCTCCGTTGATGACGCCGATAAGAAGCTTTTCGTATTTTTTACGTTCCATTAATTTGCCGACAGGTGCGGGTCGAATCGAGATTTAACGTTTAATTATTGTTGCACGTTTATTAGCCCGAAAGTGGATTAAAAACTTGAGTATTGGAATTTCGCGTTGAACGCGGAATTGAACGTTTTATTGTTGGCTAAAAATTTAAATTGCAAGGTAATATTGAAGTCACATTCATTTTTGTAGCAAAAATTAAATTGGTAATCAGATTTTCATTGTAAAATTACACGGATCCTACAGTAATTTTTCATCCGAAAAACCAAACCGAGGTTTTTCGCTGCGTGTACTCGTAGCTTCAATCTGAAGTGTATACTGAATTAATCTAAAAGTATCTTAACTATATATAAAGTGCTGAAAACTACATCAAAATGTTAGCAATAACCAGATTATTTTGCCGATAACTCAAGTTGTTAAGAATACACGAATCGGGAGACAATTTTCTGAATCACAAATTCGACGAGGAATGCATTACAGTCACAAAAATACACGCGAGTCCTTAATCCAGCGGCTTCACTGATTACATTACACGTCACTCACACTGGTGAATTTTAATTGTAAAGATAACGACGCTGCTTCCAAGCACGCAATACAAGTAAAAATGTTTAAAAAAACTGCTTTTACCGCTTTCCAAATTCTCCCGCCCTCCTCGATGCAGCGCAAAAGCCGCCAAAATAAATCTTCCCCGTCCCGGCAATCCCGCAAAAGTCCCCGAAATCCAGTCTCCGATTGCATCGCAATCTCGGGCAATAAAGCCATCCACCCCTCCCCCACCGAAACAATGAACCCCCCGCCCCCCCCCTCCTCCGCCGAGTGTCTAACGAGTCTCCCTCTGTCCTTTTAGCCCCGGTACCTGCTGACGAGCCTGGCGAGCAACGACCTCGCGATCGGCCTGCTGGTGACGCCGTTCGGCTTCGTGCCCGCCATCTACAGCTGCTGGCCCTACGGAGAGGTCGTCTGTCAGATCCAGGTACGTGTCTCTCTCTCTCTCTCTCTCTCTCTCCTTTTCCGATCGGGATATACGGCTTTTATACAGCGGATATATCGGCGGATAACGGCCCCGGCAGGCCTTCTGTTCTCGGCTTTTGATGCGCCGATTGTTGGGTGTTCACGGACGGGCTGCCCGACGGGGGGTAATTAAGTTTTGATTGGCGCGGGGGACTGTTTAAAGGGCCGTTGGAGCGACGGTGTTTCGCTTACCAAGAAGAAGAAGTTTAGAAAAATGGCGGGTTTATTAAAGAATGGAGATTTTTGGGAAAATGCTGATCGGCCCGCGATTTTAAAATTAAATCAATGTAATTAAACCGCGGCATTCGGCACATTGCTGTAGAATAGAGAAATTCTGTGATAAAAATTAAGAACTCGAAACTTTCTCAGAGCGAGAAGTAATAATTCCGGCAAGGCGTCTTTTAGAAAAGCGAACATTATAAATGCAAAAGCGTCATTATAAAAATTCGCGCAAAAGGCCTGAATAAGGCGAGAGGAGCAAGAAACGGGCAGCAGCGTCGATCTGCGAAAAGAGGAACTGCAATAACTCTCTCTCTCTCTCTCTCTCTCTCTCTCTCTCTCTCTCTCTCTCTCTCTCTCTCTCTCTCTCTCTCTCTCTCTCTCGACTCGAAGAAAATCTTAATTCAATCTCGGGGGAGGCCGAGCAACGTTCCGATTTCCCGGCTCGACTCGTTAATTCCCACCAATAACTCTTTCATTGAGCTAATAAACCGACCGATGACGATTTCATCTTCTCTCTTGGCGCTCCTCCTTTTTTCGCTCTCCGGACTGCCTTCTTATACGCCCTTTTTCTTTTTTTTTTCTTTTTTTTTGTTTTACGGCTCCCCCGCAGTTCGCCTTCCAGTCACTCCACTTTTTTTATCGCTTCTGTCGCTCTCTCGGCTTTATTGTTTCTGTTCCCTTTCTTTGCCTATTTCGCATTTCAAAGTATATACATATATATATATATATAATGTCGCTCTCGGTTTATGATTACGTTGTTTGCATTTTCTTATATATTCGTCGTGCGTCGCGCGCTCGGTTCCTTTTTTTTTCTGCTCGCTTTGCGCGCAGTCTCTTCAGTTTTCCGCTTTATTTGTTTGCTCGCAACGAGAGGGAGGCCGGGGGAAAATGCTAAAATCATAAAGGAACGGTGAATTTTTACGTCCCCGAGATTGAAAAGCGTAAAGTAAAAACTCGGCAATCCGGCAAGATGTAGATTCTTTTCAATTTTCAAGGTGAATTCTAAATTTTAAATTAACAAACAGTGCTGTAATAAAATTGTCACTCGTCGCAGCAGTTTAATTTCGAACGGAACTGCATTTCCCCCCCGGAAGTAACAAATGTCAGAAGTATAATTTTGCAGTTCCACAATGCATTTCGACTTTCAAAACGTCGAATATCCCTGTAATACAAGCACGCTTCTTCCTGATTAATCAACTTCCTTCCCCAATCCCTCGGTTCCTTATTTTTCTCCCCGCCGCCTCGGCCCCCTTTCCTCGTACTTTCTTTAATCTCTCCTCCCATTCTCCGCCTACCTCTCTCTTCCCGCCTCCCTTTAATTATCCGTCCCGAGCTCATCCGCGCTTCGTTCTTACCTCTCTCCCTCCCTCTCTCTCTCCCTCTCTCTCTCCTCCCACCCACCGGGCGGTAAATCGCGACTCGTTCGAGAGGAAATTGCCGTCAGGTGCTCGGGCCACTTCCGGCGCGGCGCGTTATCGAGTTCCTCGGCGATAATCTGGCCGCGCCGCGCCGCCGCTGATTTGTGCCCCCGCCATATTTCTTCATTTCTAGCGACGCCACGGTGGTTAGCAGACGTACAGCCTCCCGCCCTCCCCCCTCTACCCGCCCCCAGCGGGGCTGGCAGGCGTCTTAATTTATTTTAACGAGGACGCGTCGAGCCCTTTATTTATGCGCGGATTTACAGCCCGGAGTTTTGGCTACCGAGCGCATGTGGGTTACTACGTAATCGATGGTGTACTCTCGCGCGGAAACCGAGATTTATCGCCCGAGCTGAAAGAGAGGATATGGCTTTTATGGATGGCGCGAGGCGCTTATCTTTTTCTTCGGGGGAGGGAAGGGGGATGATCAGTCTTGGGGATTTTTTAATATTAAAGGAGCGCTTTTTCTGTGTGTATATTTTCTTAATTATTCCGCTGCTTCTCTCGATTAAAGTATGAGAGGCATTGTGTTCAAACATCGTGTACTGAATCGATTGAGAAATGTAGACATTGGTGTAGGGAAATATTTTGATAGCTTTTTATCAGAGTATATAGAAAGAAATTTAAGAGCTTCAATAGCATTTTATATTAAAAAAGCAGAATTTAATTTTTAATAGATGCACGTTGACTTAACAAGATGTCGTTTTAATAAGCCGTCGAAACAACAAATTTTGTTTTTTCAGTGCCCGACGAAATTTTGTAATGATATTGTAATCAAACTTGTTTTTAGAGAAGTGTAAAATGTATTAGTATGAATTTTACAATTCTATATTTTACTGCAGCATCATAAATACTTTACTAATTATAATCAACACTTTCATACTGAAACGCTAACAAGATAATAGCAACTTATTGAAGGTACTAACCACAATCCTACTGACACTCTAACATCAAATAAAAACTCAACCAACTCCACTCCCAAACCATCAGTTACCCACAGCAATAAACAAACAAAAAAAATCAACTTCCCCGGCCATCGAAGCGACCGCGTCCTTCTTATCCCGCCCTCGTGAAACGCCCTCCACCCGTCCCTCATAATTCAACACGGCGCCGCGTCGCATTCGCGCAGTCACATCGCGGGAGAGAGGTGTCGCCGTTCGCCGCGGGTCGGCGCGAGGTATTAGCCCTTTAATAATGCAGCAGGCGCAAAACGAGTTCGGGCCGCCGCGAGAGTTCTTCCTTCTTCTCCTCCTCCTCCGGCCGATCCTCAATTTCGCCCTCGTGAATCGTGAATGCGGGAGAGAAGCGCGAGAGAGACTTTTTCCCCTGACAATGGATTCGTCCGCGAGCACGAATGCATATAGAGGCTGCTCTCTCTCTCTCGGCTGCTCTGCCGGGAGCGGTTGGAGTTTAATTTTTATTTTAAGAGGTGGCGTGTACGCTAAGAGGGGGCTTCGGGCGGAGTGTTTTCGGCGAGTAATTCGGGCAATGAATTGCTGTAGTTTAAAGGGTTTTAGGGTTGCGAAATTGACTTGGATTTAGGGTGATTATTTAAAGGATTGTGACTGTTATGTGGGAAATACTTTAATTAAAAAGAAGATTCAAGCGTACGAAAAGCCTTTGCGAACCATTTTTTTGCACAGAAATATAAGTATATTTGTACTTTTTATCTTTGGTAAAACGTGTCAGTCTTTTGGCAGAACATTCGTACCTGCGTACTTATGAGTTTTAATATTTTTAATGCACTTTTTAATGAAAGGGACAGCAGGCATTTAAATAGCTCTTTTAGCTTTAACACGGTAAAATTATCTGCATACTTTTCGCGCGACGTACATTTTAGACTGCCAGAGAAAAAGGACCCGTAAAAAATGACTGCGGCACGCGAAACTGGAAATTTCACGCAACATTAGTCGTGAAAAAAAATCATTTCCGCAAATCAAAAAGAAACTTGCCCCGTTCGAAGCGCTTTAAACAGTCGCAAAATATCAAACTATTTTTCGCTCGAAATGTGAAATTGAAATAATGGGATAACCTAAACTTTCAGATTAACGGCACAAAGTTATAAACATACCGCTTTTGGTAGAAGGAAGAAAAATCTCAATAGTTAAATTATAAAAAACTGTTTCGCCTGAAGTTTTGAAAGAAGGAAGATTTGGATAACTAACGACTTCAATTAAGAAAATCAATATCGGTACCAATCAGGTTATCGCAATTGCAATTGTTTCGGCGAAATATTGCGACAGATCCAAAACTGGAACACCGGAAAATTAAGGCACATCAGTCGCGAATGCCAGAGGACTAGTAACGACGCTAATCTATATTTCCGCAATCGGTCTTTTAAAAATACCATTTTTAACCAAGACACCTTCGAAACTTTAATTTTACAACTCAAACCCAAATTTCGCGCCGAGCGAACGCTATACTTTACTCATTGAAACTCGACGATCCACCCCTTCTAAAAAATCAAATCCAAAACAAATCCCTCCTTCCCAAAAAAGCTCTCGAAATCACCCACTCCACGAAGATATCCCTCGAATCCCCCCCGCGCGCCTCGCCGGTTTTTTCGCGCTCGCATTCACGAATCAAAGAGGAGAGAGCGGAGAGAAAGCGGCTTCTGAAAGAATTCTCAACCGATAGGCGGCTCGTGCTCGAGTGGACGTTTTTCCGGAGCGGGGCCGGAGGGCGGCGGCGGGGGGTAGGAGGAGGCGCCAAGGTCAATACACCGCTGCAGTCGGAGCCAAGACTTTGATCTTCGCGCTGCACACGCGAGGCTTAAAGCTAGACTTTGCTGCCTCGCCGTCTCTAATGCCCTCCGCGAGGAGAGTTGCCGGTATTTTTAGGCTATTGTGCGATGAGCCGGCGGAAAGTTGGCTGGATTTAAAGTTTTTTTTCGATTTTTTTCTGTTTTATACACCGAGAAGGAATTTAATCTGTGCGGAAGCTTGGGAATGCTTACAGGACCGGAAGTCGAGTTTTTGTCGGCAAAGCTAACATTAATTTTAATTCGTTTGTCATGAAAACTGTGGTTTTTATAATTACTAGTCAAATCCAATGCGCTTCGCGCATTGTATTTTCTTTTTTTGAGGTTATACGCGCAATTTTTCAGTATGATTTTAGTTTACTTGATTTAAACATATGACAGGATAGTCTGCTGATTTTAAAAATACTAATTTTAGAAATAAAATATTAATGCTTTTATTTTAAGTATTTCAATTTAATTTCAATTATTTAGTTTCAAATATTTATAAAAATTCAAATCTAAAGGATATAGCAAATTCTCGCGCCTATTCCTTACCGAACAATCTGGCCATCTTTTTAAGGAGACTTTGAAAAATTTTTTCGAGAAATTTACACTGTTATTTAACCAATACGTCTTTGAGCGAATGAAAAGCTTGGAGATAGACAGTATTTCTTGACAAAAAAAAAAAAATAAATAAATAAAAAAACTAAAAACTTACAAATAACTGATTATTTCATTATCAACCGAATGAAATTCTTAAATTGCACTTTTCCTACCTTTCACCTATCCAAAATCTCCAAAAAAATCTCTCAAACCAGCCTGACTCCCAGTTCCATGCAACCCTCCAGCAGCAGCAGCCAGTCCACCTCAAAGTCGTAACTCGACAAAGCGTCTCCTCCACTCTGCTCTCCCCCCTGAAAAACCTTCCCCGAGAAGAATCCTCCGGACGAGGGCAGCTCGCGCGTCGTAAAATTTTACAATCTCTCTCGGAGCAGCTTTACACGCGCCGCCGCCGTTAAAGTCGGCCGCGAGATCGCGCGGGGCGCGGATCCGCCACTTTCCCTTTCCGCCGCGCTCTCGAGCGCGAAAAGAGATGTGCGAGCGCGGCGGCGGCTTTTAAACCGAATGCTTCGCTCGTACAGCTGCACGCCGACTTTACGGGCCTCCGAGTGCGTACACAGGGAGATCGAGCGGCTTCGAGGAAGCTCCCGGGGAGCGGTTTATTCGGGGATTTATCGGCTGTTTCTATTAGCGAAATCGTTGCGCGGATAAGTGAAGTCGTCAGGTTGGATTTGGAGATTCTGGTAACGATTTAGCGAGTTGGCGACTTCGTTGAGAATTATTGTCTCGATTGCAAGGAGCTTCGAAGTAAATAAGTGAAGTTTTTAGGAAAAATTAATGACTGTTTCCATCATCGACGAGTAGCACCTTATTGATTGTCTACATTGAGAGAAGAAATATAGTAAAAACTACAAATAATCTTGTAAAAATTACCATACTGTCTAGTAAAGCCACCGCAGACGGTCAAAACCAAAAAAATTATTGTATTTTGTAAGAATTTTTACTATACTGTCTAGTAAATTTGCTTATAAAGTATGATAATTTTTGTGATTTTGACAGTCTGCAGTGGCCTTAATAGGCAGTACGGTAATTTTTACCAAACCTTTCTCTCGGTGTAAACGAGCAGAATAACTTTAAATAAATCACTTTAAACACTACCCAGTCCTAAAACAACATATCCTTGTCAACATTTCGAAACCCGAACAAACGTCCCGCGAAAAACAACTTCCCTAATTACGCCATTCCTCGCAAGAACCATTAGCGGACAAAGAAAGTCCCTCTCTCCCCCTCGCCCCTCGGACACTCGCTCGCACCTGGCGCGTCCCCTCGCCTCCGCGGCATGGGAATGCCAGGCGACATACTTGGCCGCTCGCATCTCTCTCTCTCTCGCGAAGCGGTGCCGCGTATCAATCTCGTTTATCGTCCGAAATTAACACGTTGTCAGCCGGCGTTACGTAAGCCGCGGCGGTATCTTTCATCCAGTTCAGCGGGTAATTGCGGAAAGTTCGAGCCCGCTAAACGATGACTAAAGTTACCCCCCCGAGCCCGTGTTGCGGTACCGCGTCGCCCCCCCCCAACACACACACACACCGGCGGACGTGTAATGTTGCACATCGGCCCGGATCGAGGCGCCGAGCTCGTTTGCCGATGCTTTACATCGGCGCTTATATTCCTGTTTTTCGGCTGGGGGAGTGGGGGGAGGAGATGTTGTTTTTTTCTTTTTTTTGCGTATGTTTGGAATCGAGTTCGATGTGAGTTGAATAAATGAAAAATGGTGTGTAATGTAAGAAAGTTTTGTGTTGTTGCAAAAAATAATGAATAAAATGTAAATTTTTGTACGTATTTATATAAAAAATACAGCAATATTACAGAAGTTTGTTTTTAAATTCGACCAATGTTTGAGAGTCGCATAAACACACCTCGTTTCTATGAATTTTGATTGCTCATGAAAAATACCGAAAGGGCAAGAAAAGCGAAACCGGAAGAAACTAATATTAGCATAGCATATTGGAAAATCAGCAGTTTGTTTGTTAAATTTGAATTTCTAAAATTGCAGACTAAAACATCATAATTAATTCAACGTTTTCTGATTTTTACCATCAAAACAATTCGACATCCTGTAATATCAGTCGAAGCAAAAAAAAAGAAAAAAAATCTACCCCCGATTCGCGCCCTCTTCCCTCCCCCAATCTCGCGAGAACCGAGTGGCAACCGATGCAGAAACAAGCCCCCTAATCCAAAGGATACAGCGCGTTTAAAGACCCGTCCTTCGCTCGCGATATTATAATCGGGTGAAGGTCTTCCGCGAGCGAAAACCAGGTCGCCCGCCGACGACGACGACGAGGATCCTGGCGGCCGTCGCCTCCCCCCTCCCCTCCGCGGATTATCCGAGCTTTTTCCTGGCTTACTGCCAGGCAGTCGCCATAGTAACCATCTTAAACCTCTCTCAGACTGCCGCGGCGGCTGCGAGCGAGCTCTCTGATGCCTCGATCTCTTTTGGAGCATTGTGTGTGTGTGTGTGTGTGCGAGTAGCTTCTTTGCATAGCGGCGCCTTTTGTTTTGAGTAATTAGGCTGAGGTTCGCGGTGGCTAATGACTCGATATGGGAGGGGGATTTTCGTGTTTTGGAGGAAAACGTGTATGCTGGGATGTGTGAATTTCTCAAAAACAATTGCACGTACTTATTGGAATTAGTTATTCATATTATGTTCCATTACGAGAATTTTAAACTGCGTGTAAAAAGTAAATTAAGTGGCTTTTCGCTGGTGTACTTTTTTTTATCCCTCCTTAAATTATTCGCAAATGTAAGCAGGATAAAGCCGGTAATCCCGGGATAATGCGATACTTTTCATGTTAGATCTTAAGCACTCGCTAAAGCCAAAGAATGATGATGAATCGCTCGAAAGTGAAATAGTTTCGCGAAACAATAAATTTTATGGACTTAAATTCTTGACTTTAATTCTTGATTCTGTCTACCGGAATGGATATTATTATTATTTTTTTTTTTTTACTTTTTAACGACCCGTTATTTTTATCGGCTTTCTCTCTTCTCGCTCGAATAATACCCGAAACAATTTACGTCGGAGAATTATATTTATGTTAAACGAAGCGTCGTTCATTACGCAGTTTTTAAGTTAAATTAGCTCCACGGAATGCTTTCAGACATCTGCATAATTCCATCTATTTTCACTTGGAATTTCTAAATCGATACTTCGCATAAAAGAACAAAAGCAGTATTTATCTAAAATGTAAGCAAAAATAAATAAAAAAGCTCTGAAAAAAAGATCTGTTTGCAGTAAAGAAATTCTGCCGACACAAACGGATTCTCTTCACAAAGTGATAATAAAACTTTCAAGAGAGGCTAAATAGTTTCTGCCCGTATATAGAAACTCCCTTTTCAAGCGCAAACGAACCTGCGAATTTCCACGCACTTACTTAGCCTCAAAGCAATCACGGTACCTTCAAAGGCCCTCGTTCGTCACTTTAAAAATATTTCCCGCCGCCCCGCTTTGTTCGCGCATATAACGCTAAACGAATCGAAATCCGTCCTCTCTTACTTGGCGACGCCGAAAGGCAAAAAAAGGCGCCGCTCTCGCAACAACGCGCTGCAACTCTCGCTAAAAAGAGCGGCGCGCAAGAGAGGAGAGGACGCGTTAAAAAGCCATCTGCGAGGCCCCCTAATTGGATTCCACGGCGGCGGCACACTAAAAAATTCGAGCGCCCCATTCGAAATTCAAATCGGCCGCGAAGCTTTCGTCCTCCTTTGCTGGCGCGCGCGTAAATTCCGAGGCGATTTTCTAATCGGCCTGAAAGCCCGCGTAAACCTGCCCTCTAAATGTTTCAGGGGGCATTTTTTAAACGCGCACGCCGAGGAATTTCTTCCCCGCGCGCGAGAGGAGGAGGCGGTGTTTATGGTTTTGGATTAGGCTTCTAAATTCCCGCGGATTAACCGCTCGCCCCTTTTAGGAGAGGGCGCGTTTTACGCCCGAGCGCGGGGGGTATAATTTTTCGGGGCCGAGCGCCGAGGAATGCTTTCATTTTCGGGCGATACAATTTTTATGCGCGCTCCTCATGGGCTCTTTAGGGTTCATTCGAGTAAGAAACGGCGCTGTCTTACGAATGCGAATTGCGTTAAATTTTGAGGAAATAAAGAAATGTGACTAAGAATAGTAATTACGACCGCGTGCGTAATTTGAATAAATATTTATAGTTTTCTTATAGTTTATTATTACAATTCTTAATCATTTCTGAAATCTCCCTCGCCCACAAATAAATCCATCGCAACAGTAGCCGCTTCGCCCAAAATCCCTCCTGCAGTTTTACATAATAAACTCACTCAAACTCTTCGAAGGCATTCTTTCCATCACCGCAGACAGCAAAAAGCGCGACGGCTCGATAATGGCCCCCGGAATCCGAGATATTCTTATTTACGCGGCGATCGCACGGAGTCTCACTCTGCCTGCGAATATCGCGAGCAATACCGGCCGGCTGTCCGAACCTTTATTGTCTCGAATCCCCGGAATCGATATATACCCACCTATTGGTTTGAAATTTATGTGATTTCTGAGAAGCACGGATAGCGCCGAAATTGGCGAGCCGCTGTCGATATATAGTTACGCCGAGGTGAGTGACTCTTTGCGAGGTGTCTCCCTTGGGGAAAAAAAGATTTTCCGATTGGTAGTTTTAGTCGGGAATTTCGAGAATGAATTCGATGGTAAATTATTAAAGTTGTGGCGAGTTTTAATTAGTTTTATCGAGAGAATAGGCTGGTATAAAAACTAATTAATGCCCGGTCAGTAGAAACAGACAAATTAAGTCAGACAAAAAAAATCAGAAAGTTCTTATTTCGAAGTCTATATTATAATCATTATCTAAACTATGCATTTACTTAAGCTCAAAAATTCAATAATTATTCACAACTATACATTTTACAGTAAACACAAGGTTTATATTTTACAGGAAGTATAATCGTCGATAAAAAATTCCAACACTTAAACTTGTCTCTCCTTCAGATTAAAAAAAGAGCCCACACAAAAACTCACTTCCCTAACCCTCCCTCAAAACAAAACGCCTCGGTGCAGCGAAATCACCTCAACAAAGTTCGCGGCCCGCGCGACCCACTCCGCGCGTAATCCCCGTTTAAAGGGTCGGACTCGCGAGCGGGGATTCGGCCGCGCGGCTAGATTCGCGCGTCATTAATCCGCGCGACGGACCCCTTGAAAATCCGCGCTCCTCGTCGCCAGCGGCCCTTGTGATTCAGCCGGCTGGCGCGGTGGTTCGGAGTCGGCCGCGCGAGCGCGCGCACTTGTCGAGCCAACCGAATCGTATGTCTTGCATGAGAGGAGAGGAACCGAGTTCGGGCCATTGTTGTCCCTCGCGGAGACGCGGGAGACACTTTATGCGCGATTATGTTGCGAACCCGGGCCGAGTGGCTGGGAGTGGCTGCTGCCGAGGATGGAGGGGGGATTATGCCCGGAGCGAAACTTTTGCCTTATGGAGTGACGACGGTTTGAATTGGAATATAGGTTTTTTTGAAGGCTTTGTGGAAATTATGTATCTAATGGGTGAGAACGTCATTATTTTGTGACGTTTGCGTTGAGATCTTAAAGTTATTGTTTCATATTTTTTAACATTTTGAAAATTTTTAACGAAATTTTATAATTCTTTTATGAAAAGATCCTTTATCTGAGTTTAAGAAATATAAAAAGGAACTGTCACTGTATCACATTTTCTGATTTTGGACAAATTCCAACATTTTTACACTGATAATATTGATCAGTCTCACTTTTCCTTTAAAAATATTTGAAAGTTGTACTATACATATATACTTTTGAGCACAAGATAACGATTGTACTGACTTATTCCTAGTCCATTGCTTGAAGCACTATCCAGCCAATTAGTAAAAACAATACTTCATTTTTCAAAGAAAACTTTCGCGCCAAAACTGCCTAAAGAATTATCGTTCAAAGTCACACCTCATTTCCAGAGCGCAACGAGAGAGAGACACCTTTAAATTCAAACAAATATTCTAACGCCGTTAAAAAGGAGCGCAAACAGGGTCGAGAAATAAAACGAGCAGGCAGAAGACAATATACGAGGCGGACGGAAAAGGGGGTCGGAGAAATGGAGAAAGACAGATATGGAGACAAATGGAAGGAGAGAGAGAGAGAGAGAGAGCGACGCGCGCAGGTAAACGTCGACTTCGAGCGCCGGAGGAAATCGAGATACGAGAGAGAGAGAGGGAGGGAGAGAGCTGTAAATTATTGTGCGGATCGGACGCGTATGAGAGAGAGAGCGGAGCGGAAATCGGTTATCGCGCCGGTACGATTCATTATGTCGGCCGTCATTGTGAGCGCAAACTTCATATTCTATCGCGAATGGGGAGCGCTTTTTTTGCAGGGGAGAAAATAGTAGTAACATTATGCTTTTGTAATAATGCGTCGCTGTTGGTAAAAGCGGGTGATTTGGGTTAGATAATTTGCTTTGGCTTCTTTTCTGCTTTTTTTAATGAGTTTATTTTTTTAATAAATTAATCAATCTCCCTGGTAGAAATCGAAACTATTTTTAAAGTAAGAATTGGACATTTTAATTCGCAAATGTCCAAAACTTGGACAGTACTATTACCCAAGTTTCTTACATAAATGAAACGATTTTTCGAATCTATTTATGACATTTAAAATACTCAAGCTGGCTTTTAAAGCATTAAAAATGGAATATATTCTGTAATTGCTATTTTTTCAGTATTTCCAAGCTAGTTTTATTGGCCAATTTAGATACGCAAGAAAGGTCTAAGAACTGGAGCAAAAAAATGGGGAGGAGGCGAAATTAATATTTTTCTTAATTTTTCACGGAAGAATAATTACAAACGTTAAATTAGTTTAAGCTACTTCTTTGCATTTATATAAGCTATCCATAGCATTTAGATGCTTTTTACTACATTACTAAATAACTGAGAACGGAGACTGAAGTGTAATAAAAATATGTGAAAAAATTATGTTCATGCCAATAAATGGCTCAAAAAACGTTTCATTTAGGACGGAGAAGTGGCCATTTTTCATGGTCATTTTATAGATTGGAAATTCTACCAGGGCTTATAAGTTATTTATACTCATTTTTCTTAACCGAATAAGTAAATAGAAGTGCTACGTTCGATTAAGAAAGTGAAAATTGCGGAACAGTTTCAACTCATAAATACTATACAGAAAAACTTTCGAATTATCCTGAAAATATAAAGCATTTTGAGCTGCGAAATATTTTACATGAGCATTTTTATTTTTACACAACAATCTCATTTACAAGAGTTAGTTATATTCCACGTAGTAAACAACTAAATAATTCTCTTCCAACTCCAGCTTTTACCTCCCTGAAAAAAAGGCCCAATTCTCCCTCTTTCCCGTGCAAATTCACGTCGAAGAGGTAAATTCCACGTTCGAAATGCGTTATTAACGTCGCGTTCGTTAGCTCTTAAAAGAGATCGATCGAGCTCCCGCTAATTGAAATGTATCCATTGCGAATTATTCCGGCGCCAGTTCTCTTATTTATGACGGTGGGTGAAGAGCGCGACTTTTAAAGAGCGATAAAAGTTTACGGGTGAATCGATTATTTTCGAGCCGTTAATGAAATCGATGAAGTGCGCTGGATGTCTTGTTTTCAACTTTCTCCTTGTTCGTCAGAGTCGATTGACAAGTTATTAAAGTTAACATAATTAATACTTGAGTGTATTATTAATTAAATATACAACAATATATTTGAAAGACTGATTTATTAAAAAACTTTTTACACCAGAACACCGTTTCGTGATAATTTTTTTCAGATGCGCACGCTAACTCGAATCCCCAACGTCAATCAAGTTTTACTTTGCGCTGTAAAAACAGCTTTAATTCGGAACGAATGCGTTTGATGAGCTTTTCATTAAAATCGCGTTACACTCCAGAGTGATTTAGTATGCAGCTCTTTTTAAAACTAAAGGTCATAAATTTATACTTTTGATCCTGCATGCATAAAGATACACGACTGGAAAGTAGTAAATTTTGTACAGTGTGGATTATGCGTTCGGCTCGAAATTTTAGCGTAAAATTAAATTAAACTCTCCTTTTTTTATCTTTGTTTAATTAAATCAAAGCTTGCTAAACGAGCTGAATATAAATTATTATACTCATAACGCGAGCGAAGTAAATCAAAAAAATGCGCGGCTGAATAAAAAGCACGGAAATATGAACACTGAAGCTGCTTTCCATCGTTGCGAAGTTCCAACATAACTAAATTTTTCTCGTTCAAGTGGAGCAAATATTAACTTTTATATGAGTAAATATGTTTACTTACGTGGCTATTAAAGTTAAGCCCACTTCGTTTGCAGAAAGCGCCAAATTAACTTAACAGTATATTTTTCAACCGTTATTATAATAAAACTGCTTACTAAATACGCTTTGCGCGTATTTTTTTCTCCACGGTTATGAGCATGATAATTTTAGATAAATCAAGTTTCAATTAGTTTAAATTTTTGTATTTTATCCAGAGTACATAAAAATACATTTACATATAGATCTGTAACCTTGCAGAGGAGGATGATTAGAATATATATACTTAAAATAATACGTATACATATAAAATATACGATAGTAATATAATTTAAAAAAAAAATAAGTAAATGTTTTTCATATTATTTTAATTTAATTAATCTATTTTAAATACTCAAATTCCAAAAATCAATCTTAAAAATTCAAACTTTGGCGCCTATTCTATTATGAAAACCAATCAAATTAGTCAAAATGAACCAATCAAAATAGTCTTATTGTGATGACAGATTTCATCCATCACTTTAAAAGAGGATAATTCGATAAACTCGAGCGATTTTTCGATATCCTCGGCTCGAAATCGATAAATACTCGAAAACCGAACGAATCTCGCGTGGTATTTTCATAACAAGGACAAAATCTTCCGCGATGCACATTTTGAATCGTCGCTTTAAATATTTTACGCGCCCAAACCACTGGCGTAACCGGAAAAATATGGCTCTCTTTGTACGCAATAAATGACTATATATATTTTGCGCTGCAATTCGGCGGTGACTCATCAGGGGCGGACACTTTCTGTTCCAGGCGCTGCTCCGAGGTGCCCTGACGCAGCAGAGCGCAGTGATTCTGGTCTGCATGGCGATCGATCGTTACATGTGCATGCTGCACCCACACCGCTACCACCGGCAGTCCTCGAAGAAGGTAAGCGACGCTTCCTCGCGCGCGAAGCTTCTCGCCGTTCTTCATCCGTGGAGGAGGAGCCTAATTTATATCGTTGAGAGCGGCCGATGTTTTTACCCCGATTGTTTCGAGGTCGTTCTGCGGGTTTAAGTGAAATTACCCCCTTTTTAGTGTATACTTATTACTTGAAGTTTGGCTTTACTTCGTTTCAATTTAATGCCTGGCTCGGCTTCAAAATGAAGTCGGCGCTTTATTTTTGCACAAACAGACCTTTCTTCGAGTGCTCCCGTGAAATGTAAAAAGGCTCGCATCCCGTAAATGCATAAAAATCGTCGAGTCATAGACAGCCGGTGATTAAAAGTTGCATAATGTAACGAGGCGTTGTTTACATGCGAAATAGAACGCGGCCCTGCATAATTGACATTCCCATCGACTTTCCGAAGTGAATTGGCTCGGAATCAAGTTAAACATGATGCGAAATTCCGAGCTTTTGTCATTTCGCCTCGCCGACAATCGCGGCGGAAAAGCTTTCTCATTGCGGTAAGCGCAAAAAGTGCGCCGGGCGATTAACTTCTTTTAAGGAACCTTGAATCGGCGTTCTTTTCTCTTTAAATTTAATTTCTTTATTATTGCGCCAAGTCTTTAATCGGATTCATTGAAAAGAATTTGAAAAATACCTCAGGTTGATGCTGAAAACTATATTTGATTACTAAATCAACCGCATAATAAAGCACAATTTATTAAGCGGACAAGCCTGAGTTGAAACCTAAGAAAAGATAATAATTGTTAATTACAAAAATAAACATGTAAAATATATTTACAAAATTTTCTATAAAAAGTATATACTTTCACCTATATTTGAAGCCCAACTAGGTTAAAAAAACCTGTTCGGAACACCAATTATTGAAATTTCTTTCGAAGACTAATTTTCAGAAGCAAAAGTCACTTGCACCTGAGTTAAACGTGTGCACAAACACTTGAAAAAAATTTAATTCAATAAAATATAAATAATTTTATGAATTTTGCTATTCTCTCTATATTATAAAAATATATCGCCGCCGCCGTGAATTCAGCCAGCCCCCTCCCCTTCACCCCCCCTCCCCCCTCCCGAAGAGTCCCAATTATCGAACTGTCCCAATTATCGAACAGCTCCAATTACCGAATAGTCCCAATTACCGCACAGTCCTATTTTGCGTAAAAATTATGAGGGGTTGGCGCACGTAGCGCGCAGGGGGGCGGAGCCCCCCTAGTAAACTTGTAATAAAAATTTAAAAAACAATTTTTTTGAAGAGCGCACTTAGAATTGACTTAGAAGTGGCTTAGAATTGACAACAAAAGTGTTTGAACATTTTACAGCTCCACTAATTCAACGGTTCAGAATATTTTCTTTTAGTTCTGAAAATCAGTTTTTGAAAGAAATTTCAATAATTGGTTATCCGAACAAGTTTTTTAGCTTAATTGGGCTTGAAATAAAAGTAAAAGTATTAGATTTTTAATAGAAAATTTTTTAAATATTATGTATTTATTTTACATGCTAATTTTTGTAATTAACAATGATTATCTAATTCTTCCTTTATAACTCTATAAGGGACTTGTCCCCTTAAGCCTTTCTAAACTCTTCTAAATTCCGGCCGATTTACCACCTCGCAAATCCCGCGCAAAAAAGCCCTACCCCAACGCACACCGGCACCCGTCGCAAAAAGCCGAAAGTAAAATGCAAATAAGAGCAGTCGCTTAACTCCTCCGCGCCGAAAAAGCCCCGTTAAAATACAGACGCGATTATCCCCTCCCGATAACGCGGCCCCCCACCCACCCGGGAAGATCCACTTACAGTCGCGAAACAAAAGAGACAGACAGACGCCCGAAGCAATTTCGACGAAGGCCTTATTAGAACGCCGAAGCAGTCGAATGCAGAAGCGCGAGTATATCCCGTTACGTCGGGTTTTATCAGCGTTCGTAACAAAGGAGCCGATCGGAGGCTATACTTTACAGGGGGAAGGGGAGGGGGGGGGTTGCAGGCTGTGAACTTCCTCGTAAAGTTAAGGCGAGTGATATCGCCGGGGCGACTTTCGCCGGGTTTATAATGCTTATGAATCCCTGACGGTGGGAAAAGGTTCGTTTAGGTTTAATGACTTTGATAGGGGGTGATAAATTTAGTTTTAGGACTGGATTTTTTTTTATTTTATAGTAGCTGATCGATGTGCCGCGCCTTGTTTTTCTACGGTCAGATAGTTTTAGTAGCAATAAACTTTAAACTTAACGATCTAGATAGCTTTATACTTGTGTCATAAAGAATGTTCGAGCCTTCGTACAGTATTTTTAAAGATTTTAATTAAGAAATAGTACATCTGCTTATGAAAATATACCAATCGAGTGATTTACAGCTCATTTGTGAAAACTTTCAATTTAAAAAACGAAAACAAAAGAAATAAATCGCTCTCCCGCTCCCCCTTTAAACTTTCCGCCCGTCGAAGTTCATTCGCCCCGCGATAAAGTTTTTCGAAGAATTTCTCAAAGATCGAAGGGAGATGAAAAAAAAAGGGAGGTGACGCGAACGATGCGAAAGTTTGCCCTCGTCTTCAATCGCGCGAAACGAAAAAAATTTGTCGCAGCTATAGAACGGAGGGGGAGGATCCTCGCCTCTTTGCACAGGAGGCGCAGCGATAAGCCCGAATGAGTCTTCTTCGGAAAAGTTGCATATTTTCTGCCGAATCACTCGGCGGGCTCTCCCGCGCACAGTTGAAAATTTAATTTTCTCTTTCACCAGATCATATTTGTCGGAGGGGGGAGGGGGAAGTTACTTCGCGACGTGCTCGAGTTTATTGGAAATATGCAAATACAATTTTCGGCTGGATAAAGTTTTACTCCGGGTTCTGATTTATCGAAGGAGTTTTATTCGGTGTAGATTTTTCCGGATACTCAACAATAGCTAATTTAAATTAATTAACCGGGATATAAAGATTCTTCGTTCGAACGTTGAATTTTTACGCCAAGCAGCTCTTTTTCCAGCAGCATTTTATCTCGTTAAAAAGTAACTCGGCGGTATCTCGAAAAGGCCATTCCTGCAAGCTCCGCCTCTCGCTTAAAATAAAAGCCTCTCGGAACCTCGGAGGCTTCGGCGTCCGTCTCTATATTCGGCGGGGGGGTCGCGATTCAATTTGCCCAATCCGTATAGGCGCGCCGCTCTCTCGCCATTTCCCGGCCTCCTTTCCGCTTCCGGGTGGCAATAATTTTTTGCGACGGTCTCGGCGAATTTTTTCGGTCGGCGGCGAACGGGAGAAGCGATTATCGCCGGGGCCTTTGTTTCATTTTATTACGAATCGAAGGTAGTAATTGAAAAAGATCCCCGCCCACGTATAAGATTATCTTCGGTTTCGGTGGCGCGCGAAAGGGGTGATATTCGATTTCGTCGGAAAGTCTGATCGTGCCTCAGAAATTGCCGGCCGACGGCGAATTAAAGCGAAATTGAATTTGCATTATGTCCGGAAAAAAATTGATTGATGTATGCGATGGAAGGTCTTTCGTTTAAGGAGATTTAAAGATCTCTTGATTTTAGACGAATACAATCATTTTAATGCTTTTTATATTAAAATGTAAACCTTTTAATTAACGAAAATTTATGCTCGTTCCGCGAATGCCAAGTAATCGTATTTATTATAAATATTATAAATTTTGTAAATTGTACTAAATTAAGACGAAAATAAATTTTAATCGATTTTAACAATAAATTACATCCTTCAAAATCAATTTATGAATAAATACGTTAACCTCTCTGACATGCTTTTAACATGCAAAATATTCATGGGAGACCATTACTGCAATTATACAACTTTTATTGAACGGTCAGCAATTTACATACTTTGTACATGCACGAGTTTTTATAAATTTCAATCACTGCGTAAAGTGCATTTGCTAAATCAATGATGTTGTAATAACTATTTTAGATGTTCCATTAATCACTTTTCAGAAATTCATAACCAGAAGATGGTTATTAAAAAGTATTAAAATGCCACGTGTTATAAAGTGTATATGTACGTGAATTTAATATAAAGTTACAACTGAATGGACGTACATAAAGGGTAACTAAATATTTAAATTTAATGTGGACATATCTCCACTTGAATATCTCTTGTTCTATATTTTATACAGTATAAAGTGAAACTAGTTAATATAGACGATTGTTTTTAGTATGCAGTATTAACAAAACCGTTTTACGCTTTATGAGTATTACTAACTTTGTGGTTAAACATGAAAGAATTATCGCTAATTATAATCTATATTATCTTTTTAATTAGAAAATAAAGAATACTTTAGCGCGACTCAAGTCAAATTAGAGGCATTACATTACGCGCAGCTCATGTCGTCATCTTTAAGGTAGTTGACCCACAAAGCAATCCAAAGTTTAATCTTAATTTAATTTTCGTGAATGTCAGTCGTATTTTCAAATGTAGCTGTTCACATTTGTCGGAGTCGTACCTTGAATACCTTTCATTTTGTAATTAAAATATTTGGACGACTTGGAGTTTATTACTGCACAATTGCAAAGCGAGAAGTTTAATAAATTTCTTTCTTTTGTTCATGAAAATAAAAAAAATGTGAAAATTGTGAAAAAAGCGATTAAGTTTTAAGCGATTCTCCAATTTTTTTAACGGTAATAGGCAAATTTTTTATCATGGTATCGATAGGAGACCAATTTATGGTTATTGATTTTCCAGTAAAACTATTATATTTCTTTTTCTTCCACTAAAAGTGTTATTTTTATTCTTGCTTTTATCGGACATAAAAATGTAACACTCCTTCCTTTTTCGAAATTACTATTTTTAAGAGATTGAAAGATATTGGACCGTAATATTTCTTTTTTCCTCCGTTTCATTAAAAACTTTTGTAGTAAAATCGTGCTGTTAAATTTCAAATAAAATCATTAATAAAACAAAAGAAAGAAAAAAGCACCCCCTCGAAAACAATCCTCGCAATCGCATTAATCGCGAGCCCTGTAAACCACCGAACTAAAAAAGCGAAGAGCGAAAAACCGAGTCTCTCACGACTCAGCTCTCCCATAAAAAGCGCTCCTCAGTCGTCATTCCGCAAGAGAACAGCGCCGTTCTCTCCTCGCTTCCGTACTGTCCTCGCGGTCGAGCTTTACGAGCTTGCGCCACCGCCTCCGAGTCGGCTAATCGCTCGTCGCTCTCTCTCTCTCTCTCTCTTCTTTCCCTCGGAGAGCAGCAGCAGCAGCAGCTTCTCGTCCATCCGCTCGGATTAGCCGCGGAGATGTTTTCACGAGCTTGCGCGAGCTAACGAAGCTTGCGAGAGCTTTAAGCAGTTCTTGATGCGCGCCGCGGGAATTGCTCGCGTTTAACGCCGCGGCCGTCCGGGGGGACAGGGACGAGGGCCGCGCCAACTCGGGAATGAAGTGCATTTGCTTAATTTGGATTGCCGGACGACGCGCGAGTTGTCGGGCCGTGTTTCATTTGAAAGCGATATGCGCCGCTGGGAGGGAATGCGGGAAATTCGAGGAACTCTCGAGCGATATCGTTCTGCCTTTTGATGGTATTTTCGATTGTCGCGGTCGGCCGAGGAATGCGGCTAAATGAATAATAAATATAATTAATCGTTTAAAATAATGAAAATAAAAAAGATTAAGCGAAAAAATAAATGTTAAAAATAAGAAAATGCACATCATCTTTTGTGCGGGTCTTAAAAGTTGAAAAAGTTTCATTGCCCCGAGTGTAAGGGTTATTATGAATAGCCTTATTTACATATATGTGTTAGTAGATGCAAATCATGTCTGATAAGCCGTGTCTTGCCGTACTCGGCATGCATCTTCTTACATACATACATAATCTTACATTGCAGTCATAATGAGGTACGAGGGTAATGACATTAACGTGAGAGAATAATAATTAATCAGGAATATAATTATTATCAATTACTATTATTTGCATCGTAAGTTAAACCAATTATTCTGTGTGAAAATTTTATGGGTTTCTCGAAAATTTAGTAAATGCAAATTTAAATATACTAAATTCGCATTTACTAAATTTAATTAGCAGCACCATTTTTGTTAATTAACATTGCCAAAAATGCTGTTGTAATTTTCACAATCCTGCTATCATTGTCGTACACGAGATTTTGGGCATTCGAAGCTTCTCTTGCAAACAATTACATATTTTCAAAGACCGTTAAAAATGAAACTTTTAATTAACGAAAAAAAATCCGCACATCGCGAGCATTTATTTCACAAAATTTTCCGGAAATAACACGCGCCGCACGAAACGTCAACACGCTTTAATTAACCCTCCGCGCGCCGATCGTTAAACCAAACAGCGGCTAATAACCAGATCCTCCTGTGCCTGCAACAAGGAATTTTATCATCGGCCGGGAATTTTAACTCTGTAAAAACGGGCCGGCCATTAGCCAAAAAAGCCGTGAGAGGCCGAATAAACTGACTCTCTTTAAACGTCGGCGCGACCTGCGGCTGACAGGGGTTCGCAGCGAGTGTCGCCCGCAGTCGAAACTCCAAACAAGTGGGCTTAATGACCGATCCGCGACGCGCCGTTGCGCCTGACTGACTGTTATTATTAGGACCTCTGCGCTTTTCGCGAGTCCTGATGTGTGATGCCTTTACGGTCGGGGGAGCTGCGATATTCGCGGGCTTGACGACTGGAAAAAGACGCGATGGACGGCGCTCTGGGGAATTTGGATTGGTTAATTTTTGGAGAAATATTCGGGGGCTGATGGTAGATTTGGTCGTTCCTCTATATTTTTGTCAGGAATTTAAAAAATCTATGATCTTTTTCTAAAAATTTAATAGGTTCTTTATGCTAAAAAAATAACGTATGAATTTTTTCAAATTTCCCAACCGTTTATTTTCAAATAAGTGAGATCGAGAAGAAACAGATTTAACATGCATTCTTATGGAAAATGAAATTCAACTTGAAAAAAAGATATTTCCTAAATGTTCATTAATAAATTAAAAAAATAGAATTGATAGATTAAAGTTTCTAGATTGCCTCAGAAGAAGCCGGGTGATATTGACCGTTTATTTACAAGAAATCAAGTGAAAACGTAAACAAATCGTCGAGCTTTTAGGCTGCGGGAAGAGCGCCGTGCGAAGAAAGGCCCTTATCTTAAACGTCCTTGTAGTAGGGAAATCAACTTTTTTATATAGTCTAATTATGCTTAAAATCATTTTATTCGACTTAGTTTTGATAGTAAAAACTTTCTTCTATTGATCCTTCATTATTCACCATGATTCTACTGTTCAATTAATGATTCAATTAATCGCCACATTGAATTCTAAACTGTTATAGTCCGAAAGTTTACCAAAAAAACATCAGCGCACGCGGTACCTCCTTTCTTCGAAAACAAAAGCATAACTCGCGGCAACAAACGCCGCAGTTCCATATTCGATCGCGCCGACATAACAGTTAACCGAAAACTTCGCAAAACTTTCGCGAGGCCAGAAAAATTCTGCGGATCAATAAAGAAAACTGAAACCGGCTCGCGTTCAAATCTGTGCTTCCAACCAGATGGCGACCCTGAAAAATAGGAGTCCAGAGGTAACCGCGAATCCGAGCGATCGTAATTCGGACGTTCGTTCAATCGGCGATTCACATCGCGGCGCAGAAACACGCGACTCAGCGATTCATCGCGTTCGGCGGCCTTTTTTTTTTTATCGCCCCGCCCGACTTTTTTAACAACTCCCGCTTCCTTCCTCGTCTTTATTTCTCTCCCCCCGGGTCTTACGAGTTCACTTCGGCCACTGACCATTTGTCTCTCTTTAGGAATTCGCGCGACTGCGGCACTTTATAACGATCGCCGCGCTCGCAGGGAATGAATACGCACGAATAGCCGTACGAGCATTTACATGGATGGCGGCATTATTTTACAAACAGACCGTATTCCCCTTTCCCATGAATATCTTTTAATATCGCTGACCTCTTTCGCGCAAAATTTTCTCGTTTCTTTTTCTGCGGTACCAGTATTTTTCTTTTATTTTTCGCCATTGTGGGCGCGTGTGAAATACGTTTGAAAGATTTTCTGTACGCGACAGTTGGATTTTATAATATTCTATGCATATTTTGTCAGCCATAAAGATCCTCGGACTTTAAGCTTTTTAAAACAAAATTCAAAAGCTAATAAAACACTGGATACTTTTTAAAGTCGACCAAGACAATCTTTTAAACGAAAATTTCTTGAACTCCGATTGGTTGACATTTTTTTTTATCTCGTACGTCGTCCCCATGAAATGCTGCAGAAAATCAAAAGATGTACCCTTTGATTTCATTTCGTTTTGCTTTTAGAACGATTTAAATGACGGGAATTTAATTTTGAATCTCTCAGTATCTTTTTAAATCAATTTGCTTAAAAGCTGCAGTTTAAAAATCCCTTTTCCCCAAGAACTTAAGCAACGAAAGTCATTTTAAGATAATCCAATTTGTAGACTAAACGCTGCCCCAAGCACCCCACACTTTGTGAAACTATTGAAAATTCATTTTCGAAATCTAATTCAATCAATGAAAAAACGCGCCAAGTAAACGAAATTCTAACTTGTCCACTTACTACGCCGGTCGAACCAAATAAAAAAAAATCCACCCCCGCTCTCAACGAGGCTCCTTCCCGCGTCAGCATCGTCGCGTCACCTGCGCCAAATCACACGTCTCTCGCTCTTTCTTCCATTCCGCGCGCTCCGATCTGCTTGCTCCTGGCTGCTGCTGCCGCTGCTGCTGGCGTTGCTGCTGCTGCAACCGGCTGCCGGCCGCTCACCAAGCAGTATTACATGCGGCAGGGCTGCGTGGCGATGATGTCGACGACCTGGATCGCGAGCGTCGCCATTTTCGGGATGCTCGTACTGCCCAAGGGCGGATACTACTTCAACGACACCGGCCTGCTCGCCTGCGAGCCGTTCTTCGCCAAGGCCTCGCTCAGGTACTGTAAGCGTTGAGGTGCATGAGGAGATTTTTTTTTTTAACAGTGACGAGAACGAGTAAAAGCTTGTTTTTGTTAGAAAAAAATTGAACCATTTCGGTTTTTTTTCTATTTTCCTTGAATTTTTATTTTTACAGTAATTATAACAATTGGTGACATGAACTGTTTTTACACTACGTTTCAGTATAGAAACCTTTAAGTAAAAATGTAAATAAAAATTTTGTTTCGACATCAAATTTTTTATTTAGAAACAGTTATTTACTCGTGTAATATTTGACATTTTATTTATTTGACTTTTGTCGTTTACTGATTTTTCTACAATCGCGAATCTTTTACGTTCTTTTATATTGTTTTAACGAATATAGAAATAATTTTTAATTCAATCTAATACGTTTATTAAATCCTGTTAAACTTTCCAGTGGTAGTAATTTAAAAATCAATATATATATATTTCCAAATACCTTTCGAATTGTTTGAAATGAAATATAGCAATAAAATAATTTTACTTTGACAGTTTCGAAATATTGAATTCAATATCATTTATTCAACATAGAACAATGCAAATAAGCAATATGGAAAATGTATTTGCCTAAAATATATCACAAATTTAATACAATTGTTAACACTGTATATTATAGAATTTATTCCCGTTTACAATCAGAATATTCTGCACATAAATTTATTTGCAATATTGTCGAATTTATCAGAATTCGAGATAAAACCACCTTTCAATGCGACTAAATAATTATTAGCTTCAACAGCATACCAAATTCTGCACTTTTCGAGGAAACGGAAACTCTAACTTTTTCAAACCGAAAGCCGCAAAATTCCTTCTCTTCTCCCCGTTCCTCGCCACCTCCCGACCCGCTCTTCCTCTCTCAAAAAAGGCGCCAGAGGAATCTGCCGCGGTTCCGAGAAAAAAAAACAGGCGCCAACGTCCGACGACCGAGAGAGCGAAAAAAAAAAAAAATTCGGCCACAGCGGCTAAAGACTGAATTTTTCAGGATTCTCGCGTGCTGCTGCTTCTATTTCCCGACGACGATGGCCCTGATGTACTTCTACGGCTCGGCCTTTCACGTGAACAAACTCCGCCTCAAGAGGGTAGTTTGCGTCAACACTCCGGAAGTTGTCAGCGGCGGCCACATCGAGCGGGTAAGTATGTGTACCCACTACCCCCCTCCCTTCTCTTTCCTTTAAAGCGTGAGAGAGAGAGAAAGAGAGAGGGGCTACTTAGCGCTTGCGACAGCCGTCTCTTTCTGAGGAGGACGGCCCCAAACGCGAAATAGGTCTTTGCTCCCCTCTCTTCTACTGTCTCTCTCTCTCTCTCTTTCTCCCCCTCTCTGCATGCACAGCGAGACCGAGTCCGACTGGTAATTGCATGTTCTTGCCGGGGAAACGGTAATTTTTCTTTCGAGGTGGATTTATTTCGGAAATTTATTGTTTAACTGAAAATGGGTTTTGGGGAAAACAAGTAAGAATCTTTAGAGTGGAAAAATATAAATTCTTATACACAAATACAATTTCTGAAAGCAAGAGCATCAAAGCAAAAAATAGCACCTCTTCAATTTGTGAATTAATATGATCTATCGCTCGTTTTTATTCAAACAAAACGAATCCCAAATGAGCATTAAATACATCGCGCGACCAGTCCACAATAAATCCCAAAAATTCCCCGCAAAATCAGCCCGCTCAAAATTCCATTCCCACCTGGTCCCTCTCCCGGGCGAAGCGATCGCTGTGCACAGCATCCGCTCAAAATCGCACGCGGCCGCTCCGCGCAACCGCACTGAATAATTCAAGCGTCTGAAAAATGAGCAGGTACTCGAGCGCTCCCGAAACGTACGACGCACTCGTAATTCGCCGCTTCACTTGCGTTAATTAAAGCCCGCGGATGGAGCGCCTCCGACCGCAATTAACCCTCGAGGGCGCTGCCGGTCGTCCGGGGGGGTTCCTTTGCCGAGGAGCCGAAACGAAATTAAGAAGGTAAACGGTGAAATAAAAGGGAGACGAGCCAATAGCCGCCGGCTGCGGGAGACAAGATTTTTCTGGGCTGCAGCCGGGGAAAGGGCCGCCTCGGGGGCACTTTTCATTCGCTTTGGGAGTAGCTTCTACTTCGATTGTGATCTGCGGAGAGCTTTTGGAATTAGATTGCGGAACATTTTTGGAGGGGTTGGAAACGCGTTGAGTGCATTAAAATTGCTGTTAGGGAAATAATTGTTTTTGTATTTATAAGTATATAGTTTTACCGTTGTATACTCCTACTTAAGGTAAAAGAACGTTTTATTTCAGCTACTCTCAAAACAAATAACCTCGAGAAATAAAAAGCACGTCGGTGCACTTTATCTTTCCAAAACAACCTGTCTCGCTTTACATAAAATACAATTTCCTCCCTTTTTATTTTCTTCCTCGGTGTACTCCTATAAAGGTTCTGACATTTATCAAAATCAGCCCCGCGCGATTCGACTCGTGACTTTTCGCGATGCGCACTTTAGACCGTACGACAGTTTACGCTCAATATGTCCTCGCGTCCCACGCGAACAGCGGCTGCGAGATTGCGCGAATGCATGTACACAGGAGAATCAGATAAAAGAGCAGCACCAGCCGAAAGCAAGGCTGAGACAAATTGAAGCATGAAGCAGGAAATGCTTGTATTTCAAATGCATTGTTTAGCTTATTGTGGTTTCGTTATTCCAAGTGTTACTTCCCTGGTAGAATTTCAAATCCATAAAATGGCTATGAAAAGTCGCTTGTTCTTAGGTTATGGTGAAACGCCTTTTCTGGTCATTTATAATTAATATAATTTTGAATTAATACAAATAAGTGAATTTGTAAATTTATATATAAATTCTGTACAATAATCCAAGAAAAATTAATTGTATATAATTTGTATCAATATTATGTAGAATCATTTTTTAATACAGTCCTTGTATACAATTTGTATTCAAGCAGTAATACGCACGTTGTCCCTGCTTTTCGAATTGACAGTCCGTCAAAGGGTAGCTGGGCTTTAATTTCCTTGCTTCTGTCTACCCAAATTATAACTTAAACTACGGCACTGTATTTATTTAGAACAGTATCTCTAAAATTCATTGTCAGATGATGCCACCGGCCTCAAGGTAAAACTCCACTTATCGAAGTTTCCGAAATAGTACGGTTTGTCTTATCGTCGGGTGGAGTAAAGACGCAATATGAGTTTATCGTATCTTAGGTCAACCCATGTTTCTAAAACTAACGAAACGGATGAGTGAATTAAATACACGTGAATCGTCGACTGGAAACGTTAATGCCGATCCAGCACTTTGCTCTATAACTATCGATCTTTTGATTTATTTTGCAAATCAAGGTTTGGATGGGGAAAGAAATGTAATAATTACTAGTGGCCTAAGAAGAGTAGCTGTAATTTGTAAAGAAAGTACTATTAGCTAATAGCTGCAACTCGACTATCTGGTAAAACTCTAAGCGCATCTCGAAGAAGTAACAACAGACCTCGCATACTATTCCTTGACATGCTTTCTTCTTATCAGGACAAACTTGATGCTTGTCCTTTGTCTGTTGATTTGAACTTCCACTTGTGGCAATGTCTGAATCTTCATCTGCACTTGTGTCTTGTTCTTTGCAAATATTTAAAATAGTATCTACAATTTGCACGCGTTTTAACTGAGAAGCATTCAATTCCCTTTATATTATTCTAAATTATTTAAGTGAACAATTTTACTCTAATAGAGTAGAGTTTATTTTAATTGAGTGCAAAAAGTTAGTCTGGAAGAACTTTTTTGTTTAATCTTTTTAATTACTTTCTAAAGTAATTATTTCCAAAGCAGTAAATTAGTACATGGATTCATTATTAAATATTGTAACATTATTATTAAACTAAACATAATTCTCTATTTCTCCCTAACTTATATAATTTTTAAAACAAAAGAAAAATTCACTCTAAGATAATATTTAATTTTTTGGCTGGAATTTTTTACAATACTTTCTAGAGTTTATTTCTAAAGGTGTTATATCTTAGGGAGTCAAACGTTGGGACCTAAATTCATGAAATATTTCGAAATTATTATATTACAACGCGTACCGAGGTGCACGCGACGCGTACACGCCGTTTTCGCGAAACTTGCCGCACCGAGTCTAACGATATTGAGCCCGGAAGAACCGAACTATTGTCTTCCCGCCTCTCGTCGAAGTACGAAGTCGTGTCGGCGGAGCATTCAATCTTCCCCGGGAAATGTAACTATATTCTCGGGAAAAGTTTCGCCATTTTTTTTGCTCGCCTTCCCCCCTCGCTGCGCGTACAAAGTGGCACGGCGCGATGGAGCAAGAAACTTTTGCGCCCGGAAACTTCTGCGCGCGATATTAGTTTTGTAAATAATTGAAAATCCGAGCTGACTTTGTGTAATTTATCGAGGTATTCGATCGAATTCGACTGGACGCGTTCCTGGATTTTGCTATAACATCCTGGTGTACCTGCTTAACTATTTCAGCAACAGACTAAATTCACGATCATATATTTGCATTTCGAAATTCTAAACATTTAGCAGATATACACAAACGAAATACAATCGGTTTTACGTTTACTGACATAAGACTAGAAAGAAAATCCTTAAATAAAGTCGTCGTTAGATCTCTCTAATGCTATGAGAAGCTACTTATTAAAATGCCAAAATAGGATTAGTAACCCAGCAAAGAAGTGCGCAAATAATAGAGCGGAGGTCTTTAAAATTTCAGTACGTCTCGCGCAGCAATTTCCGGCGCAAGCATGAATTACTTTAGGAAGTAGACGTCGTTGCGTCTGCATCTTGCGCTATATTTCGTCTTCCTTAACTTTCGCCTCCAAGTTTATAGATGCTGTTCTCGTAGCAGCGTTTGTTTAAGCGATCGTACCACGTTCCGAGGCAATGGCTTGTATATTCACTCGGGCGGTCAATGAAATTTTGACTATGAAGGCGTCAGTTTACATGAAAATTGGTTAAAGTAATTTCAGTGCTTTTTGAGTATTTCAGAATAAAAAAAGAAAGTTTCACACATTTTGAATTTTGCCGCTGAAATAAATTTTTAATATCTGTCGTTTTCATGCTAATATTATATTAGTGGTTCTTTCTACATTAAACTACAATTCTTATATTTTCAGATAAAGTAAAAAGCCGTGCATAAAATACGGAAACTTCATTTCCAACTCCCATCTTTATTTCACTTCTGTTTTGCTTTTTTCATCTCGTTCCTTCTAACTATTGTATACCGTATTGACGTTCCTTTTTGATTCTATATATATTTGCTTCTACGTACATCGAGTTTTGCGTCCTCTGGGCAAAATAGAATACATTGATTCTTGATTCCTTACTTCTGTTGAAAAGGTAATTAAGTTTTATTGAAAGTCCTCAATTTTCCTTTCAAAACTATCCATTTGAATCCACCTGTACTTTACGAAAACTTAACAATATCCACTATTCAAATACTTGCAGCTCGTTCCGGTTCACATTTTAAACTACTTCTGAAAGCAGCGCATTACAGGGATCAACGTTCTACATTTTTTGTGCCACTCGCACCATTCTAAAACATTTATTAAACATCTTACAAAAGGCAGCTCCGACAATATCGGTCAACCTTCGCGTTTCCATTCCTCCCAACAAAATCGACACGACGCATTATTATCCTCTCGCAATAAACCAAACAAAACCCTCCCTTTTCCCCGTACTCTCTCTAAATATGCGGCTTTATTCAACTGGCTGCGTCGCGATGCTATTTTCCCGCGCGCTCCATTTTCGCGCTTGGAGCGGCCATATTTTTGCCGCGCGTCGCTTTCAGGATCGAGGCGCCGACCCGACATTAGAGGACTCACGTTCCATTTGTCCAGCGACCCGCGACCTTCGCCGCAAATCGAGTCGAAGACGTTTAAAAGTAGAAAAGGGGAGAGAGAACTCCCTTTTTTTTAGGGAAGAGGGAGAGAGGCGAGGGAGGATGCAATTTATCTCTGCGTCGGCTGATTTCGAAGGAAGACGCTGTTTTTAATGGGCTGCCTATTGTTCCGCGAAGAATCATTTCTTTTAGATAGTTTGAAGGTCATAGATCCTTCTAATATTCAATTATTGAACACATTCATTTCAGTTTGACTTTCGTTAACGTTTCAAATGTGCGGCTGAAAAATGTTTTTTTACATAATATTGTTAGCTCGCACTATTATAAACACAAAACGGATACGCAGGTAAACTTATAATAATATTCTATTATTAAAATTATAAATTATTATAAAATATTTTAGTCATTAAGTTGATTTATTCGCAATGTATTAAAAATAAAGTACGAATGAATCATTTCTGATCTGCATTTCTTTCAAATGCAAACAAAAAAAAATTGCTAGGAGAAAGCGCCGAGAAATGTGAAACTATTAAACTCCATTACAGTTAACACATATTCCGCGTCGTTACTATTAACAAACCCTTTTCTTACTCTCCGAGACTCTTCTCGCGCATAACAGTGAAGTTCTGACCGTCTCTTCCGGCTGAGCGCGGATCGTCCTCCCGTTCAATGGCACGAATCGCCGTTTCGAGTGAAAAAAAGAAGGGAAGGAAAAAGGAAGCACGGGGATTCCCCGAGATATCGCGTTTCTCGAGTAGGTCGCGAACGAGGCCGGGAAGTGCACTTAACCAAGTCGGATACGGGTATATACCTTCGCACTTACTCTTTTTTTGTGGACTGTAAATGTGCTGAATGTTTTGGGACTGAATTTTAGTTTTGGGCTCATATTGCTAGGATTGCTCTGTTTACTTTGATTCGGAGGGTTCTGGACTACATTTTTCTAGTATTTATGAATTTGATCTTGTGAAACGTACACGGAGAGAAAATCTGAAATAAAATTTATAAAAATATTTGCACCGTTTTACAAGGGAACGTTGTAATTGGAGTTAGACTTGAAAACTGTTCCGTTCTCTTTGATTTTCCAACAAATTTTACTAAATTGACTTAAAAATTTAACAATAAGAAAAAGTACTTTACTTCAGCGACAATAAAAATTACAATGTAAAATATAAAATAGGTTCGCGAAAGTTTAGCGAGAAATAACAAGCCAGAGGGTCCGCCAGAGCTCCATCAGCGAAATGAGTTTGAGATAGATCCCCGTGTAAAAATGTTTTGTACGGCAGTGATGCCAGTACGAAAAAATAGTATGACGGTATTGCCGCTTTTGACACTTTCCCGCACTACAAATAAATTAATGAATAAATTGCTTACAATTAATAATTTTACAAAGTCTGGGAAAAACTTTAGGAAAGGAGCCGCTAGATGGCCACTACCTTTTGGTGCTACTTCCATATAAAAATGGGGGCGTTTAAAGTTATAAGACTAATTTTTTTACTTTTCTTAGAAATTTACGTCTCTTATCGCTGGAATTAAAATAATAGATTTAAATTTTAAGAGATTTGAGCAGTATCTGTTAATTGATGATACAGTGGTTTGTTTTGTAACGACAATTGTTCCATTTGCATGTCTCAATGCTTAAGGTTCTATTGCATGTTTATTCAAATTTATATCTATTTCATCCTCTGTAGGTTTTAAACGCTCGGCAGTATTACCGTGCAAAGCCTGTTGAAGGGACGGCTCTGTAATTTGAAAATTTTTATAACGTTGAACGTAGTTATGCTCATCGGATGCTAGTATAATGAAATGACTATTAGGATGTCGAGCACTTCCTTTACTTTATACATAAGCTCGAAAATCCATTGGTGCATAACATAGACATATGGAGAAGAAAACTTGGAAAGTAATTCGTAAGTACTCAAAGATCCAATCTTGAGGCTCGGTAACTTTTGAATTTTCATAAATTGGGTATTTAAAAATTCCAAAACAGCAATTACAGAGGCATCCCTTCAACAGGCTTTGCACGGTAATACTTGACCAGCGTTTAAAACTTACAGAGGCTGAAAATAGACATAAATTTGTGTAAACATGCAAGAGAACCTTACGCATTGAGACATGGAACAAGTGTCGTTACACAACAAGCCGCTGTATCATTAATTAAAAGATATTGCTAAAAACTTTTAAAATTTAAATCTATTATTTTAACTGCAGCGATAAGAAACGTAAATTTCTATGAAGAATAAAAAAATTAGTCCATTTATAAGTTTGAATCTTCCAATTTTTTTATGGAAGTAGCACCGAAAGGTAGTGGCCATCTAGCGGCCATTTTGCAAAAGTATTTCTCAGACTTTGCAAAATTATCACAAGCAATTTAGTCATTAATTTATTTGTAGTGCGGGAAACTGTCGAGAGCGGCAGCACCGTCCATTTTGCCGTACCAAATTATCAGATTACAATGTTGTCTTTGTTAAATTTATTCATTTTTTGGTATATTTTATTCAAAGTTTTCTCTCCGTGTACGAGTGAATATATTATTTTTATACTCAATAATATCAACATATTTGCAAAGAATAAGTGAAACTATTCATGTTTAAAAATTGCTTCGCAAGTTACACTAGTTTTACTATTTCAAGTAATTGTGTACTGAAAATAAATTTGGGGTAAAAATTATATTAAAAAATGCAATAAAAATTTACATTTTTGAATCCTAAATCAAAATATCATTGTGTATTTGCAGAAATTACAAAATTATACTGCTACAAAATCAGACTTTTGATTAAATTGAAAATTCTAGTTCTTTCAAAAAATATAATAAATTACGTTACTATTTTTCCACTCTAATCTAGAATAACGATGTAAAATGATAATTTTTCCTCCTTCTATTCTCCCAGTGTAAAGTACAACTAACAAGCAATCCGAACAATCACGAAATAATCAAAAGCTAACAAGTTGCCTCGCTTAACAAACCTCGACATCTCGGCGCAATAAACCAAACTTGCTTCGAGCAAAGTCGGCGCTGAGAGCAGCAGCACTTCCACCAAGGATCTGCCAAAACTGGGGAAAATAATCGAACCCCAAGCGGGGAAAACTCGAGCGGAAAAAAGGAGAGAACCTCGCTCCTAACGACGTGGTCCACTTATTACTTATAACGAGCTCCGGACGTTGACTACATAAGAAAGCACTATATCGGGAAATGGTTTCGCTCGAGTTAACTGCGCCCTCTCGGCTCCGTTTTTGTCCCCCTATTTTCTGCGCTCGGACGCGAGCTTCCTCCTCTCCCCCGTATTTATATCTCCTTATTTTTCAATTTTTTTCTCTCCGCGCGCGCTCGAGTTTTTCTGCGAGGCGCTTGTTTTACTTTTTAACCCCCGGCAGCTCGAGACTGGCTTTATCCATCTTCCTTTTGTTCCGTCGTCTTTTTTTTTCGTTCGCCGAACTTTCCGCCCACTCGCGCTTATTTTTGCTCACTTCGGTGTTACACTTTTATTTCTTGATCGCCTTTTCCTATTCTTTTGTCTCTCGGGTTTCTTCTAAATTCCATCTTATCTGCTCTCTATCTTTTCACCCCTTGAGAAGCTCTTGGAAATTAAATTTTCTCCGCTGTAAGTAGTTTTGACTTTTTCTCAAGCGATTGTCCACTTCGCTCACAGTTCGTACGTTTTTCTCTTATTAGTTTTTTCCTCGATTCATTAAATTACCATAATAATCTAATTGAAAAAAATGCTAATTAAGAAAAGAAAATTAAGCAACCACAACAAAATCAGTATACATTTTTTCATTCCTATAATAATATGATTTATGACTAAAAATGATGTTATGTATTTCTTATCATTCATTAACAGAACCTTTTCGTTCACTTATTTGCAGTCCGTTCAGAAATAATAAAAAGAAACAATTTCATTAATATAAAAAAAAAACAAAAATTAAAACAAATTTATCAGCAATCTAGATAAACGAATCCACGAAACAGCCAGTCACTCGGCGAAGCACCAAACCGCGCTTTTCGGTAAGTTCGGCCCTCGTTCTTGCTCTTGTCTCAGCTCCAAGTTTGATTCTTCTGGTGGGGGAAGGGGGGGGGGGAGGCTGCGCTTCTTGCACCCCCTCGCACTTAACCCATTTCTCGGTGCGGAGGCTAGGGATTCCGGAAAATACGCGCCGAGAGCTAACGACCCGCGGATTCGCGGCCGATTACGAAACGAGCCGAGGCGCCGATCCAAGAGGCGATCGTCCCGGAAATTGTTCGCGACGTACTTTCTTTCCCCGCTTCTCTCTGCTCTGCGCTCCTCTTTTTTGCTCGTCGTTCCGTGGATTTCGTTTGAGAGAAGGTTTTAGAGAGTTCGGTGTTTTATTCGAGTTTCGAAAGTGGAAAATAGCGTTAATTTTTTAAATAACATTGGCTTGACAGATTAATGGTTTTAGCTACGAGATTAAGACTGTTAAACTTTAATTCTACGATTTTTCATTGCAACGATTCGTTTTGTTCAACCTCAAAGAATTTTTAGTCGATTTTTCAATAAAAAAGGGCTGACAAAGTTTCAGCGGATTATTTCCTAAGTCTCTTTCACAACAGTAACTTAATAAGCATAGTTAGCGGCGAGTTCGAAAAGTCTTTGAAAAAATTATTATACACTTCTGCCGCTGCACGTCGACGATGCATATCAGAATTACCGAAACTTGTGCAAGAACAGTCGTTCGAAACTTATAAGTATGTTTAGTATCTCGGGTTAATGCGGGTTACAAGTAGTTATTTCTAATGAGATGGCTTTTCAAGAATAACGAAGAATGCCAATGATTGCCAAGTTATTAATAATTTTAACCCGCGGAACTTTTTTTGAAAAAACAATAATTTTCCCACATTACATTCTTAAACGACCACCGCAAAATTGCTGTAATACAAAGCTAATCCACCGGCAAAAAGGGCGAAATTTCTAAACGCAATGAAGACCGCAGCAATTAATCCACGCCATTCAACGTACCTTCAGCTACAGCTGTTTCCCCCGCGACGAAAGTAATACACGCGTCCCTCGCGCGCCGACACGCTTTCGCACTCGGCAATCAAAGCCGACAGCCGCTTTGCGCGTAAAAGCTCGCGCGCGGGGCAATAAACACGCGGCCGCGCAAAAGACGCGCGCGATTTGCGGCCGACGTGGTTTTCCGGTTTGTGAAGCGGCAATCGCCGGAAGTGGCTCTGTCTCTGTCTCCCTCTCTCTCTTTCTATCTCTCTATTTCCATTCGCTGTCGATATGTAACGCCGAGCTCGATGTAGGTGTGTTTGCCGTATAGAACTCGGCTGTATGACCTTTCATCACTGCCGCGCGGCCGGTTGGTCCATCGGCCCTTTGTGCAGTTGATTTCTTTGATTCGTGAACTGGAGCATCGTTTGTCTTTCCGAACAGTGCAAATTGGCCGTTTGCTTTTGGGGAAGTGTTGTCGAGAGATTTTTCAGGGGAGTTTTCTTATGAGCTTTATTTTTGTATGGGGTTTAACTTTTCGAAAAGGTATGTGATTTTTTGCTAAAAGTTTTTGCTTCTGGCGATGTTTTCATGTCGAAAAGGCATTGGTGCAACGTTGGAGGTAGTAAAAAAAACGCGTCCACGAATCCTAAGCTTTAAATTGACGATTATGTTAATTTTTTTGACATACATCCATCATTTTGGAGTACATTAATTCTCTAATTGAAGAATAATTTTTCAATGACTATAATGCCACATTTTTCACGTTAAAATAAGCATAACAACTTGAATTAGAATAAAGAAGAAGCAACTGGTAAGATTCCACTTTTTCTGCTCCGAGCAGCTACTTAATAACCTCCAATGGGAAAGCAAAAGGTAAAGCAAATCCTAAAGCAGCCAATCAAACTCTCCCATGTTTCGCGATTTGCAGCCGCAGAGTCGCTTCTCTAATAACCTCTCGGTTCGTCCGCGTTCCTCCTCTCCTGCCCGGGGATAACGAGTTTCCCCAGCAGTTCCCGCGGGAAATTGATTCAAGGCGCAAGCGGAATCTGGTAAGAAAAGAAGTGCCAGCAAATAGTTTCGTCCGCTTACGCGACCACCTGGGGGAATTGATTTTTATATCTGAGCGAACGCTCTTCCGGAATCTTTGATATTTATAATGAGAATCTTGCACTGGAATTTCGCTCGCGCTTCCGAGGAATTTTTATAAATTTTCAATGCCGAAGGGTGTTTCTGGATTCTTTTAGAATGTATCACTATTCTAACTTTTTTCTTGCAAACCAGTTTTAGATTATGTTAATGAAACCGCAGTTAAAGAAATTATAATGTAGTAATCTAATATAACTTATTATTTGAATTTGTATTTAATATCGCCCTTTTAGATACAGATTTACAGAAGATTAAGAATTTAGTAAAATAGTTGCGAATTATAAATCAAGATTTGTAGAATTTATACTAGATTAGGTATATGAAGCTTTAAGTCTATACATTAATATTGTAAGACCGTATTAACTGATCGATTCAATATATTCATGAAAGCTGAATTGTATACCAGCCTATATATATAGTTGAATTCCATTATACGTCTCCATCATCATTGATCACATCATCTCCCTTATCACCCATAAAATTCCAGCGTGATCAGCGCGCTTCGAGTAACTCACGAAAATTACAGTTCCAACTCCGCATTCTACACCGCGAAAAAGAAACTTTCCAACTTCCAGCTCGAATCGAAGCTCCTTCATTTTCCAGCTCAAATGAAATGAATAACGAGTGGCGAGAGAGGAGGGACGAGATTCATCTGGCGGTAATGACAAGCTTTTCCCTTCATAATTCCACGCGTACTGAATCAAGTCACCTACTCAAAAACTGATGTCACCCTCAGAAGAAATTAATTAGAGGCTCGCGCAAGAGTTCACCCCCTTTCTCTCTCTCTCTCGCGGCGAGACTAGGAGCTGGTGGAAGAAGTGGCGAAATTTGAGGGAAAAAAAATAAAAGACCGGTGGTGCAAAGCCATAAAAATGATAGAGACGAGAGAGAAAGAGAGAGAGACGGGGGACAAAAGTGCGCGAGACGGAGAACAAGGCGAGCTTTTCTAGCTGATATAACGATATAGCGTTGGCACACATATCCCTGAGCTCTCTTTCTCTCTCTCTCTCTCTCTCTCTCTCTTTCGCGAGAGCGAGAGCAAAAAAGTGGAGCAAGAGCGTAATATCGACTATCAACGATGCGCTGGCTCTCAATTCGCCTTCATTATTTCTGCAAGTTTTCGGGCTTACGTTTTGTTTCGTTTCTTCGCGTTTTTTTTTTAATTCGACGAGAATGAGGAGCGCTTATGAGCGTCGCGAACTTTTTTGTTTAACTCAAAAAATTCGAGCATTCTTAACTTATTTAAGCATTAAAAACATTATAAACGTTGTCATAAAAATGTAAAAATTATAAAAATATATAATAGATATACATGTTTGAATAAATATTCATAATTCTATATACGAATTCCGAATTTGCAAAACGTGCATTTCAATTACAATAATACCATTTCACCTGAATTATAAAAAAAGTACAAAAGTATCCAGTAACGGTATCAGCAGCAAATAATCCCCAACAAGAAGCAAAAAGCAGAAAAATAAAACGTCCGATAAACGAACTCATCGTCGAATCGAATAACTTCCACTCGAAAACTCGCCGAAGGCGAAAATCGCTCGAACGCGGATCAGCTTTTCCCCAGCATCGAGCCAGAAAACGAAAGCTCCAACGGTCCAACAACGGCGTCCCGGCGTAAATAAAAGGAAAAACAAAACGCACTACTCCGAACTGCACTCGGGGATTATCCCCCTTCCTCGAAAGCGCGAATAAGATACACCCGGAAAATCCTCCATCCGTCGTCGGGGATAACGGGGCGGCTTAAGAAATTATGAGCCGCGAAATTTCGTTTCGAGCCGCCTGTCGGCACGTAATTAAGCCGGGATCTCGGGCTGTTTGGGCGACGCGATTGTCGAGCTTGTATTACACGGCTGCGACGCCGCCTGGGGAACTATTCGCTGAATTAAAGCCGCTCTGTCATCCAAGCTTAGATGGGAGTTTTGGTGCGAGCACTTGTTCGCTCTTGAGAGCCGAGCCTTTGATTGCATTGTAATTTGTAATTCTCTTCGGCGGGGGATTATTTGTTACGAGGGCGCAGCAAATATAACGCAATTTCGCTTGAATCTTGAAATGAAATTTAAACACTCGAGCTACGTGAATTCTGTTACGTAATAGACAATAAGATAAGATGAGATTGACATTACTCTGGTATTGTTGTATTTAAACTATAAATTTTATATTTATAGAATTATAAAAATTTTATATAAAGAGTAAAACATAATCGAACTTTAATTGTACACTGAATGTTTCATTACGTATCACAATTTAAATAAATTAAGCTTCGTTAAACAAAAATCTGTTCGCAGTTCTTTCTTTAATTGTGCAAAAACTCTCAATAAGCAAACAAAAAAGTGAATTCCCCAAGAAAGCCCCAATTACACCACAGCCGTCAACAAAACCTTGAAGCGCAGCGTATTCTGTACACACAGCAAATTGCTCTCAAAGCACGCAGTAAAATGAAAAGCAGCGTAAATAAAAAAAAACACACAGACCAAGTAAGAAAAACAAAAAAGAAAACGCTCGACGCAAAACGTTAACGAGTTTACGAGAAGCAAGGGAAGAAGACGCGTTAATGCCTCCTTCTCGAGTCCGTGACGTGGTTAACGTAGCGGCGCTAAGCTCGTCAAGCTCCGCGCCGAAAGCTCGCGAGCACGTAAAAGGATTATGCGTCGGGAAGGCACGCTGTCATCTCGTACTCTCCCGACTCTCCCTTTTTCGAGAGAAGCTGCTGCGGATTAAGTGGCCGTCTCGCGAGCGTCTCATTCGCCGGATTTTTACGGGCTCTCGAGTGGCCGGATTTCCCGAAATTCTCGCTTGCTTTCGAAAGCCGGCCCGGGGATCCATTTCCATTTACGGAGCTGGGCGTTTGAAGTTTACTTTTTTTTAAACAGCTCGCAGACTTGGTGGCGTTTTAATGCTATTAATACTTTATTCGTTTAAAAAACTGGTGCTCGTGATTTATTACAAAATTTGTGCACTTATTTTTTTACAATAATCGCCCGTTATTGAAACAAGTCAAAAAATTTTTTTTTGCTTATAGAAATTGTAAAACTTACTTTTGCTATACATCTTCTCAAACACCGATAAAAAGAAAGTCATCTCGTGGCAAGAATAAATTTGCATTTTAAAAACAACTGAAAGTATAAGCTTTTTTGCCTCTGTTTTAACCTCTTCAACTTTATTTACATTTACACTTCACACTTTAAAAAACGTTATTGTCACGCATCAAAACATTTCTCAGCACAATTACTCACTCTTAAACACCGTACACAATAACAATAGATAACATAACTGGACCACTGAGTTGTCATTCCTTCTCGCCACCTGCACTTCTCGGCAAATGATGCGAGAAGTTCGCAATGCCTCCGCGGCGGCAGCGAACGCCGAGTTCCAAGAAACGAGCGGTTTTGGCGGGCGAACATCTTTTACTACTATCTACAGAGGGAGAAACCAAATCTTTTTTTAGATGTAAATAGTCGCTTTTCTTTGGAAAATTTGTTTATACTTTATTCATTTCGACCTACATAATATATTTTGGTGATGGGCAGTAAAATAATTTTAATAAATTTATTAATTCTAAAAACTTTGATTAGTTTTTTAAAACCTTATGTGGATTGACCTCTTCACACCCGTGTCCTAGTATAAAGTGAACGTGTACTAAAAAAATATTATCAAATTTTTGTTTTAAATATCAAAAAATACTAGTCAGATTATTGAATTAGATGTTTGCGAATATTTTCTCTGAATTCATTTAGTTCATTTGTTTCGATTGTTTTGCACAGTTGAACTGGATTTCGTAAAAAAAAATTCGGAAGCGAAGTTTGATTCATTTTTTTCAAATCTTATTACAAGATCACGTATCAAAGGTTTATTTGTCGTCTAAAATCAAATAACGCAATTTTTCCGACAAACTCGCAATCAATCCCGCCTCTCCAAAATTTTCCTAACCAAACAATTTCCCTCCGGCTGAATTCAGCCACCACCCCGTGATATCCCCTAATCCGTCACACCAAACGATCTCCCCCATCAAATCCCTCCAGCGGGCGCGCGCATCTGCATAATAAAAGCGTCGCCCGTCCGTGCGAGGTCTCGCATCCAGATTCTAACGGTCCCCGGGCCGCTGTGCCCGTGGGTGGAAATTGCAGCTGGTGTTGCACGAGCGGCGACTGTCGACGGCGGCCTCGCGGACAATGGCCGCCATGAGCCTCGGCTTCATCGTCATGGTCACGCCCTGGACGATCCAGGAAGTCGTGGCCGCCTGCACCGGAAGCAAGCCGCCCGCCTTCCTCGACTTCATCGCCACCTGGCTCTCGCTCTCCAACAGCTTCTGGAACCCCTTCCTCTACTGGCTCCTCAACAATCACTTCCGCAGGATCTCGAGGGAGCTGCTCTACACCAAGGTGAGATGAGAGAGGCGGAGGAGGCTTATTTTGCTGATTAGAACTTTCAGAGAGTTTTGCAGGGTATAGAGGTCGCTTTTGCTTTGTTCGCTGGGAAGGGCTTTAATTATTTCGTTTTTTAGTTATGCAGGGGGAGAATTTTGCATGTTTGTTGAAAATTTATAAATTGATAGAAATTTGATTTTTTTAAAGTTTCTTAAAGACTAACCCCTCAATTATAATTCGTAAAACAATTAAAAATGAATTAACAAATTTTAAAATAACAAGTAGGGATCATCGGTTACCGTTTTCTCCTCTTTTCAAACTCGAACAAAACTGAATCCTTACCAAAGAATTATTTTGCAAAGTTCCCTCTGCAACGAACTAACTTCGCGCTCGCAAACGCCCGCCGACGTCTCGCAGCGCGAAAAATTAGTTTCCAAAGATTCGTCGCAGCTCTCCAAAAAAAAAAAAAAAAGGCATTCCGCGCGAGAGTAAGCAGCGTTGCGCTCTATCGGTAACGAGATTTTTTCCGCCTCCCTTCCTCCTCGGCGGCGAGTGCCGGGGAAACGGCCACTCAGCCCCGCGCGCGCTCGTCGCCTCTTCTTTCGCGCGCGTTCGTTTATTTACCGGAGGGCCCGCGAAGAATGCACCGACCCAGGAGATATCGAGTTATAAGGGAGTGCTTGAAGGAAAAAAAAGGAACGCGTCTACGGGGAAAACGCTTTTCCGGGAAGGGATTATTTATTTTTTTTTTTTCTTTCTTCGCAGAACGTAATAACGCGACGCGATGTGTAACTGAGGGACGAGCTTGCAGTGTAGCGCGGAGTGTATATATGTTGGCCGGATTGAAAGTCTCGTCGGGAGAGAATTTAATAAGTCTGAGCGCCGGTTTAGGGAAGTCAATATTTACCTCTCTCGCGTCTCTTAAAGATATCGGGGAATGCTGCGATGGGTGGGAAAATATGAAAGCAGTTCTGCTATAACTAAGAGAGCAAACGAAACTCGGGAAACGTTTCTGAAGATTACGCGAAGGTACGAAATAGTGGATAATGAAACAGTGCAAACTTTCATTGTTTGTCAAATAAAAAGAAACAATGAAACAATACAAACTTGTCATTTTTTCAAATGTCTTCTTTATTCTTAATTGCACTTTGAATGTGTACACCTGAAAATATATTGGTTTATTTAATGCAAGAGTTCAGTTATAATTTAATCAGATCGTGACTGCTTATCGTCATTTTCTCAAATTCCAAAAAAATATTTATTGGCCGCGTAATTCATAAATTATTATCGGCGCATAAAACCATTGACGCTCCTTCAGCCCGAGAAAGCAATCGACGAACAGAAGCGTGAAACCAGAAGATTCCGGGGGGGGGCCCGAACTCGAACGAAATTAACGAAACCAAGTGGAAAGGCAGCTCGAGTTTAAAGTGCCGAGCGTCAGGAAAAATTCCTGCCCCTCGTTGCTTCCTCCTCGAGAGCGGCGCGGCGGTCCGGAGGATTTAAAGTTCGCGATGAAGGAGCCTCGAGTTTTTTTTTCTTTTTCTTTTTTTTTTTGCCTGCCTTCTTCGGTTCGGGTTATCGCCGTTTTTAATAGAGACGACTCGTCGTAAAATTATAGGCTCTCGATGGAGAATCTTTCGGAGTATCGATTGCGGAATTGAACTGTTTTGAGGAGTTACTTTTCGTTTTCGTGTACTGCGGAAACGTTTTGGTTCAGATTTTCGCACGGAATAACGTAATATAATTCATAAAATGGTATTTATAAATTAACGAATTTTTAACTAAAATGATTGTTTTCATTCAGTTTTTTATTCATACACTTGGACAGAGATTTACAGTAACCTAATTAATCGACATCTGATTAAATGTTTGGATTTATTCGCGATCAAATATCTTTTTCCCATAATTACCCTCCGCCCTGCTTTTCCGCTCTTTCTGTTTCCAGCATTACTTAATCCTTTCGCTGACTACCGCCGTTCCCGTCGCCGCATAAAATTCCTCCCGAGGATCCCCCTTTCTCCTTTTCTTTTGTAAAACTGCGTCATTTTCCGAAATCGGCTTCCACCCCCACCCGCGAATTCAGCCAACGCAGCTTTTTACTCCAGTCGCGCGAAAAAGTTCTCCGATTTCTCGTCGTGCATTTTTTTACGAGATTCTGGCTATTCCGACTTGACAAAAGCCATTCGAATTTCGACTTTAATTTTTTAAGGGAAAGACGTTTTGCGACTTTTAGTTTAGAGGCTACTTACTTTACGAAATTTCTAAGAATTGTAGAATGCAATCTTATTATTTGAAATTGAATGAGTACCATTGCAGTCGACCGATTTTCAATCTCTTTTAGTTTAAATTACTTTTTCTAAAGTCATATTTATTTATACAAAACTTGTTTTTTTATTTGGATTCCCTTTACTCTTTTGCGTTGATTATTCTCTCCTAGTGGATTCTGCAATCAATTAATTTTACCTTTTAAACTATCTGTACCTCTGATTTACTGCTTCTAATTGATGTTTCCTTCTGCACCCTCCGTATTAAATGAAAATTTCAAAAACAAATTCCAGTAGTTCGACATTTATTCGAATAAAAAAAATAGAACAATATTTTAAGCTATCACCCTCGTAAAAGCCCTCGTAAAATATACAAAGCCGCCTCGAAAAAACCTATAATCCGCCTGCGAAAAATCTCAGCTCGCGCGCAAGAAAATCCAGAGGCGCAGAGCCGCGCTTACACACAAACACACGCACACACTCGCGGGCAAAGGCTCGATTCGATGGATTCCACCCACCTTCGGGCTTTACACCTCATGAATTTCGTGAAAAGCGCATCGTTAGCCCGTAAATCTTTGATTGCGCGACAAGCCGTTGTTTACGCCGGGAAACGAACGGCCGCGCCGAGAAATCGGATAAAGGGGGTGGAGGGGGAGGAAGAGGAACTGCGCGACGGACAGTGAATCGCGACGAAAGAACGGCCGGAGAGAGAGAGAGAGAGGAAACGGGTATTAGCGGCTGTTGTTTGTTTAAATCAAGAGGACGACGTTGCGTGCGACGAAGACGTTTCGGCGATTTATACAACGATGACAAATGGGGTTTATCGCGAATCCTAAAATCTGCTATTTACGTTTTTATTTTTTTTTTTTTTTTTGTAATCTAACAACATCACGATCTCGATAACTAAATCGGCAAACGTTCGCCCTTTAAATCCCGAATGCACGCGTACAATCCATTGTCCAAATACACCGCGCGCGACCGAGCTGATCCTATACACAGCATTTAGAACGGGCGAACGGCGTATTAGTAGACGGGCGACGAGAGCGTCGAGATTACTTCGGTCATTAGCGCGCGATTTATTTACGCGACATCCGAGAGCGATCGACTCGAGAGAGAGAGAGAGAGAGAGAGAGCTGGTAATTAATTAGACGCGGCCAGTTTGTCGACACGGGATATATCCCGACGTGTGTGTGCCTCGCGACGCGCGTAATAACGAACCGAACGGGCGATGATTATTTTTGGCTAACGAAGCAGGTGGAACGGCGTTGCTGTATTTTTAGCCTCGCAGGATAGCTCCGCTCGGAATCGAACGGAATCGATTGCTGTACTAATCGTTGCTTGATAAGTGCAAGAGACTCGAGGCGGTACCAATTATTGTGTATCTAAGCGTCTATTGTTTTATAAGCCATTTTTAATGAAATGTTTTGTAAAATTTTTAAGATTATGTAGACATCACAATTTTTATTTCAATCTTAATCCTCTTTTTGTTTTATTAGTCGGTGCAAATTTTTGCACTATCACAAGCCTGGCATTTTGATTTTGACGACTTAAAGATTACAATTACACTTTAAGCCGCTTGATTTTTTCTCTCTCAATAATAATGTAAATATAAGCATTCTTAAAGAATGAAATTACAAGTAAGTGGTTTTAACGTAAGATACTTATCTTACCGAAGGAGCATTGGGTCTTCCGCATGAATTATCTGTTGCATAATGGTCGATCTGCATAATAGAGAACCCCTACTGAATTATTAATGATCCGTAAGTGAAACATGATTTAATCCGTTCGAGAAAGGCAACTAGGAGGCGGCGAAGGGAAGCAAATTTACAGGTGGAAAACCGAGATTTTGATTAAGTCAAGCCGACATTTTATTCACGAAGCAACAGATCAATCTCGAACTGGTTAATGTCAAACAATTCGCACTGATGAAATTCGAATCTTTGTATTAATTAAATTCTGACTTTTTACTACCCGAGTAATCTATTTACACCTTCCCTCCTTGCAGCTTCTATGCAGACCTAAGCCAATGGGACCGAAGCAACACTGCTGCTCTACCAGCACTGGAGGCCTAGACGTCTGCAGTATTGGCGGATTAGATTTATCAGGTAGTATATAAATTACAAATTCACCAAAAAAAACGAAAAGAGATTTTTCAATTATTCGAAATATTTATTAGCCGTAATAGATTGTAAAGCATTGTATAATAGTTTTATAAAGCATATAGTATAACTGTAGAGTGTCGTTCTTTCTTTTCTCTCTTCCTAGTTCCTCCTTGCCTACATTTTCGTCTCTTGTCTTCTTTCCATTTCATCAAGTTTCTTTTTCATTTTCTCCATTTCTTCTAAACATGCTTTATTATTTGTTTCCATCTTATCTACTCTACTTTTGTATTCTCTGCATTCTTTTTCTATCTTTCTCATATCTTCCGTTAATTCTTCTCTTAATTTCCTCTCTACTTCCTGATTCTCTTTAGCTTTCTTCAATTCTTTGTTCATTTCTTCGATGTTTTTTTCTCTGTCTTCTTCTGCTTTTTTAAATTCTTCGCTCGTTCTTCTTAGTTCCTCTTTGAATTCTTCCAATAACAATTCCATACCTACTGTAGCTCTTTTTCCTGTTCGATCTTCTTGTCTGACTGATGTTGATGGCATCTTTTCGCTTTTCCTAAATATCTCCCCTTTGCTTCCTTCTCCACTTTCTAGTCCTTGTCCTATTCCTGTTTCTTTGCGTTTTTCCCTTCTTTGTTTTTTTTCTGTCTCTGCACTTTTTTTCTATATCTGTTATTTATTCGAGTTTCTTGTCGATTTTTCCTTTTCTTATCCGTATTTAATTCCTCTTCTTTCCCTGTATTTTTCCAGTTACTTCTAACTGTCCTTCCTCTTACTCTGATATATGACTAAAGGAAATAAAACAAATATAAGTAAAAACGCACAAAAAAAGAAAAAAGCATATAGTAACTATAGATGACTTTCAAAATACGTTTGACACTCACAATCTATATTCCTGAGTATTCTGTTTTTGTTTGCCTCGGGATTTACAATATGGCAGGTAAAATGATAACTGTTTGTAAATATAAAGTGAGAAATATAACTTGCGGTAATCAAAATATCAAACACACAAGTTTCCACACAAACGTACGACCGCAATACTGAATCGATCTCTCTTTTAAAACCACCAATATTTCTAAAAACTGCAACTTATTTTAACGTAACTAACACAAAAGGACTTCGAGCGACTAAATTAGGATTCCATAATCCAAAACTTGAATCTCCAGACGCTCGTCCGCCAATCTAAAGTTCACGATCGCTTCATATCCCCCCTTGGCAATTATCGAGCTTCATTAGGAGGCAGTCAGTAAAATCGCGCGGTCGACGCTCGCGGTCTTCTTTCAAGGCTCGGCAAAAGCTCGCCCAACGGCAGTTCGAGTCGATCGATCGACGATAACTAATGCGATTAAGTAGCGCGCGGCGATCGGGAGGGACAAATGTTTGCTAATACCCCCCCAATCCCGCGCTCTTTTCGGACGCGATGAATTCGCGTTTACATTGCCCTCTGGCCGGGGATTAATTAATTAGCGGTTATCGTTTCCGTTACAAGTAATCTACGTTTCGAGCACGAGTAATCTAATGAACGTCCGTTTAAATTATAACAAAGAATAATAATAGCCAAATTTTGCAGGGTTGGAGCGCTACTCGATGGAGCGATGTTCCCTGGCGCGCTGCTCGACCCTCTCCCTGGCCACGACTCCGCCCCTGCCGTGGGAGATGACCCCCGGCGGCGTTCTGATCACGTGAGGAAGGGACGCCGCCACGCAGACAGACGAGCTTCCTGACTCGCCCGACGACGAGGTCAGTTAGTACAGCGTGGCGGCGTCAACGGCAGCGTCCGAGGTGGCGATCGCGCCCCATCAGCAGCAGCAGCAGCAGCAGCAGCAAGACTCCATCGTGTCCGCCATCGTCGGCCCGATCGTCCGCAGGAGCAGGAGACGACGGAGGCGCCGGAGGCGGGAGCAGAGGACGCGTCCAGGCGCCGCGGGCGACGCCACCACCTCCTTCAGGGCGGCCTGGCTCTCGAGGGACCTAAGGGTCGGCGTGCTCGCCTGGGGCTACGGCGACTGCGTCGCCCTCCTACTCGTCAGGAACAACGCCTGCTATGCCTGCGTCTTTTCGAGGGGGAGGCACGGCGCGGCTGCGACCGTCGAGCGCTTGTCTTGAATGCTTTTTAGGCTTTACACAGGTGCTTTGTAGCTGTTTTTCGAGTCGGGCAAGATCTCGCGGGGAGATCGCGCGACGGAGGACTTTTTTATTCGGGATTTTCTTGGTTTTTTGAGGCAACCTGAAACTTTTGTAAAGTCACCTAGATGTGTATATCGATATGCCTGTTGGTATTAATTAATAAATATAGCGAATATATAGAAAGGGTTTTTTGACAGTGCTAATTATTTTCATTCGTTGCAAGTGCATTTGTCAGAGCTTTTAATCGACACGATTTTCATTGTTATTGTTGTTGATAATTTTAAGTAATAACTGTGCACAACTAGGATTATTATCTATAATTTTTTACGTGATGGTTTGAAAGTCCGTTTTGACTGAAAATATTTTCTTGGGTACATCAGACCAGAGTCAATGGCAACAAAATATTTTAGTTTTATTTTTAAAATAGGGTCATTGAGTACAATAATACAATACTATCACGTGAAACATGATTAATAAGTATCTTAATTTTTAGAGTCTCTCAGTGATTTTATCCAAAAAGTACAACTAAAATGTTTTATTAGCCATAATAATTTATACTTTAAAAATAGAATTCGTAATCATATTTTTCTATTTGTGTAACGAAGAATTTCTCCTAATGATTCGATGCATTGCATCGATGAAACACTTGATTGTATATCATAAAAACATCTATTGCGTTGCGCACGTTTAAGCCATTATCAGATACGTATACTCATATTGTTAAGCATAAATCATATTTGCGATATATCACAACTATTATATGTTAATAATTTCCATTATAATAAATTAATGTTGAGCATTAATATTAACTAATCACCGTAAAAGAGAATCAGACAATGATTTAATAATAAATAGTCCATCAAATACGATGCCTCGATTCCCAAAGCGCTGGGCAATTGATATGAGAGTAAGTCGAAAAATCTCGTGAAATGATTAAGCAGGAGAATTTTAAAAACCTCTGAATACATATTGCAGCGATGTGTGCTCTTGTGAGGTTTCATACTGATGATAAAAAAAACCTTGCGGTCTATATCTTTGTAACTTGATTGTGGAAACGAATATCGATATGTTTGCGGTGTACGGTAAACTATACCGATGCATATTTTTTGAAAACAGAAGTGAACGAATATTTCTATCCGAGAGATTTTCATGTTTAAAGCGAATTGCTCAAATGTTGCCATTCGAAATGTGGACCTTAACTATTTAACTATATTTAATTAGGAAGGGATTCTTTGAGAGCCAATGTTGTAACAGAAAAATAAATTCAGAGTATAATTGACTTCTGATCTTTACATTTTATTTTAAACAAAATATACAAAAGCTTTTTAAATTAATATCTAATAAATATATCTATAAACAAATCAAAGTAAATACTTCCTAGGCGTCATATAAATATATAATTCCTTCCCAATTAAACTCAAAAAAAATGGAGGGTGCTATACAAATATTAAAAAATTTAACTATTTATTTTAAATTTCGAATTCTAATTGTACATTCTTCAGAATTACAAGTCAACATACGTCATTGAACAGATAACATCAAAGTTTTCAATGTGACATTTAACTAAATCCTCCTATATTTACATAAATAGTTTGTTAACACTGAGTTATTCCGAAAAGGCGATAATTCATTCAAATTCGTCACTTGTGGCGAATTAATATTAACGGTTATTGATGTCCGAAATTGCAAACAGCGCATGAAATTTGAAAGACCAAAACAATAATATAATCATCAGTATTGCAAGATTGCCCTTTTGAAAATTGCACCTGTAAATAGACCGTAAGTCCACCGATGCGTCACTGCCCCTTTGATATGATGGCCTGTCCCTTAATTAAATGAAGAAAAATAATAAAAAATCGTCGATTTTGCCATTTAATCGATAAAAGTCTAGCGTGGTATTAATACAAATAAACAAGTAGTTACGTCTACTTAAGCACAAAAGAGTTCTCGAGAAGCGATTTTTTGTAACGGAAGAAAATCACAATGAAAGAGAAGTAAACATAAAGATTCGCATAGCGCGACGATAAACATATAAAGTTTAGAAATATGACATTAAGTGAAGCACAATTGACTATAACGTAAATAAAAAAAATCCGTAGGTAAACATGAAGTAACTGAGTATAAAATTAAATGATTTCATTATTAATGAATTGATTATAAAGTAAGAGGTTTTAGTACATATGTTGACATGTGTAATATATAATTGCCTTAATATAAAAAAAAAATTCAATGGACAGGTATAGACATTTAACTTTAAAATTTAATCACTTAGGGGTATATATACATACTTACTATAAACATAGTACGATGATATGTTAATCATCAAAGTGATCGAAATATGGGAAATTTCAAAGTTCAAAGTCTATCGATAGTCTTATTAATAAAAGAGGCGCTCGCCGAATTCTACTCGCTGTTAAAAGAAAAGTAATTTTATTGTAAATAAATTGTAATTTATTTACTTATTATGATTATAATATTTCGTTGACGATAAATATCAAGCAATGTTTGTTTAAAGACATTTGTAAACACGAAGGATATGTTTGATGTATTATATATTAAATTATTACTCAAAAAGAATATTGTTATTTGAATTCCTCTCAGATTCTTTAAAATTTTGATTTTTAATAAAAAGAACAAAGTAGTATTACAGTACAACTTTTGTTCCAATATTCGTTTACCGTCTTATTATTTTTAAGCACCATTGTTTAGGCGTTAGATTTAAAATTTTTTAAATATTCAATATTTTCAATCAAATATTCATAAATTTTAGAAAAATTACAAATATTTCATTACAAATTTTTAATTCCAAAAAGTAAATCTAATGTCATTCTCGCAATCTCCGATGCAGTATTATAAAGGCAGAGGAGCGGCAAGCAGTGGTCAATACAATAGCGCTGCCCCGCATTTCCGCACTCGTATATACACGGCTGCATATTCGGACGAAGTGCTAAGGGTCTTGTCGCTTTGTATAGTGTTGACCGCTTAGTTTGGGAATGTTCCCTGAAATCTCAAACGCTCAGTTTGACCATTTTGCTTTAATACTATATATACTAGAAACATTTCAAAAATATATTCTACAATTTTAGCATAAAAATATTTAATATGTTTAGCTTTAAAATTACATAATTATATTATATTTAGATTTTATAATTTAACTTTTTTGCTGAGTAAATCAATCACGTAATTTAGGGTAATTTGCCTGTTTAATTTCAAAATAAGTAAATTGGCCTTCGCTGACCTTCTAACACCCCTTGGATTAATTCGACTAAGCGTAAAGCGCACGTCGGCGCACGTGCCAGAGTAGGTGGGCGTGAAAGGGGTGTTTTATTTAAAGAGAAATCTGGCAACGGTATAAGGTATATACTAAATATACGCGTAATGCCTCTAATCAACACTTAATTAACTTGGGGAAAATAATACACTGTAACTTCCGAGTAGATTACATATTTTAAACTTTATTTCAACGTTATTTGGCAATATTGTTAATTTATAAAAATACTTTTTATTCTTTATCGGTTATTTTATCAAATGGATATTGTCATAATAGAACCCCATTTTTGTTTTTGATATAAAATTAATATTTTTCGTAAGTTACATTTGTTAGAAATGCATACTTAAAACATCACCATGCATATTTGTTTTTCTGATTTATTTTCTTTAGAAAAATTTTGTCTACCTTTTGTAAGCCCGCAAAACTCTAGTTGCCATATTCATTCTAAAAAACTGCATTTACAACACAAAATAAAATAGAAATCGCATTTACTTGAGGAATAAGGATAGACAAACCTGTTAACCTCATCAACCTTTTTCAAAATTAGAATTTCGTAGTATTAAATATAAATCAACCAATCCTTCCTGCGGCTCATGATTCTAATTAAAAAAAAATTATTCTCCTCTTTCACTCTTGTTACTCGGTAGATTCTAGATAGAGTAGATTCCCCAATTTGTACCGTCGCCTCCCTGCACCTCCACCAGGTCGCGCTTGACGTGCCACTCGCCGCGAATATCGACCGGGCTTTATGCCCAGCTAAGAATCTCTCAGGAATCGTCCAATCAGCGACATCGCACCAACGGATCGAGCGCCATGTTTCCGCAGCCCACGCACATCAGCAGCAACGCGAGAAACGATCGAGGGGGTTAATGACTCATTACTAATGAGGGAGGAGTCTCACATCGTGGAGGAGGTGACGCTGTTCTTCTGCCAGGTACGAGACACCGCGAGCCGCCAAAAATTCAACGGCAGCCGCCGACGGAGTCCGACCGAGACCCGCTAACTTTTCCATCGACGTCCCGACAGTTTCGCGTAAGCCGCCACAGTTTTTCTCTCCTTAGTTTTATTCGTGGGCTGCATTTGCATAAAAATAGATTTGAAAATTTACGTTGAACGAATCTTGCGAGCAGTCGTTAACGGTCTCTGCAATTCGAGTGTTTGTGTTGACCACTTGTGCTCGGAATGCGCTGCCGCTGTTGCCTGTTCGTTTTTTTGTTGTGTAACAACGCGCAGTAATTGGGTGTTTTAGAAAAGTTCGAGGTCAGTGTTTGGAGCATTAGGAAGAGTTGAAAAATGTTTTTAATTACACATAATAATAAAGGAAAACTAAATAAATGAGAAATTTTACATTAAAATCAAAATTAATTAAAGTGCTTTTAAATTTTTTTAGATAAATCATACATTTATTCCAATTTTACCAGATCATAATATTTAAGGCTTCTTCTATCAATAATTTTTAAACATTTAAATTAGCTGATGAATTTGTAGATTAAATTCCCAATGAAGAATATAAATGTTTTAAAATTGATTCAAATAAGAACATAGTTCCAAGATTTTTATTATTATGAAATGATTACACCATTGATGAGGAAAATTAATTTTGGAAAATGACATTTAAAGCTTGTTTAAAATAGTAGAGGAAAGAATTTAATTACAAAAAACATTAAAGCGTTGGGTATCAATTTTTTATTATAAAAAAAATTCTTTTCATATGAAATAATTGCTTTCTCACAAAGCTTTTTTTGTTGTCAATATCTGCTATTATTAACTTATTTAATTTTCTTTACAGGTCGCTGGATGCATTGAAAATTACCAGAACAACAGATGAAGATTCTTATAAATAGCATATTTAGAGTCTTTCAAATACCAGTTACCAGTTAAACAAACAATATTCAATGCTTAAGGTGCTGAAGTATTCAAGTGATTGCTTTTAATGAAAGCAATTAATGCGATAAGCCAAACTGAGTGACAAACCGCAGATCATATTTCTTGTAGTTTTTTATTATATATACCAAAGCAATTATAAAATTGCATTTTAGTGAACCTTTTTCAAGCAATGTGAAAAATAGAATTGTAATAATTTACTATTTTTTAATCTAGAAAAGCAGTATTTAAAAGTATTAAAGCAGTAATTGCACAATATTTTTACAAATAATAATCTTGAAAATTAGATACTTAAAAATTGTTTTTTATACAATTATAATTTTTGTGCTTCAAAGCAAAAAAATTCTTCAAATTCTAAATTGAAAAATCTACATAAAGCACAATGTCTCTAAGCGCAAGTGCAGAAAATTTGTCCTCCTCGGATGGACAAGTAAGTAACAGCGATGCTAACATGTGCTTGGAACTTGCTCTTGAAGGTGAACGCCTTTGCAAAGCAGGTGACTGCAGAGCTGGAGTGGCTTTCTTCCAAGCAGCTATTCAAGCTGGAACTGATGATCTAAGGACTCTAAGTGCCATTTACAGCCAACTAGGAAATGCATTCTTTTATCTTGGAGATTACGTCATGGCCATGCAGTACCATAAACATGATTTAACACTGGCCAGATCCATGGGTGATAAACTCGGTGAGGCAAAGTCAAGTGGCAATTTGGGAAATACATTGAAAGTCATGGGTAAATTTGATGAAGCAATGATCTGCTGTAAACGCCATTTAGAAATATCAAGAGAAATTGGTGATAAACTCAGTGAAGGAAGAGCTCTGTATAACTTAGGAAATGTATATCATGCTAAAGGAAAGCAAAATGGAAAAGTAGGACATCAAGGTCCAGGAGAATATTCTGAAGAAGTTAAGGAATGCTTACAAAAGGCTGTCAGCTATTACTTAGAAAATTTGGAATTAATGAAGGAATTGGGAGATTCTGCTGCTCAAGGTAGAGCCTGCGGAAACTTAGGAAATACTTACTACCTTTTAGGTGACTTTCAGAAAGCCATTTACTATCATAATGAAAGATTAAAAATTGCTCGTGAATTTGGGGAAAAAGCTGCAGAAAGAAGAGCCAATAGTAATCTTGGAAACTCGCACATCTTTTTAGGAGAATTTGAAAAAGCTGCTCAACACTACAGACGTACTTTAGTCCTTGCACAAGAACTTGGGGATCAAGCCTTTGAGGCTCAAGCTTGCTATTCCCTTGGAAATACATATACTTTGCTCAGAGATTATCGTACAGCAGTAGAATATCACTTAAGACATCTGTTGATAGCTCAAAAGCTAAAAGACAAAGTTGGAGAAGGTAGAGCCTGTTGGTCTTTGGGCAATGCCTACTCAGCTATGGGAAATGATGAACAAGCCCTTTACTATGCCAAAATGCATTTACAAATTTCAAAAGAATTAGGAGACACAATGGGTCAAGCAACAGCACAAATGAATGTTCTTGATCTTCAAAAGATATTGGGAATTGAAAAAACTGAAGATGACAAGAAGAATCTTCTCAATACTGCTTCAAGTAATATTGTGGCTTCTTCGCCTGGTAGATATAGACTCAGAAGACAAAGTATGGACAATTTAGATTTAATAAAACTTACTCCTGATGGAAAGTCAAAAGAATCTACACCAAGTGAAGGAAGCTTCCGTAGTAGAGCTTCAGTTGCTCCTCCTCAGTCAACTGATAAAGAAGAAGAAGAAGAAGAAGAAAATTTCTTTGAACTATTATCCCGCTTCCAATCAGGTCGAATGGACGATCAACGTTGCGTTCTTCGCACCAAAAAGAAGAATGAGTTGAACCAAAACAAAGATGAAGAAGATTTACTACAATTAATAGCTGGAATGCAAAGCAAGAGAATGGACGAACAAAGAGTTACTTTGCCATATTTACCAGGACTAAACACTAACAAAGGTAATTCCTCAGTAGTAGATGACGATTCATTTATTGAGATGTTAGCCAGATGCCAGAGTTCTAGATTAGAGGATCAACGCAGTCCACTGCCAAACTGTCCCGTTTTAAAAGATGTAGATGAACAGGAACAAAACGATAACAGTTCATCAGGGGCTACTGTTCCCGAAGAGGATTTGTTTTCACTAATTCAGAGGCTTCAGGCAGGTCGTATGGAAGATCAGCGTGCTACTGGGCCAATCATTACATAAATCGTTGATCTGCTATTGTAAATGTGTATATTCTGTATATACTTATAGTTTCATTTACATTACAAGACATCGCGTTATATTTTGATGAATTTATTTTTGTTTAGATTTCGATTCGTTTGGCTTTGACAGTCACGATCTTAATCGTAAACTAATTAAAAGCTATCAGTTGTAGAACTTAAAAGTTGATTGCTCGAAGTTTTTATGTCATTAACTAGGCCCGTAAAAAATGACTGATTCGAGTGCTAATAGTCGTAGACTCTAAATTCAGATTGTGATATCGATTTTTGCTTAATATACAATATCGGTCGAGTAATTCAAAATATTATTTTTTGATTTTTTAAATCAGTTTTACCTATTTTTATAAATTGATTTATACATATTAATCTTTTAACAAGTAGCATTTATTTAATGACTTATACCATTGCATTATTCTTAGATATAAGATGCGTTTTCGTTGCTCTGTATTTTTATTTTATACACTACTAAGAGGTCGATACTTCGCAAAATTTATCTCATTCCGACATTAAAAAGTTAGATTTACTTTAAAAATTTTAGAATGAACAATAGATGAAACTTTATAACAAACTAATTAGCCTAGAAGCTTATTATAGTATCTAGAAGCTGTGCACAGTGAAATATTTCGAGTTGAAATTAAACAAAATTTTTAAGGAACTAGCATATTTTCTCCGGAAATACATTATTCCTAAATAAACTGTCGCTCAAATGCTCTTAAATGACGCCGAGGCTAATTTTGTTAGTACTGCGCGCTCATTTTCCTTGTTTATTCGACTCGAAAAATTATCGACACTAGACGCTGCAGCTGCGCTGAAGCCACTTGTAAATAACCACTGAAACCTGTAAATAGCTTTTAAGAGAACTATCGGTTAGCCTCCTCTGCATAAAAAAATAGCCGAGTGACGACTCTCTCTTACTATCTAAGCAAATAAGAAAAGAGTATCTTAATTAATATAGCCATATAAACTTCTCTGGCATTATCGCCGATGATAAATATGGGGAAATCCACCACGCGTGTTTTGTTATCTGGCCTAGAAAGTAGAAAAGAAGAGTAAGAATTTTAACCGAATAAGACATTATATTATTACATATAGAAAGAATAATAAACGTTGCAGAGTTGTACTTTTAAGGTTTAACGTAGGAAGATAAACAAAAGAACATGTTGCCTCGAGACGTCAATTCAGAGTTTCTACATGTTATAATAGCGGTCTTTGTGCGAAAAAGCAGCGCGCGAATAATCTTTCATCTCGTACCGCATAGTGCTCCGATATATACGTAAAGAATTTACATTAGTCGAATAATTTTATAGGAATTTACCGTAAACACAAAGGCGCCTGCGCTGTTTTTCGCGCAAAGGCCTTGAGAGAAAATGCAAAGCCGATGTAATGGAGCCCCTGGAGTTCTCGGTTCCTTTTTTTTCTCATTGTTTCGCCAAGTATTGTACTTCCCTTTTAAAGATCTTTTCCGTGCATATTATGAAAGTGTAGTATTAGAAAGGCACTGCTCGACAGAATATATGCTGTATTTATACCGAGAAAGACAGTTTATTAAAGTCTTGATTTTTTTTAACTCAATTCTGAAGTTTATACTTATTTTTAACTCCCGATAAATCCTCCTTTAGACAAATAAGACGGTATTGATTTTTTTTTTAAACGACTTGAATCGCTCGTTTATTTTTAAACTCGTGAATTAAACACTTTGTTATTTCGTAATCTTAGTAAATCATAACTAAACATGATTTTTAATTCATATTAACATGAACGTATATGCAAAATTTCGTTAAATATTTAAAAAATTTTAACTAATTTAAAAAGCTTGTCTGTAGATCTTTTATCAATGAGCCGTAAAGTGTTCACTAAGCGAACGCGTCAAATTTAAAATAGATTCCAGAAGACAAGAGCGGTCTATTTTTAAGTCAACTATTTCTTATTAATAATCTTTTTATTTTAAGTAAAAAAGGTAGGACAATAAATAATATAAATGTGAATAGATTACAATTTCATTAATAATATTAACCTTTCTCATATTTTACATTTAATACAAGCGGCTCCGATTTTATCCAATATTGTATTAATTAATTAGATTTGGCTGTTGCCCTTGGCATAAAATCGATAAATTCAATCCCGGTATTTAATAGGCACGCAAAAATATCTCTAACAGTTTTGTAGCCACCTGCAAACAGAAATTTTATGAATAATTGAAAAATATTAAAATTAGAAGGAAAATTTTTCGATATTCGTACTCAAAATAGTGCATCGCTCAGCGTAGTCCCACTTGTGTCCGTCGTCGGCGATTAAAAAGTATTGCCTGATGTTTTGATTGACAGAATTGTCAGCGTTCAGCTGAAAAAAAATTCGATTTTTAAGTTTGAAGATTACGTTTTAATTTTCTAAAAAAATATTTTCACTTGCACTTACAATATTGTATCTTTTCAAGATGCAAATGGCAAAATTCTCTAAACTTCCATCTTCTGGCAATTTTCTATTTTTTCTTATATAGTCAATACTGGCTGTAAAAATGCATTAGCTTAAATTAATAACTAATTTTAAAATGTACGATTTTCTTTTACTTTTTGCTGCAGAATTTATATAAAACAGATTAGAATATAATATTTACGTAATTCATACCTAATGAATCGCCTGTTTGCTCCCGACATGTATCTTCAATGCGTCGCAATTTAATTTGCAATTGAGGTCCGAACAACCCCTACAAACAAGTGTATTCATCGAAGTTACATATTTTTCAACTCTTATTATTTATACTAAAAATTATTTTATTTAAAAACTCACGTAAGCAGCAGACAAGTAACAACCGAAGATCAAAACGACGCAGAGCTTCATGATATTTTACTTTGCTTCACTTTGTATTTAAGTCAAATTAAAATTTCGCTGTAACAGTCTTGATTTTCTCCTAAAAAGAAGTTCTCCGCGACTGGCTAACGAAAAGAATTGTTTACGAATATATAAAGTCTTTAAATTTTTTTTCGAAGTGATAATTGGGATATCGTTTGATGTAAGGTATAAGTTTTATGAAACGATTTTATCGTGTCCGAAGGTCACTCACTAATCAAAATGTGTCTCTTTGGTTAATTCTATTAGGGAAATGTGTCGCAGAAAAACGTCAGGTTTTGTAATAGCGGTTAGAAAATAAAAACAACGTTTTATGGCTTTTAAAAGTTTTGCTAAAATTAGAATGGAAAATCGATACTTTTAACATTATTATATTTTATTCGTAATTTTATTATTTCCATGAATAAAAAAATTTTCGTCGGAGAACCAAGTAATCGTTTTAACATTTTATTGCCGGTCGACATGAAAAGAATTGAATTTTTTTTTAAACATATTTATAATCAATTACGGTAAAATTTAGTTCAAGGTTTCAATGAAAAATAAGTTTTGAACAAGTTGAATTCTAAAAAATTCCTTTTTTTATTACAATTTTTTTACTAAAACAATTAATTCGTACGACTGATTAACATCTTCAAACAGCCAATGGTCTCGGATCCATGAAGAAAATGTCAGACTTGAGGAAGCAGTTCATGACTTTCCTTGCAGTCTCATTAACGCTTTTGCCAGCTGTAAAAAATAATACATTTTGAGTATAGCGTTTTCCTGTTTTAAGTTTCGTATCGCGAACCTGGCAAATATAACTTACTCAGAACTTTGCACTTATCTGCGGTTTGGTATCGTTCAGGATTATCGGACATGAGCGTGTAGCTTTCACTATTTTGATTCACCGTTCCGTCGGCGTTCACCTAAATTGTTGACAAAAAAAAA